>CM052283.1:1046894-1317392 GCA_028455765.1 Lasioglossum oenotherae | reverse complement strand
ACTGCTCAATAATTTCAAAATGCTGCCAATTTTTGCACTCATCCAGAGACTTTGCTATCTACTGCTGATCTACAAGGATAATTCTCTATAGGATAAGGATAATTTTAAAGAATGATCCAAGAAGTATAGAAGCTCGAATCAGTTACTCGTCGCTGGGATCCATGATCCTCGAGGATCCACGAAGGAGACGGCTCACCCGGCAGCGAACGACTGGATTATCTTAATTAACGATCGTAAAGTTAATCGCCGATGAGAGCCACTGTTCGGCAAGCCACTTTATCGGCTGGCATGCTCGCGGAACGACGATGATCGCCGCGGTTATCTGGCCTCGGCCTCTGAATTCGGCGCGGCGGAAGATAGTAGGTGGTCGTATCCCGGCTACAAAGTGTACAAAGTGTATAAAGTGTCCGGCGGCCGGCCACGTATCAAAAGGACCGACCCGGCAACCGGAACGCACAAATTCGCGTAAACGGATCGTAATCGACGGCGATAACTCGGCCGTTAACTCGGGAACCGGTTCGTTCCCCGACGCCACACGGTGGCGAATTTTGACCGGAATCGCGGACCAGATTAATATTCATTATACCGAGCCAGAACCGATGCATATCAAGATCTGCTTTGATCGAACATCTCTGAGAAACCAATGATTTTATTCAAGCGTTTAGTTAAACTGTTCGTATGATCCTCCTGGTCGTATGATCCTCCTGAACATAATTTTATAATTGTCTAACGAGATTTTTAAGTTCATTTTAATATAGATAGTCGTAGAGGATCATACTAACAGTCATAATCTTCCTGAACATAATTCCATCATTTAAATATAAAAGATATTTCTATGTTCATTTTAATATTGACAGTCGTAAAGGATCATACCAACAGTCATAACCCTCCTGAACATAATTCTATCATTGTTTAAAGAGATTTTTAAGTTCATTTTAACATAAACGGCCGTAAAGGATCATACTAACAATCATAATGCTCACGAACATAATTCCATCAGTTTTTAAAAAGAGATCGTGGTAGTAATCGTGATTGGTTGTGAAAAATCAGGGAACACAGCGAAACGAAGGGTGCCGGAGCGAGTGAAATCTCGAATGTGCGGGAGAGGAGCAAATGAAAGAAGAGTACGGACACTTTATCAGGCGCGAAAGGCTCTTATCGGTGCCCGATGAAATTGAGCGGATACGCTCTGTTAGATAGCTCGTGGGAGTGTTGGCGCGTAACTGCCGGCCCCGAGGACCATAGTGAATAAGGAACGACTAGGTAGAGGAAGAGGAGGGGCCCCAGAGGAGTAAGATAATAACGTATTCGACAGAGAATGGCATTGCTCTCGCGCGCGAGAGAAGACGGCATGGTCGTCCGGGCGCGTAGTATGAATTACATCGGCGATTGAAACTCGTTCGCGATGAAAAAAAACCACCGAGAGTGAGAGAGGGAGAGGGAGAGAGAGAGAGAGAGAGAAAGAGAGGATAGGGAGACCTCGGGCTGGGACGTCGGAGAGAGGTGCCCGTGGATTTGCATATTAAATGGCTTGAGATTTATAACGGTCGGCCCGGAGAGGTGCTAGCAATACGCGCGATAAATAAAAGAACGTTCCTCTTCGATAGACGTCGTCGGCAAGAGTGGTGATCTGCTCTTCCGATTCTTTTCCATCGTTGAGACGCGCCCCGGAAAACAATCGGGTTTAATCGCGACAAATCGACCGCGATCGGCAACCATGCAATCACATTCGTTTTTCTACCTTTTTCACCAGAGCAACAGGTTTGCAATCTTCCATAAAAAATACAGGACGACATCGCTACGTTATACTGGCTCTGACGAATATTGAAAAATTAATTTAAATGTACAGTTATCAACAGCAATTGTACTGTGCCAAATTACAGCTACCCATTTGTCTCGTAAACGCATAGAATCCGCAGTCTAATAATGCATTTTCTATTACCGCCGCTTATTTTAGCGGTGGTTGAAAGAGGTGAACGCTTGGAACGTACGTTGCACCAGGCGTGATCGGCCGTGTTACGAGCCTGCTCGAAGAAAAGTGCGTTTCGACGCATTAGCGACGCCGGGAACACGTGTTCGGTGCACGAACACTTTTCGCCGTGCACACTTGTGAAACAGGCACGACGTGCGTGCCGTCTGCGTACACAACGCGTTACACGGCCTCTCCCCGAGAGCGGGCCCGTGTTCCCGCGATCCTCTTTTCAACGGCGATACTTTAACTTTACTTTGTACGGGGCCCCGTTCCCCTGATTATCGGGCTATTTGTGCTCCATGGCTCGACGAACGAGCCTCGAAAAAGAACCGCGGAACAAGAGAATCGCCGATCGACGTTCGAGACCTGCGTTTACGCATTTAAGTGTTCAATTAAGGGGCAACTTCTGTAACGTTACGATCCTCGAGGTATCCGGTGGCCCGGATCCTCACCGTCGACGGCCACTGTTACGCTCGCGTGTCTTTCGAAAAATGCAAACTCGCTCCAGACCACAACAGGGTCTCGCGTCGCGTTCCTAACACGATCAAAGTTCCTACAATTCTTATTTTGAAATTCTCTCGAGCTTTCATGATTCTAGTTTAGATTCTTCTCGTTCATGATTCTAGTTTAATTTCTAATGTAATTTCTCTGATAAACTTCAGCCCTCTTTTAGTACAATGATCACTTTGATTTTGTGTGACTTCGGGAACGTTCGAGAGAAAGAAATTTTGTTTTATTTATTTATATAGATTTCATAGTGGATTACATACATATATCCAGTAAGGAGCATAACTGCTTCGACACACTTTAAATCAGAATAACTTTTACATGAATGGACCAAACGACTTCATTTTCTCTGCAAGGCTGGAAGAATTAGTTTAGTAAATGATGTCTAAACAATATGTTGAAAAGACGCATGTGGTCGGAATCGTGAAAAACAATAGTAAACATTGATTTTTACGACTTTTCTAGCTGGGCCAATAACGAAAATTTAAAAGGTGTGTTTGGTCAATTCATATACGCGGCGAAACTGGACTCGCGCGAGATCGGGACGCGTTACTTTTCAAACCAATGGCCATAAAAGGTGTTAGGCAGGTGCCAAGTTTGAATAATTTAGCCCTCCATGTAACTCTTTAAAAATTAAATAACGTTCTTTTAAACTAATTTTTACAAACGCTTTTTTCAGTATTGCAAGAGGTATTTCTAAGCTAACGAACTTGGCCGTATTTTGTTTGATCTCACTTGGTTCCTGTTTACAGGATGTTTTTGTTGGGATGAACGTTTGCTAGACATGATATTATGCTAATGGAGTCAGAGAAAATGATGTATTTTGATTCCTTAGCATTAATAATGGATTTCACCGCAGATGCACACTGGGTATGTAATTGTTTGCAGGGAAGTAGAGCGTCGATTCCAATATTCTCTAACCTAGTAATGACCAGGCTCTAGCCGGCAATTATGATTCTATTCGGCGTAACCTTGGCTCACGTGAGACCGGTCTCATTTCGGCAGTTTCACCTCTCGGTTGTCGAGCTTGTTCCGAAATCGGTTTACGGTGTTCCCGTGATCCTCGGTCGTAACCGTTCCGCGTTATTTAAGGACTCCGTTCCTCCACGTGCACATCGGTTCTGCATCCGCGACGTCGCGTCTTCATACGTTCCAAAGGCCGCACACGCGAACATTCGCGGCAACCTCACCTTTCCACCCTCGTTCATTATGCAACGGAGGCGACGTGATTTGTCGGGGCACGATCCTCTCCACCTTTCGCCTCCCATAGCTCTCTCTCTCTCTTTTCTTCTTTTTCGCTTTGTACTCCCCATTTCATTTTCCCGACGTCTTTTTCTTTATGATTCGGTATTTTGTGCCGGGAGCACGTTCGTACGTCGCGCGATAACTGCACCGCGTCACGGCATGCAGAACGCTAGTTTCCAGCCAGAGATGCATGGAACTGCGAGGGAAAGTACTCGAGATTGCTGTTTCGAATGTTATTAGCATTGATCATTTCAGGATTGAAATTGTGAAGGAAACCAGCAAATGTCTGTCGAGATCCTGCGTCTTGCAATCGGTGCAGACAATTTTGCAGTTTGCATACAAATCCGCTGTCCAGTGACTAACTGAATTCTGAATTTTGAAAAAAAAAATGTGATGAAACCGTAAGAGCGACGTCAAAATGGAGCAGAAAGTGACACGGCCTTTTCAGATGGAAATCGGACACGCGTGAATGATAGTCGAACATAGAACACGCTCGGGAATTAAAGAATGAAACGAACGGGAACGGACGCTCTCGCTGGGAGACTTTATTACGTAATAAATATTAAAATTCATACGGATTGCACCTCTACCGAGAATCGATCTTCGACCGGTCCAAAGGGACGGCTATAAAAGTCGGGAGGAGAGAGACGACGCGCCGAAACCCACAGCTCCTCTCGTACTCCACGCTATTTTACTTTTATTCGAGCAGATCCATTCCAGGACGCTTTACGATCGCCTTTGCCGCCGCGCGCTGCGTTTCGAAACAGTGCTTGCTGGCTGAATAAAGCCCGAAATCTCAGTTGCAGAAGTAGAATGTACCGTAACTGGCGTCAGTGCTTCCTGGAGTGAATAAATGGAAGGGTTAATATCTGGTTCTGTTTGAGCAAACTGAATTTGCAGCGTCCACAAAGAAATAATATGAACGTGCTAACATTTCGATAAATTGTCACTTCTGCAATTAAGGACACAAGATGGCGTCAGAGCTCTAGCGGCTCAGCTACGTGCAGAGTAGTCCCAGAAGAGTCCAGCTTGGTAAAGCTACTAGCCAGGTGACTCGATACAGCTTTTAATCATTGATTAGAGACATTAGAGCTGAAGAATTGGATCCACGGCGACACTAATCGCCTGATTAGAGGATAGGCGGTGATAACGGGAGCTTCTTAGCAATCGGAATCGTTCGTGGAAAGAGCCGGGGGACAAGGTCCGAGTTCTCCAGCGCAGCAGCCGAGTTCTCCCTCCATCGTGCCGAACACCTCGGGTTTCTACCTTTATTTGTATCTCGGCGAGCCGCTCCAATGTCGTTTTATCGCGTTTACGACCTTGTCGAGCAAATGTACGAGCCAGCGTGGACGCTCGACGACGACAGACCGAGTCAATTCAGCTTGTCCATAAACACCCATCCACGGTTACCACCATAAAACGAAATAAAGTCCTAGGCGCTGTTTCTCTCTCTCCCTCTCTCTCTCTCGGTTCTCTGTGCCTTGGCTCGATGGGCGGACTCTCGCCGTTCCTGCGAGTGATGGATTTCCTCTTTGACGGATCGCTCGTAAACCACCTCTAAATGTTTTCTCGGAAACCGAGGTGAGAAACAGAGAAAGAAAGGAAGAGAGGGCGAATACGGATTTCGAAGCGACCTCGCGCGCATCCGCAGCAACCCCCGATCAAGGATCAGACTGCTTAGGCCACCCGCTGGTTTTACAGGGTCTTAAATCGGGATTATGCCTGGATTACAGGATCCTGTCCGTGCGTCCTCTGTCTTCTGGTAGCGGCCAGAGCATTCCGTTCACCCTCCACCTAAGCGAAAACGAACCTGCATCCCCTAGAAAACCATCGGTGAAATTCATACTTCCTTCCTCCGGATCTTCACCTGTTCTTGGCGACCTCTTCAAGACAGGCTTCCTATATTTCTCTTCGTGATTATGTACAAAATTTCTGTCGCCTCCGAACAATTTATCGAGAAATTCCCAACCCTTCAGTCACTCATGTTTACCACTATAAATACTTCTCCTATAACTCTTCCTAGAACAATTTGTAGGTTTTCGGTCGACTAACTCCGGTTAGGGGTGCGTCCAGCGGTACTCGTGCCTGCATTTATCTTGTCTACCGCGCGTCACGAACCGAATTATGTGAGTACCAGTGTCGCTAGATCGAGAAAATCGAGGGAAAATAATGTATCCCCCCCTTTGATGACCTGACCAGTCTACGGCACGGGCACCGTGGTCTACGGTCTTACAAGGGAAGGACCCCAAGTGTCCGACTTCGATTTTGATCATCTTTTGTGAGACGATGGTATATGGATGCATAATGATGTCTGCTAAATATTAGGTGAACTTACTCGATAGTTTTAAAGATATAAACAATGGAACTTCGAAAACTTGAGCTGCAAATCATGGTATATCGACAAGGTATGAAAGTTTAATTGTTTATATCATTAAAACTATTGAGTAACTACACCTAATATTTTGCAGACACCACATTAGGGATCCATATACCATAGTCTCACAATTTGTTAGTGGGGGGCATTGGAGTGTGCTCATGGAAGTGGAAAAGGAGGAGAGGAAAAAGTGACCCGTTTGGGCAGCACTTGGCGACACTGGCGAGAGTGCATAATCGTCTGGGTCTGATTTCGGTGCCAGGCTTTATCCTGAGAATTCGGAAATTGAAAAGCTGCTGGTGTGTGTGTGCGCGCTTTGTTGCAAATGTTTTTTTTCGGCAATTTCAGCGTTAATCGTTTCGCACGTTTCTGTCTGCGAGAGAGACCACTCTGCGGCCGTGTCGATTTTGCAAATCGGAGAAACGGTTTGTCGATCGGTCCCCGCGTTTCCGAGAAGTTTCGTGATAAGAATTGATTAGCGGTAGCCGAGGAACCCTGGCTCGTCTCTCTCTCGAGCCACGAACGCAAAAAGGGGTGAGCAATCATTAGCAATTATTCGGAATCCCAGAATATAACGACGTGCTCTGCCCCCTCTCTGATGATTGATGCCTTGGAGCGAGCGTGGCCAACCTCGAGGGGGCCCCCGGTCCGCGATCATCGCGTTTTCGTGCAGAAACACGAAAATCCCCTCGACATTAATTATTATAATGCGAATCCGATGAGATCTGACCGAACCACCGACATTCCGCAGACCGGTAGCTGAATCTTGCCACGCAACCACCACCATCGGACCCCATGTAAATCCTGTGTCATTTCACGGGAAAAATTACCACGGAATCCGACCGATTCGCCTTCCAGCGAATTGATCTCCTACGCCGAGGACTACTGTCCTAGCAAATGGGACCACTTCGTTTCGCAACTGGGACCTTCTCGAGAGAGCCGATCTTCTTGGAATGGTTCCCCGAAAATTGGAGGACTCCACTGCTCGGGGATTCTGCGATTATGCTTCTTGCTTTCCCTTTCGAGTCGCTGCGACTCTGCCGAGAGGACAGCAGTGGTTGGTAACAGGTTACTTGCTATTTTCGAAAATACATTAAGTTGGAGGGCAAGTTCCGATTCAAAAACACATGTTGCTAGTGAAACAGGAATTGACAGGTTATCTCAGCGGTCAGCAAACTTATTAGCCAACAAAACCAAATATCAGCAGTACAACGATTTAGAGTGTAACCAAAAAGCCGCAGTTTCCGACGACTGGGTTATCTGGAAGATGGCAACAACGAGTTGTTACAAATAACGGAAATTATATCAACGAATAATATTAAACATTATATGATCCACCCTAATAAAATCGTCTTTTTTTTCATGGGAGATGGAATTATTTCTACATAGCAAATCATAACACGACGACAATGAGAAGTGCAAGCGTGTAACGAAGCACAACCCCCTCGAATAGGGACGAGTGGTAGCGAGAGGATCTTTTGGGGTGGTTCACAGTTGAAGTTTCGGTGGTCACGGGAGGGGTGGCGGATTAGTACACCTGTCCAATTAGTTGCTGGCTCGTGCTCGAATTCGACCTACATTTTCCAGCGTCGGACAAGTGACCGGGTGGCTTCCAGCATCCCGGAGCAACCAAGAGAAAGAGATGGAAAGACAAGAAGATCGAGAGCGAGAGAGAGAGAGAGATGATGCCAGGAGAGCACGGCTCTCCGGCACGTTCCAGTGCTATAGATAGCTCGCGCACGCGAGCCGGGCGAGCTTCTCCGAGAGCCGAGCGGAAAGCATTTAGCAGGATGACGTTCGCACATTCTAGACGTCTCGACGCCGCGCCGGCCGTTCTCGCCGATCATCCGTTACGTTCCCGTGACGTAATTGTCGAATTCTTGCCCCGACAGTCTGCTGCTCCGCTGTTCTGCTCCTGCTGCCTTCGTTTCGACTTCCCTTCACCGCTTTCGGCTCTCCCTACGCGAGGCGAGCGTCCGCTTTCGACGTCCCGTGACAAGAATTATCGCGACGACGATTGATCGATGCTCCGCTCGAATTTTTCTTGCGATTCGTCACCTACGGTCCGTGAAAAGACGATGCTGCCCTCGGAGCCATTTCTAGACTGCCACTAGGGGCCATCGAGAGCCATCGCAGCCTCGATTGAGCCACCGCAATCACAACCCCTATGATGAACCCCTTACCTTTTCTTAAGAAAATCATATATTATACTTATAAACCCGGCTTCGGGTAACATGCCGTGTTCCAAGATTACTTCATCCAGCAGATGACGGATGGGGGCAGAGTGCTATAGTCTGTTTAGATAAAATAAATAAAGATAAAGTGTACTCATTCTGTATAAATATTTATGGAAACAGCAACTGTAATATATATTTTATTTTATTACTCGTTCATTTTTACTTTGCTCTTATTATTTTAATGATAATATGAAATCCGTATTTATTGCCTAACAACTTATTTTAAACAATGCATAAACACACTTGTATACATCGCTTTTACATCGCTGTCCACCATTGTGAAATATCTTGTGACGTGACTTGTTGGGTACCATACACTCCGTTATCTTGGAACATTGGTGAACATTGACGAAGAAAATCGACTCGGAGCCACTACGAAGTGCCACGGAGCGGCTCCGAGGGCCACCAATCGATTCTCCCTGTACCAAAGGGAAAGACAGTCGTCAGAAAAGGAGAAGGGGCGCTCGAAGAAGAAATCGGAGAACGGGTTCCGCGTTCTGCGGCCTCGACGCCGCTGCCCGGGCGTGGGAAGTGAAATACGAGCGTTGTAGACGGCCAACGGCCATTTCCATCCTGCCGGTTTAGTATTGGCGGGCCACTAAGTCTGAACTAATTTGCTTATTAATATTTCACAACAGCGCCGATCGCTCTGGGGGTTCTTGATATATCGTTTACCCCACCACGAGGCCCCTCAAACCCCCCCCCCCCCCCCCTCCCTCTCTTTCACGCTTTAACCACCCTGGGCTTGCCCGGCGAACGCTATAACTTCCAGTCTGTTATTTTTCTGGTTGTCGCCACTGTGTTTTTTCGATTTGCTCTGTCATTTGCCGTGCACCGTCCAGTCTATTGTGCTCGAATTTATTGTCGGACAAGCGTGCCGAGATGCTCAAACGATCACGAATACGAATTTTTGAACTTTATTTTACTTTTTCCAACTTTGTTTTACTTGTTCGAACAGTTCCCAGATCTTTGAAGTTTCATTTTCACTCAACGTGTTAATTTTCTTTACCGGCGTTCATCTAGTTGAATATGTTGGAGATGTTGTGCCCAGCGAATTGTACCATCACGGATTTTTTAGCAGAGCATTTGGCAGCGTAAATCGGACTCGTTGAACCAGAAACACAGGCCGAACACGTGCCAGCTTTTACCGCGATCTGCTCCACTGGCAATGACGCTGTCCACTTCGCTGCCACCCGTTTCGCGGAATGCTCGAGTGGATGACCTGCCATTGTTTCTTGAATGAAGAAAGTGCAAGCTATATAACGTCGCCACTGTTCCTGAACATAATAGTTTTAACCGTTTCCTTTATCTCGATCGACAATTTGTTAGCAAAGTGTATTGACGTTTTCAGCGCACTGGTTCGATCTGATGTTACTACATCGCTGAAAACGTCAATATACGTTGATAATAGTTTTAGTAGTCTCTTCCATTATCGAGACTGTTCGAGTGTTTCAGCACTGCTCTTAACAGTTTACCTACCGGAAGCCTATTAATAGGATTTTTAATAATTGTGCTGCATCCAAGAAAAGTATAGAAATTTTCTTTTACATTGCAATCTTAAATGAAACTATTAGATGACGTTATTGACGGTGACTGGTTAGTTCACAATGAAAGTTGCTGTTGCTATTGAAGGTTCCATTAAAAAATGTTTAGCCATGTAGCATAGATTTTTCAAAATTATTCAATGATCACCGGTCGGTAAAGTGTTAATATTGCAATTAAAACTGGCACGTGGCAACCCATTTATTTTTATCATCGGGAATTATATTGTAATTGCCACTAGCACGTAGGCAATTTGGAAGCTTTTTCCACAGCTCCTAGCAGCCTTCCTTTCTTATCCTGCACTGGACCTACTCCAGAGAACCCCTAGACGATCAAAGCGGAGAAAAGCGTCGGCAATAATCCGAAAGCAACGATTGGCAGTAATTTCGGAGCAGGCTCTCGCGAGCATGAACTCGGTAGAAGCCGGGTGTTCTCGAGAATCGAACGGTTCTGAGAAGCTGCGAAGACGACGCCGGCTATTTACAGGGTTATAAAATGCCAATGCAGGCCGCGATACGGCGGCCGGGTCGCGTTATTGTCCGATGCCAGGCATAAATCAAGCGGCGTGTCGAGGCCCGCAGAAATAACTTTCGATCCGTGCTTGTCATTCTGCCAGAATAAGGGTTGCGACGGCCGTCGTCGCGTCACGACCCAAATATTCGCAAGGTTCCATGGCCGCGACGCGTCGGGACGCGTGTGGCTCTTTCTCGCCGCGCTTATTGCGACGCGGATTCGTCAGGGATCGTAAACGCGCCGATACGGCTGCGAGCTTTAACGACGTTAATCGCGGCGAGCCAGCTCGTCGCGCGGTAATTACCTTAGCCCGAACAACGTCACCCTGCTCTCGTCTCTTTCGGATGAAAGCTCGTTAAACGTCGCCTCCGAAACTCCCTCCCGTAATACCTTTTTTTTTTAATTAGGAAATCTCTGATGAGACTTATTACAATATAATGCGCATTACAGAGTATTACAGAGTATAGCGAGCAACGAGAACGATAGTAATATTGTGAGAAAGAAAGGGAAAGGAAGACCTTTTAGACACGTAGCTTACAAGTATTATCACAAAAATTATTAATGTTAGGTTCAGTTATTAATAGAGTGCCGATGGGGTGGGGGGAGGGGGGAAGCAGGAATAAAATAAAAATTGGTTTCATCCCTTAATAACTTCGTTATATTAAAAACAACGTTACGGTATTCTCACATTTTTCTCATCTTTTGCTGTTTTATATTTCACTTAACCAATTTCTTTATAAATGCACAAAAATCCGCAGTCTAATCATTAAGCAAACTATGTCCAGCGGCAATTGGAATTCTGCTTTGGGAAGTTTTCGGATAAATTTCTTTCTCTGCTTGTTATATACAGGGTCTGTCCGGAAAGTAATGCAACCACATTTTTTAAAAAAATCTATTAAACATATGGGTACAAACCTTTAAATTTCTTCAAAGTAGGATCCTTGGGCGTCGACACATTTTTTCCAGCGCGATTTTCATGCTTCGTATGCTCCCTGGAGGCGTTTTTTGGAACCTCTCGTAGTACCCTCGTCACAGCCTCTTTGACGCGTTCCACGCTTTCAAAATGGCATTCTTTTAGCATGTTTTTGAATTTTTGGAAACAAGAAGAAGTCGCCGGGAGACAAGTCAGGACTCTACGGGGGTTGAAGAAGTGTTGTGATCCAACTAAGAAGTACCGTTTACTGTTTTCCGCGTAATCTACGACAAAGTTTTGGTTGGAAGTGCTCGACGAGGCTGGGAGCTCGACAGGGAGCATACGAAGCATGGAAATCGCACTGGAAAAAATGTGTCGTTGCCCAAGGGTCCTACTTTGAAGAATTTTAAAGATTTGTACTCATATGTTCAGTAGATTTAAACAAAAAAATGTGGTCGCATTACATTCCGGACAGACCCTGTAGATTACACTGCCATAGCACACGATTAAGCGTTTCCTGCTCTCGGTTACATTTACATACACACATCTCCCGTAATACTATGCCGTCCAACATCCACCTTTGCTGGCTTTTCTCAGGCAATTCTCTTCTTTCCAATTGTTCCGCGAATATCCATCTTGTCCATCGCGTTCAATTTTATTATCAAACCGCAGAGGTTCATGCATATCGAATATGTATTTACACGAGTCGTCATTATTCCCTCGCCTCGATTCGACACGGTCTTCACGGATGTTTGAATGTACGTTCTGCAAATCGTTTCATTAGTTCCGGATGGACTGCTGATCTTTTTGCAAAATTAAAATTGCCCGCATCATCCGCAGGACGCGGTAGTCGTTCGAAAATGTCTTTCTGTCCTTAATGACCATTCGGATTTTATGCACTTATGAGAAAAAAAAAGAGTTTAACGATACCGATGTACTATTTTCAACTGATTAAGAGAAGAGATACATGTCTACGTTGCGAACGAGCAAAACGACGATGAAAAACTGTGCAGACTTTAGCGCAGTCTCGTCTGTTTGCTCTTCGACGAGTGGGAGACCCGGTTAGCGATCACGGGCAAGAGGGATACACGGATGGGAGGACTGTCAGCCAGTTGCCAACAACGTGGCGAAGCTTTGATGTGACGTAAAATGGCACGTTAACCGGTACTCTGTCCCTGGTCGGTGGCTTGCTTCCTCGGCTTTGACTCAATGTAAGCGCCGTGGAAAGATACAGCTATGCAAATATACCGAACAGCCGTAATCATCGATTTTCTAGACATTTCATTCTTATCAAATCCTCTCGATCCTTAAGGCGGAAGGGTAGTCACGTGACAAAACCAGCAAAGAACTAGAATCTAACTAGAAACGTGGGGTGACTTGTTAGTTCACAATGAAAATTGCTGTTGCTATTCAAAGGTCCATTAGAAAGGGTTTAGCCATGTACCGTAGATTTTTCAAAAATATGCAATAATCACCGGTCGGTAATGTGTTAAATTCATTCTACTGGTTTAAATTGTGTGCATCTACCCATTTTCGTGATAAATGCATCAAATCCGCAGCCTAGTGGTAACAAATTGGCGTGTTTGGTTGATTGAATTTGAGGCTACGGGGCTACACCGAAAGCCATAGATTATTCCGAAGATTTGTCGAGCGAAGTAGGCATTAGGGGGTGGAGGAGCTCGTTAAGCGACGATCTCGATACAAAGGCTATATCTCGTCTGAATAGGTCTAGCAAAGGATTATCGACCCACGGGGAACCCAAAGGGAGCGGGAGATCAGGTGGCGCGGCAGCCCCTCTATCGACGCGTCGAAATCTCCCCGACTAGAATAGAGAGAGGATCCTCCCCAAGCTGCCACTTGTTGCTCGCCGATCAAATAATTGTATCCAGCCACCCCCTGGGTCGTCCCTGGGAGTGGCTTATATAGCTCGTGGGTGGCATCCTCGATCTCGCTTCGGTCCCCTAGCCTAATCCCGGAAAACAAAACGACCCTGTATCGCGTGCCGTGAACACTAGCCCTGGACCAACTGTTTATCTAATCGAATTCATCTGTTGATCCACCCTTCGGAGCTTCTGACTTCGTTATTTCCGTCTCCCTCTCCCGGAAACCATCTCACTTCATTCTGCTATAGTCGTTTAACCTTCTACGGACACCTAAGTCGCAGATAATTCAGCCATGACACGCGTAATGTTTATCAACAACAGCTCGAAAAATTTATACTATTTTTTCAATTTTCAATGATCTTCTAGAAACATACTTAGTAAGCTAGACAAGACGTGCATAATATTGAACATATACAGTCGGTCACAAAAATATTGGGACACTCTTTAAAAAGACGATAACTTTTTTAATATTGGACCATGTGATTTGAACTTTTTTGGAAAGCAAGAGCAATTATTGGATTGGCAAGGAAGTAATTTCGATATTGTAAGGTGAAATAGAGCCCAATCTTTTTATTTAAGCAATGAACTTTAATGAATGAGATATTTTCCCTTTTGTTCGATGATCTTTTGCTAAAACGAATAAATAAGAAAATATTTTATTGAATAAAGTTCATCGCTGGAATAAAGAAATTCGGTTTTATTTTACTTTAAAATACTGAAAATTACTTTCTTGCCAACCCAATAGTTTACTACAGGATGTGAAAAGGAATTTTTTCAGAAATTGCGATAAATCGGAATTGTAGAAAAAATACTAAAAGTTGCATTTTCAACTTTTTCATGTGGGGCTATATCGAGAATTTAAAAAGTACATTTTGTTGACGCGGGAAAAAATGACAGGCATTGAAAGATGTAAAAATCCTTAGATTTATTGCAGTTGCAGGCCGAAAATCGTGAAAAATTGCAATTTTTACCATCTTTAAACGTTTGTAGCTCATTGCAACGTCGACCAATTTTGACGAAATTCTCAGGATATATTTAATTGGCACAGATCTACAAAACGTATTTTTTACATTTTCAATGTATAGGCCCACATAAAAAAGTTGTGAAATGCAACTTTTAGTATTTTTTTCTACAGTTCCGATTTATTGCAATTTTGTACCAATATTTTTGTGACCGACTGTACGTACTACAACCTCTGAAAAATCTTGTAAAATGGTTACAAGAAAGAGAAGCCATTTGGGAACTTCTTATAATGTCGATTTTTTCGATCAGAAGTATTTAATACGCCTCCGAAAAGATTACACGTTCTCGATCGAACAGCCCGGTTAGGGGTTGTCGGCCATAGGTCAGCGTCAGCTCGAGATTAAACAGCAATTCGTCCCGAGCTTGACTCGAATACCGAAGAAGCCCTGCGAATCTCAGGAGGCTTGTCGCGTTACATAACTCTCCCGCGTTCTTGACATTTGTTTCGTCGACAGAGACGCCCACAACAATTAATATCCAAGGCAGAAGCTCCATGTTCCGCGTCCGCGTGTCACCGTTAGGATGTTTCCGGGGTGCCGCGTGGAGATCAGGAGATCACCGTCTTCTCGGAGGATAGACAAAACACGATCAGCAACCCGGGGCGTGGTTCGCGAATGAATGATCGTCGAAACGCGCTAATATCTCACGCGACATTCGCGTGAACATTCAACGAATCACTTGAAGCCTGGTCGAAAGAAATTACAATACTTGAATCGTATTGTAACGAATAGATTGCGGATCTGTATGCCAGATAAAAAAGTTCTGCATTGATTCTGGGCAGCAGAAGTAATGTAAAAATTGATTTCATCCCTTAATGATTTTCGTTGCATTAAAAACAACGTTACAACATTCTTAAATTGTTCTAGTCTTGTTACTGTTTTATATCTCACTAATATCTTCATAAACGCATAAAGATCCGCGGTCTAGTAATGAACAATAAAGTGTTAGAATTATTCAACTGAATAAACTTGAAACGCTTTATTAGTCCTCATTGCCATCGAATAAATCGCAGGGCAATGTCCACGTCAGCTGTGTAAAACCAAGCAGAACGGAACGGTCTGGGCAGAACAGTATCGCCATCAAATAAATAGCGGCGCAAAGGACTTACCGTGGTTAATTTTCGAACGTCATGCGTGTTCGTTCGAGCTCTCGGGAGCCCGTTTGCGAGCTGGGTGGGCCGCGCTGGGTCTCTCAGGAGTTCGCGACCTATATACGTTGGCCGCCCGCGCGACAATAAACTCCCCGAATAATATCGCGGCCTATAAAACTGGTGCCTCCATTACGAGCCTCTTGATAGATTTTACGAGCCGGTTTGATTTGCCAGGTCTGGGAGTCTCGAAAAGGGTAGCTCGAATCCCGGCCGCCTCTCTAGCACGCGGATCGTTAACCCTTGCTTTATTGTCGCAAGGCGCGGGCTCGAGGCGACAAATGCTGGCCCGAGATAATGTAGGGGAAATGGATGACCGGGACCTTAACCTGTCCTGTAGCAAGACGGTCCTATGATTCATTCGTTAGCGGGCCGCAAGATCTTTACGACAGTCAGTTTTCCCTGTTGCTCCTGTGCGACAGTGTGGTAGGACAGATCCCGTAATTGTCAGTAGACGCTGGAATCCTCGTTCTTTTTAGGTATAGGTCAGACAGTTGCGGTAAACAACCTATGGTTCAATTGCGGTTTTTAAAAGATTGTCCTACTGGAGTCTTTTAATAACCCAGTATCATCATATATCAATGAATGGTCTTCTGAGACTGTTCTAATTCTTGAGTACCATTGCGCAAATTTGAGAGGGGGGTCGGGAAGAAGGCAGTTTTCAGTGGAAGGTCTCGAAATAAATAAGTTGCGAGAGGGAAGAAAGGGTCGCGCGCGATTTTCGGTGCAATTTTAAACACGGCCGCGAAAGAGGCGGCGAAGAAAGCGGCAATAAAGAGGGACTTGAAGAGAAAAGGGGACACAAGTGACTGGGAGACAGCGCAACCCCTCGTTCCATCTCGCGACTCCCTTGACAGTTAACTCCGCTAAGACGGATCGTAAATTACGCCAATATTTCCGCGAAATCCTAACAAGATTATAAAGCAGATTGTAGCACTGTTCGCGGTGCGTCGGTTGCCGCCTTCGTGCGACCCCCCTTTCTTCTCTCTCTCTCTCTCTCTCTCTCTTTCTCTTTCTCTTCTCTTCGTTTCGTTTCTTTCCAATCCTCGAAGGGCTGCCAACCAACGGCCAAGAGAGAGAATGGTCGGACTGTGCGAAAGGGGTACGCAGAAAGAGGGGGCTCTCTCCGAGAGACCTATTTATAATGCGTTTGCGTCTTTGCAGGGGCCCCAGCCGGTGGAGGCAGTAAATGTCGCGTGTATTTCATATGAAACTCCACCCCCTCCCGGCTGTTCCTCGCAATGCCAATCTCGGTGTTTCGCTCGTCTGATAATACCCAGCGCTAACAAAGTTAACCCGCATGGGGGAGAGACTCTCTCTCTCTCTCTCTCTTTTTCTCTCTCCCTGTCTTTCACATCGCCATCTTTGCTGCAGTACCTTCTTCGTTTTTCTTCCGGTGCAACGCAGCGTTTCGCGATCTTTGACGCTCCTCGGCGCTTCTTCGGATCCGTAAAAACGCATCGACCTCTCGATCTTGATGAAAATCTACGAAATTGCGCCCGTTCTCTCGTGCCGGCTGAGTCATCTGGCACTTTGAACGGAAATATCCCCGCTGTTCTCAATGCTAGGAGAAAATGTCTGAACAACTACGGGCTTGCTCCTAAGATTCAAGATAAATTGCAAGATACAGGACACTTGTCTTTAGATAAAACAATATATTTCCAGTGTTAAAGACTGATCTTGAAGCTACATGCATGTAAGAAATAGAGGGGATAGCTGCATTATAATCCTTACGAAAAATCCTCTTCCTGCCAAGGCGTGAACCACGGTTGTCTGTCCGGTTAATTGGAAAATCGCCGAATTCGCTCATGGAGTTCCAGCAAGATTGCTTATTAACTTAATTGAATTCTCCCTGGAACGCAGGAGATGGCCGTCGAAGAGGCGACCCTTGCACCCGGAGGTGTTACGGGGTCCTTCAACCTTCGACATCGATTCGAAGTGGAGACGGCGCGTTAAAATTCCTTGGACGTTGAAGAGGAAAGCGAAAGATGGACGACAGTGTCAGGGTTAAACGTACCACGGATAGAAACTTGAAGGGCCCTTGTGAAAACTCGGGCTCGAACCACTGGTTTCAATTTTTCCAGATAGAGAACAGAATATATGACTGCTTCGTCAATCCTAATTTTCCCAGCTTAAGCAGAAAAAGCAAACAGGAGGTGAAATAATAGGGTCGGAGGTATAATGGCGAGGCAGTTCGTCCATCGTGAATTAGGCTAGTGGAGGACGATCGGAGTCGAAAACGAGCGGTCTCCGATGCTCTCAACGTCCGTGAGAGGGGGTAATTGGTATACGAAACAAAATGTTGCATTTTATGGGTTATTGCGAAAGTATATTGGGCGGGCAGGGATCGGCGCGGCGGGCCGGGGGAGTGCCCGATCTAATAACGATCGACTATGTCGGAGGCCTTTATTAACCGGACGCGACGCAGGAACTCTCCGAGAGCCGACGTGGCCTGGCTTTAAAAGCCTTTCGAACAACCGCGAAACGACTTTTCCCAGAATCTCTCGCGTGACGACCCTGGACGATCTATCGAACAAGCCGAAGGAATGTACTCGTGCATCTCTCGATGTTTTGTTAACCATTTCACTACAATAGCCGAGATATTTTGTTTCCACCATGTCGAAGAAATGATGCTATATGGACGAGATATCTCGTCACCATGCTTTTGTCGTACAAGATGTTTCAAAATTGTATGTTGCGACCACTGTAGCGTGTTTCTGCGCCTCTGCGCCGAACTATTGGTGTGAATTCAACCATTCGCTTAAAAATTATTTTAAAGATCCGCCAACTATTTGATTCCATACGTCTGAAGGTTAAAATGGTATAAACGTGGAGGGGATGATTCTACACGGGAAAATAAAATAAAATAAATAAATCCGTCAAGTTCGCGTGCCTAGCGTTCTTAAGAAGTAGAATGAGTCGGTCATGAACAGACGCGTCGGACGAGTCCTATTCAATAGCACGCGTGCTCGCCGAATTTCCAAATTGAAATTTCTCGGAAAGCAGGAGACAAATGAAAAATATTTGTTCTGTATTTTCTCGTGTAGAATCATTCCCTCCACGTTTATACCATCTTGGGACATCCTGTAGTCATATGAAATAAAATAATTTACGAAACTTTAAAGTCGTTTTCTGAGTTACTTTCAATAACAAATATACTGCGGATGTTTATTCAATTTCCAATTGTTGTAGACAAATTGTTAGAAAGTGGAATGAAATAATTGTACTGAAAGGGTAAAGCGGATCAGCTCAACTCCTTACCCTGAAGCATCCAGCTTTCCAGCAACTCGACCGACAGATCGTTGTTCTAATAAAATTATTCCAAATGACTATTCCGATGTTCTAAATCGTAATTTCTGTGGCCGGTACCGTTCGACGGCCATCTGGACACCGTACTTCCGGCAAAAATGTCGTAGGACATCGTGTTCGAGGGCCGTGGCGAGGTTAATAGGGTTGAGCGGGTCCGTCGATTCGTTTCGAGTATCGGCGCCACTGAAATTATGTACAACTACAGTACATAACGCCTGCACGCCAGTCGAATGGCTACTTTGGCCGTTCGAGGCGAGCAATGGCCACCATCGAGCCTTCTCCACGGTTCGAATACACCGCGGCGGTGGCGGTGGTGGCGGCGGTGGCCAATATAAAAATAACTGCTGATTGGACGCCCTACCAAGAAAAGTCGTAATCGCATCCTGAAATGCCTCGCTTCTCTCCCTTCTCTTCTCCACTCCCCCCCATTTCTTTCTCCTTATCTTTGCATCTTTCTCTCCGTGTCTGCCTTCTACCCGCGGATCTCTGCTCGGCCACCGAACAATCGGTCGCGCCATCTCCATTAAGGATTATTTTACTCCTTCGCGATGGTTTTTAGAGATCCTGGCACCAGATCCGAGATGACTGGCCAACGGGATTCCGTTTTTCGCGGTTCGTGCCGTAGCTAATCGCTTGGTTGCCGAGTTTCTTCGGCTTGAGAGCTTCCGTGGCTGTTCAGCTGAAAGGTTAGGAAGGGTCTATCGAAGTGTTTTCAACACTCTCAAGTCTCCCGATGTAATTCTTAATGAGCGAACGAATCTGAATTATTAATCATTACACGAATTGAGATCCGGATTCGTTTGCTACACGTGAAATAGGGTCCTATAGTTCTGACACGGAGCAAGGATGATCCATTTGTAGCGGAGCGATCGGGCAAGTAGCGTTTACTCTCACTAAAATAGCGAGCTGTCTTTTGTGCTCTCGGAAGGTTTCATAAACGAGGAACACAGAGGGGGGAAAACGCATAAAACGCTGTTCGGTCGATTCGACAGCGAAGGGGGCTCTCGAGGCATAGCGAGGATGGGAGGTAGGGAAGAATCATCCGCCATTTTGCGAGCGCAGCTTTTATCGCCGCGCCCTATATAGGAGCATTATGCCTGGGTTGCCGGGTTGCGCGTATATCAACAATAATTGCAGGGCCAATAATAAAGCCGGAGGGGCCACGCTCGATAGCCCGAAATTGCTGGTTCCCCTACCTCGGCCTGCAACGTTTTATTGCCTCCACTCTCGAGAGAGAGAGGCAGGAATGGCGGCAGTCCCCTTCGTCCTTCTCGATGGCGGATAAACGATCCTGCGATACGATGCCACCGGTAGTGATGGCCAGTCGCCTAGCCTCGACGTTTCGTGCAATTCTCTTGCTACATTGTCCCGGAACACGCTCTTCCTCCATAAAAGTGTTACCGTCCTTAGTGTTACCGGCTTAGAATCCTTCGGCTGACTTAGCCAAGGCTTTTTTAGCTTCTTCTTGCATCGGACGTCGTTCAGTAAGAATGTATATCATGTTTATGTTCTCACTCGACGAATCCTATCGTTCCAGAATTTATAATTTTGCAATTTTCTCTGAACAAATGTTCAACGTACAATCCACAGTCACGAGGGAATGAACTAGCAAGATAAAGTTTGGCATAAAAATTAGCAAAACTGCAGCAAACGAACACGAACGTAGTGTAGTGCAGTATTACTTGAAAATGGCGATAGGGACGGATAGAAAGCGTTTCGAGGCCATCGCTAGCCATCGATAGTTCTCCAGCAGCATGATCTCCGCTGTTCAGCCTCGTTCGCCTAGTTACCTGCTCTCGCTATTATTATTGCAGATTCTGCTGCCGTTTCCGCCGCTTCTTCTCGTCGTTACTCCTCCATTGCTGTTGTTGTTGGTGTTGTCGTGGTCGTTGTTGCCGATCGTATGCTGCTGTTAGAGCAGCCGGGGAGCAGCAGCAGCGTTCGGTACGCGAGGAATCGTTCGCGAGCTCGTAAACAGCGGCAAAGGAGAGCTCGCACGCGCGATAGTCACGAGTATTGCCCTTGTTAACGCCCCGTTAACTCGAACCTCTGGACAAACTCGTAAAATTTACCGGCTTCGAGCCGGCAACGCAACCGCACGCCGCACCGCGCCGCAATGTTGTTGCGCTCGCTCGTTGCCGTTGGATTTTCGCGTGACTTTAAATCCACTGGGAATTATGTGCTTAACGCAAACGCCCGTTTAGAGTGCAGGATATGCGGGAACATCGGACGTTACTCCTCCGTTTCCTAAACGGGATCGCCGCACCACAGTCCTCCTGACTACGGCTGTTACTTTCCTTCGAAGGTCGAAGATTTCGCAGCTTCGAAGCCTCGCATTTCGGAGCTTCGATTTCAGAAACTTCGACGGTGATGGGAATCGAAGTTTCAAAGCTACGATATTCGAATAACATTAAACAGCATGTTTTCGATTCGGTGATTTAAAAAAATCGCGATCACTCTGACGCGTGATGGAAGGGCTAACAATGGTGTTATCGAGCCCGTCCATGTTTCTCACGCGGGGCTCCACTAAAACCGGCGACCGCTCCGAGGCTCTGAATCTCGTTTCACGGGGCCGTATGAAAATTCCAGATGCACGTCCGATTATTTTCGACCTCGGGCCCGTCTTTACGAGGACAACGTGTGAAATTACGGTAACGCGAATGCTCGTAAAGCGGACGTTTACGCACACGCAGCAGAACCGCGAGATAGCCCCGCGCGTTGTTGTTGCGTCCGCTACTCCTGTTAACACCCCGTTAACGCGAATCCCGAACGGCCTCGTAAAATTCGACGACGCCGTGCCGAGCTACATATGTCCGGTCGCCACACCGATGAAATCCGAAGGAGTTATTGGAATCGGTTGCCGGACACCCCCGCAACACATTCCTCCTCCCGATCGTAAAGCCGAGATTTCCTGTCATCCCTTGACCTTCGCGCAACCCCTTATGGTCCTCGTTATTCGGGACTTTCTGGGCGTGAACCTTCTGCCTCTGGTTTGTCCACTGCAGCCTCCCTTGGCAACACCGCGCAGTAAACACTTTGTGTAAACATCAAAGAATTTTTTAGATCAATTTTGAAATATTGCAGAATAATGGTACGAAAGTTTTTTAACTTCGGAATCCGTGGTAAATTTGCAGAATTGCAATAAATTTATGGTTTATCCAATACCATGGTACGGATAGAATTTTTTCTATATCATTTTTTCGTTGAGATGATTTGATAACGCACTAGATTGAAGGTATAATTGTAGTCTCATACATGTACGAAATAATAAGGGAAAGTTTTTTGTAATTTTACAAGTTCAACACATATTTTCAAAGTTGAAAAGACCAGAAGTGAATGAATTTACAATCTAAATTATCAATAGAAACTGTGAATTCTGTCAATTCTTTTGGGCTAGAGAAATTGTTTCCGGAACAAGGGTTGAATTTCTGGATGAACGCGGGGGTTGGGGATGAAGAAATAAATAAAGCGAGTTCGAATAATTTCGTCGACCAGTGAGATCATCAGCTGGATCGATCCCACCCCTAGGAGCTCCAACTCCAACCCCTCCGCAACTCGAACGGCGCTCGCTTCCTTTGTTCTATTTGTTGTACGGGCGCGTACGATACGGGGCAAGGAGGATCGTAAAAGCCGCGGCGCTCGCGTGATCGTTACGAATTCGTTATTGCTCTTGTTAACGCCCCTCGCTGGAAGCCTTGGACAAACCTCGTAAAATTTCAGCGGCGAGGCCCGCGTAAAGCATCGTCGAAAACGCGGCCGAACCGATCACGTGACGGATAAGGAGACCGAAGCCCGAGTCTTCGGGAACCGGCCTCTTTAACCGTTCCTGGTTCCTCTTTTTTCCTCCCCGAGTTTTATTTCCCCAGACACTATACTACTCGGGACGCGTTGGCGGCAATTTCGAGACGCCGGTGATAAGGCGATCGCGATTTATAATTTACTGCAATTCACGGTCGCACCTTGATCCTACACCACCGAATTATCTTGACACCGATCGCAGTCCACTCTACGACCCCTAAAAAACCAGGACCAATCATGATGGTGCCTTAAACTACCCCTTCGTACCTGATTACATGGTTCGGCAGGGAGACAATAGCATGGTGTGCAGCGTTCGTGCTGATTTTCAGCATGATAAAGCAAGCTAGCTGCCATTTCGTGTGTGAATTATCAATGAATTTTCGAGGACACTTCTGACGGTTTTCGCATAATTCTTCGGATATTGGAAGTCAGTTTAGGACGGTGTTATAACGGGAAGGTGTAGCCGCTATTTGTCTATCATTAAAGACAATACTTACTGTACTTACACTCCCCCTCCATAATGCAAGATTAAATATGTATATACATACAGTTAGAAGCAAAACTGATCACACACACTTTCAGAATAAATCAGAGTAACTGTTTTATGAAAGGACCTAACGACTCCAATGTCTCTGTAAGGCTAGAAGAATTAGTTTAGTAAATGACGTCTAAACAATATGTTGAAAAATGCATTTGGTCGGAAACGTGAAAAACAATAGTAAAAATTGATTTTTACGACTTTTTTAGCTGGGCCAATAACGAAAATTTAAAAGATTTGTTTGGTCAACTCATATAAATTGTATACGCTCTAAAAATCTTTGAAATTGGTTAATTGATTTACGAGTTATAAACGATAAAAATTGGTAAAAACAAACAGACAGACAAGATGCATTTTTTTCAACATAATTTTTAGACGTCATTTACTAAATTAATTCCTCTAGCCTTATAGAGACATTGAAGTCGTTTGGTCCTTTCATAAAAATGTTATTCTGATTTAAAGTGTGTGTGTGTGATCAATTTTGCTCTTAACTGTATTCTGTTTGAATAAATGTTGAAAAAAAGTTCTAATCGAAAATATAGGATATATTGGTTAAATTTGATTTGCATGTTCTCTACATTAGAAAAAATTAGTAAGTATCATTTTTATTTCGTAATATAGGTCCTTTAATATCAAAAACTGGCCTGCATCCAAGTTTGAATAACGGTCCGGTGACTTATGGACGGGAGTGTTATATTATAAATCTAAAGTTCTATGATTTTAGTGTATAAGAAACATTGCAAATGTTGATTGTTGAAAAATCGTACAATTTGGCTAACGGAAAGGTGTTTTTGTGTTCGCAGGGACACCGATCAATCGGCTGCCGATCATGGCGAAATCGGTGCTGGATCTGTACGAGCTGTACAACCTGGTGATCGCTCGAGGCGGGCTGGTCGACGTAATTAACAAGAAGCTCTGGCAGGAAATCATCAAAGGTCTCCACCTGCCATCGAGCATCACTTCCGCCGCGTTCACTCTGCGCACTCAGTAAGTAGATCGTGAACTTTCTCATCCGGGACCTTATACCGAATGGGCCCGTGCCCGACTCTGGCCGAGACGCTGCTGATTCGCATACAATGAAAGCTCATCTGAGCATGAAATCTGCGACCGATGACTAATAAGGAGAACCCGACCCTTCATGCTCCCGCGACTTCCGATGGAGCAGCCCTTCCTTCCATTTCTTCTTGCCGTTCTTCCATCCTTTATTTTCATTACTTGTTACTCATAATTAGATAGCGGACTTTATGCATTTATGACAAAAATTAGAAGGTGTCGTTTAAACAATAAAACATTAGAAGAATTTAAAGATACTCTTATATTATTTTCAACCTATTAAACGTACCAACGAAGAAAATCAATTTCTACCTCACTTCAGTTTGTTGCAATTCAGGTACAAATTTTTATTTTGCATAAAGTTCCGCTGTCTGCTTATAATTCACTGTAGAGTGTAGAGGAAACGAAAATGATTAAGACGGCGCGGCGTTAAAATCGTTCTAATGCATTTCTAGAAATACCAGGCGTATTTTATATTTCCAAGGTTTCTTCCGATCATTGAGAAAATATTTTACATTATAGTAGACCTCCATTCTATTAAATTTCTACTTGTTTCTTATTTAATAAGTATGCACATTCGTGCATGTTGCTCGGATTACAGTCCGCGACGTACTGTCTTCTGTTCGTTAAGGGTGCAGCACACATCGCTAAATCCGCATATACGTATATGCAATTACAAGGTTTACGAGAATACAAAATGACGCTTCAAATAATTTAAATAATTTAATTTAAATAATTTAAATAATTAATTAATCAACTAAAAATGCGCACCACCGCCTTTGTACATGTCCTGGCTATGTCGATGTAGAGCGATCTTTTCGATTCGAACGATAAATCTCTCAATATTTACGAAAATCTGTCAGTGGCGGCCATCTTGTGATATCATGTTTGCTTCGGATGCCTCGTGACAGGCGGTGTCTGCCGAATATTACAAATTATTCCTCTGTAACGTAAAAATATGCATTTTGGGCACCGGACGCATCTAGATTTCAGTTTTAGGAATCACAATTGATCGATTCTGAACTCTCCATTGCAATGTTGCAGCGATAATTTTGTTGTTGAAATAATGTTGTTGAAATAATAATGTTGAAGATAATTTTGTATTCTCGTAAACCTTGTAATTGCATATACGTATATGCGGATTTAGCGATGTGTGCGTGTGCCCGCAAACTCTTGCACGGCCGCGCCGGCGGTCTTAACATGCCTTGTTAACAGCACAGATTATAAACTATTACAATAGTGATTCTGTAGTGATTCCTCAAAGTAGAAGTAAATACGGAATTTTAAAAAATGTTCGAATTCCCCTAAATGATCGAAATGTACCACACTGCGCGACGTCGGGAGTTCAGGACGGGATCAAAACGCAACAATCGAGTTGGCAGGGGACATCAAAGCGGGCCGGACGTCTTCCGGACAGCCGTTGTTTGGAGAACGCTATCATCATTACCAGTAGCGAGCATGCTGCTCAACCAGGATTGTTTGTGTGCTTAAGATGGCGGCTTGTATCGGGAGCGGCGGCGTGTTCTCCGCAGAACAAAAATATACGGAGCGGCCGCGGCACAAAAGGGAGACCGGCACACAATATTAGCGTTCCGTGACCGTGCTTACACACTCTCTCTCTCTCTCTCTCTCTCTCTCTCTCTCTCTCTCTCTCTCTCTCTCCTTCTCCCGCTGGCCTGCGAACACTCGGGAACCGTGGAAAGGCCGGCTCGTGCCGTTTTAACCCCATCCGTCACCTGACAGAGGAAGCCGCCGATGCCTTTCCGCGCCTCGTCCACCCACGTGTCCGAAGCCGATCGAACCGGGTGTCAAAACAAAGTGTCCAGTGGCTATGGGAGGCCGATGGGGGTTCGGCGAAACACAGCCGACGGCTTCCCACACGCCGGAAGAACCCCGAAAAATACGAGACAATTTCTTGGAATCAAAATCACATGGCTAAAATTAGCGAATGCTTCCGGGTGCAGACTGCAAGAGCCCCGTTTCCTGCTTGTTCTTTGTAGAAGCGAGAAATAAAAGCGATTCTAGCAAATTTTCTACCATTTCGGACATTTTATTGCATGCTTTTGCTTTGTTATATCCTTTGTACAATCTTGCAGCTAGATAAAACCGCAGACTAGTTATCCAACGTGAAAGTATTTGAACAGACACTGCCGATCAGTAATCCCGTCGAGAAATTAGTTATCTACTGGCAACGCACACTAAAACATGAAAAAGTGGACGTGCCGCGACAGTATAAAAATGCGTGCCTTTTATCCGTGTGAATCGCACGGACACAGCTGCGAGCTTATCGACGAGCTTGACAAGAACAGGCTTGTCGGACAAGAGTAGAACAGTTAATATGAATTTGACGGCCGATTAGTCTAGTCGTGGCTATTTCCGTGGAGCGATTCGCGACGCGTCTACGGGGCAGGATGAAATTAATTGACGGCCACAGAGAGAGAGAGAGAGAGGGAGAGATTTGTCTCGGCGAAGGGACCGTTTCGCGAGAGTACATCTCGGCCAATCGCGGGGAAAAACAAACGTTACTTGACGTGACACGTGCACGAAACAGCTGTTTTCTTTCACGAACACGTTTAATCGACGTCCACGGACGATCTCGCCCGCACAGAGGGTCTTGTACCCTCGTCGAACTGCAACTGTCGACTTTATACAACTGTATACATTTGGCTACACAATAGCCATCAGCCATCATTAATCTGCGTCTCGAAGGACATTATTTTTTTCTTTTCAATTATTTATTTAAGGTCGCATCAACATCTAGGTCATTAGCGACCACAAGAATTGTAACATGTGAAATACAAATTTAGATTCTTAAAATTAGAATTAATTACAAGTACATTGTGGAAAAATCAGTTAGTAACAATTAGAAGGACATTATTGACGACGATCTTTTTGATATGTAATTTCTCTGTGATTACTAGACTGCGGATTTTATGCGTTTATGACAAAAATGGGCACGTAAAACTATTTAAGGACACCAATGTACTCGTCTCAGCTCAATAGGATAATTAAAAGAAGAATATATACAATTTTTAGTTGTGTGTGGCTCCTGTGTGCCGCAATCAATGCGAACATTTTTTTATTTTGCATGAGGATCCGCAGTCTAGCGATTAAAATCAATAGATAGAATATGAAACAGTAGAAAGATTGATTCCATTCGTACGAGGACGTCTCGCCGGACGAATGAAGATGAAATTGAAAATTAAATTGAAAGTAGAGAAGCGAGGGGCACACACGAGGATTACACGTGAAAATAACCGCGCGACGCTCGGTGCGTGACGCGCGAGAGGACGTCGCGACGCCAGCGCATCTATCACTCCAACAACCGGTTATCTGCCGCGCGGAACAGAGACAGACGTAGGAAACGGGAATAACGCGTCCAGACGAAACAGATTTTTCATTCAATTCCTGTTTCTTGCAAATGGTGCGCAAAATCCTCGTTTCATTGTACGCGAACGAATCGTCCGCGATGCTTCGGTTCCCCACTGAAAATAGACAGAGAGGCTCTTTCACGGTAGCCGTGTTTCAGAACATTGTGCATGTTCAAAAAATTGTGGAACTTTGTACACAGCCCACGGGAAAAATGTCAATATTTTCTTTTTCGTGAAACGTTTCAAGGATAAAGAATAATACTTCTTTAAATGCATTTCTCAAAAATGTCGACAGTTTAATAAAGAGACTACTCGCGTGCACACGCAGGATCTCGGCCGAAACTATGCGGCCGATGCGTCCTGTGAGAAGAAGAAGAAGAAGAAAGAGCAGAACGATGCAGAGGAAGGGCGAAGGGCCGAAGGGCTAGTTTCGGCCTCAGTCTGGCAGACAATCGTAAAAGCCGAACGATCCCTGCGCGAATTATAGGCCGCGGTTCCTCGGCGAGAATATGTCTATCCATGAACGTGTGTTGAACGCGAACACGGCACACACTAAACTGTTCTTCGTCCGGGCCCGATAGCGCGTCAGAATAAACAATATTTACGAATTACTTTGCTGCACCCCTGGCCCCGGATCCTGCCTCCTCGGAAAAAATCGATTTCGAGCTGCGGTTTCGGTGGCCCCTTGCCCAGGATCCCTCTGCTTAGGATTCTAATTTCGCTAATGTCCAGAATCCTTCTGTCAGTCAGCCGGCTGTTCCCTCGAACTCGTTATTAGCCGTAGAGAAAGAATTACACCTTCCTGAGCGGATCTTCGTCTTCATTCGGCCGGAAATAAATCAACTGCAAAACAGTTCGATCGGCGAGACGTAATAAAATTATTTATTTGAAGTTGGAATAGTATTCTTCGGGTCTTCAAATTCGGACAGTCGGTCTAACGTCGGATCGTTTCTTTACTGTTTTTAATACTTCGTGTACTTCCTTGTGTTCAGTTCCTGTCCGCGTATTATAAATAGACTGCGGATCTTTATGCATTTATGAAGTTTGTTGGGTGAAATATAAAACAGTAACAGATTTAAAAAATACAGGAATTATTGTTGCTTTTAATATCACGAAGTCGTTAAGGGATGAAATCAATTTTTATGTTATTCCTGCTTACCACAAATCAGTGCAAAACATTTTGCATAAATATCCGCAGTCTAATTATAAATCTAAAGAACTTACATTCAAAGAAACTCCAAAGACTCAGTTGCAAATAGATTAGGTTGGAGAGTGTCTTTGATTTACAAGCAGAATTACCTGCTTATTTAAAATACGACAGAACTTTCCCTCCAACCTAATTTTAATTATTCTGTCGCTCTCTTCCTGCTGCCGATATAAAAATACATTTCCAGGAAAGAACGGGACGCGCATAAAGCAGTAAACCCGAAAATTGAATTGCAAGCGAAGAAATGAACGATACTCGAAATAAATAAAAGCCAGAACGCTGCAGACGTTCGAACAAGAGAAAAGTCGTCCGGCGTTTCATTTTGCGAAGTTCCATTTGGCCTGGCGAACTAGACGAACGAACAGCTTGCAAACACGCGAGAAAATCTTCGGTGAAAATCGATTTTCAATGAGACCGGTTTCGCGGCGATTTTGTAGAGAGACGACAGAGCTGAGCTAGTCGAACATCGTGGTGTAGGTGTAATTAGAGGCCTCGTAGCGAGACATCAAAGCCGGCGGGATTAAATTAAGTGGCTCGGCTTGGATCTGCCTTGCCAATTTTGTGGCAGACGAACCGCGACGTCTTCCTCCCGGCCAACGAACAATTCTCGACGCGATACCAATTAATAACGGCCGCCTGTTCCCGCATAGTTTCCCGTCTCAACAGACTTTGTCGTTCTAAAACGCACGAATCCGACGTCGGGACAAATTCGCGCGAATTCTGATCCGGTGTCCGATTCCACGATCGACAAATTTACGACAAGATGGCCGCCAGTCGCTCCGACAACGCGGACAGCTCTATCCCTCACACCAGGTTTCGGCAAACATTTTTTGGAAAGCGCCAGGTCGTAAAATTTTTATGTTCGGCCGGGTAATTCTATTCGGACAGCAACAAAAAAAACGGGTACAACATTTTCTTATCAGGAAGTGATATTTTCACATCGTTTTTTTAGAGAACAATATTAACCTTGCGTATACTACAACTTCATCGTTTATGAATTAGAGAGCAATTTATACTTTTCACAGTCCGGCATTTTAGCTAATGGTTGAATATCGATAACAGAGACAAAATGGCCGACCGTGGATCGTTCGCTCCTGTTCCGTTTGAAGGCAGACGAGTGTTTTAGAGAAATTCGACTGGCCAGTTGCACTATTAGTGCAATTATCTTCGTCAGAGAGTCGAGTGACCGTGATAATTGGACTGCAGATGTTCGGGCAGATTGCCACTTTTATAGACAAACTTAGAGCGAACGGAGCTAAGTGACATCTTGTTATCCGCAGCAACTGTTTCAACGAATTAAAACGGCTTTATGTTTTATCGTCGAACTATGAATCATCTTCAGCCACGTTTGAAGTTAGACCGCCAATCTATTCGTCATTTTTCGGCGATTTTTATTATCTCGATGAGTAATTTCTAGCGACGATTCGAAAGTAAATTGTCACTCGAACATCCTGAACGAAGCTGACAGAAATTATTTTTATGGGATATAAAACTCGTTGTCTTATTGAAGACGATAATGAGATGAAACGAGATTGAACGACAAAACGGAAATTTATCCGAGCCTCGTCGTGTGCGACTCGTTGAGCCAATATTTCTTTAGAAAGCGTGAAATATCAACACGACTGATAGTCGCCGCTTTCTGTGTGGCCAATGGGGTTCCCATACAGGCTGTCGTTTCGTACGACGATTGCACAACGCTGTTCGAATGATTTTTCTGAAAAATTTCCATTTGTCCAATTCTGTCCAATTCTTAATTCAAGTTCTCAGATTGAATTATTTATAAGCAGGGTTCCTAACTGATATAACCAAATAGAAAAAAAGTCATGAAATAACAAGTATTTCATCGACTAAGATCGTATTGGTTACAAATAAGGATTATAATTAAATTTTATATGAATTTTTCCTCTTGTTGGTAAACGTTATCGTTGAGATTCATTCATCTCGATCACTTATGACAGTTATCAATGAGAGAAATTTATTTCGATCGCTCACTACAGTTATCAATGGAAGAAGTTTATTTCGGTCACTCATAACAGTTGTCGATGAGAGGAATTTATTTCGATCGCTCATAACAGTTATCGATGGGAGAAGTTCATTTCGATCGCTCATAACAATTATCGATGAGAGTAATTTATTCCGATCGCTTATAACAGTTATCAATGAGAGAAGTTCAACTTTCAAATGGTAGACAATCAATGATTTCATAAATTTTTTATTCATAAAATTAATTGCTGCAATCAAAATTTAATGTGATAAACATGAGTTTTGCCAAATTTTCTCCTGATAAATTACATCGCAAATCATCTAGCGTTCATTTCTGTCGCAGATACATGAAATACCTGTATCCGTACGAGTGTGAGAAAAGACGACTGTCAACACCAGCAGAATTGCAAGCAGCCATCGATGGAAATCGACGAGAAGGTCGTCGTAGCAGTTACGGTGCCTACGGAGGCGGCGGAGGCAGTGGTGACAGCATGGTGCAGAGGAACCCGCATACACCAAATGCTCTGGCGTTGCACACGCAAATGTCGCCGCTCTCTTTAGTTACAGCAGTAGCTGCCGGTGGACAACACCATGGACCACAATCTTTGGTGAACGGAAGCGCAGCGCACACACCTCTGCCACATCATCCTCATCATCCTCAGCACCCTCAGGGATCACTGGGACAGCCGCCGAATGCCGGTCAGTACAACAATAACTTCACATGTTCGCCACCAGCATTCCTTTCATTGCACACTTTTATTTTCGCAATTTCTCATCAAATGCGACGCACCTGCGTTATAAATGGACTGCGGATTTTATCCATTTATCTTTTATTGATTCACCCTTTGGACTCGAAGAAATTTGAACTCCGGAATCAAGACATATCCTTCAATCTAGACGATTTTTATTCTAAATTGAAATTGTGTGAACCTCCTGTGTTCTCATATATTTGAATTTTCAGCTATTTCTAGAATATACAAGGATTGAATAATTTAAAAACTGTTTCAAAATCGTTGAAAAATTTTTACAATCGAAGATGTCAATGTATGATTTCTCCTCTATTAAAATCGTTAAGAGAAATAAAGGAGAAATAACATTCAATTCAATTTCCATTTTTTGCAATCGATACAGACAATTTTTATTGTGTATATATAAAGATCCGCAGTCTATTCATTAAGAAACACATATTTATCTGGCTCCCGTGCCTTGCAATTACTGCAATCATTTCTTATTTCGCATGAACATCCGGTCTGGTTATGAACAAATAAACGCAGCGTAATGTAAACGTTGATTGTGGTTGATTCGACGCGGAAACTAGGGGCGGTGCTAGAGGACCGATTGAGATCGGTCGAACGGCGAGCAAACGCTAGAGAGTGGCTGAACAGGGTGAAACAGGGTAAAGCAGGGTGGAACCGGGGGGTGGAAAGGCGGTTGCCCAGATCGCAGGGGCGAGAAGGAGGAAGAAAGGGGTAGGGAAGTAGGAATGCTCGTTAGCAAGAGTCATCCGTTAACGCCTGTCTCCGGAGGATCGTACAATCAATTACGCTCCTCCTTCGCTCTCGCATCATCATCTCCGGGGAGGCCTGGAACCCTAACTACCGATTTAAAATAAACCCGCTCCTCCTCTGCTTCGTCCGCAGGTTATCTCTTTCCTCCCTTCCTGTGCTCTTTTTCAGAGCCTTTCGATTCCATCGTTTCCGGCTTTTTTCAAGTCGTTGGTGGTTCGCTCGCACATCAAGAACCGTAGATTAGAGCAGTAATTGTTTCTTCGATGCTGAGAGTTGTTGACGACTGATGTGGCTCGGTTCGCCAGGTCGCTGATCAATGCTAAGTCGCGATGGACAACCCCTAAGGAAGTAATAGAACATCTTACAAAATTCAATCACTTACGTTCTCTACGTTCATGATAGAGACATGAAAGAAAGTGGGTTTATTTCTTTATATTGCCGCAATCAAAATACCAGGATGTTTTGATTTGCTTTTTTATCCTCTTCTAAAGATTACGGAAACCAATACCACTTTATTGTCACATTTCAGGTCAATTATTATATTGCACATAAGTAGACTGCGGATCTTTATGCATTTATAGCAAAATTGAGTAAATTCATGATTGATGAAATGATTTCAACATGATTGTTTATATCAATTATTATCGATGGCTGAACCACCGGACGTGACAACATCCAAGATCCAAGGATCATTATGAAGGAAGGGTTGCATTTCTTCTACCATTCGCAATCCGCTAATAGCGATTTGCACCCTATCTATACATGTTCGCGAAGGTGTTGCGTAGTTCGCAGACGCGCGTCTCGCCCCGATGACTCAGAAGAAAATTTTCGCTGGTTACTCGGTAGTCCTATTCTTCTTGTGGCCCATGCAGAGCAGAGTCAAAGCCAGTCGTGTCGAGATGGACGGTGGCGAGGTCTTGGTTCGAATGGCTCATTTGTCGAGCCGTCCGAACGGTAGTGTTCAGAGAGAGAGAGAGAGAGAGAGAGAGAGGGAGAGAGAGAGAGAGGGAGAGACACACGTTCCTCCCTCTGGATACACTTCTCTTCTCTGTTCCGCGGTTTACCCTCCTCGCTCGTGGTCCTACGACGGTGCGACGCCAATCAACGGCCGTCCCCGTTTTAATTTAGCACTCGGTGGATGCCGGTTCCGTCGCGACGACAGCGTCTGGGCTCGGGCGATTGACGTGCGCCGCCGTTTGATCGATCGTCCCGCGAACACACCTACCGTACAAGGCAACCACGACCGCACGACTTCGATTTCAACCTCTACGATTGCACACGAACCCCCACTCTGGCCCGTGCTTATACGACAGTAAAATGTTTGGTAATTGATTAAACACAAGAAATGTGAACAAAAGTGTAAGAAATATCGTATAATACACTACGAAAGGATGACAGTGAAACCAGTATCGACAATGAAGCCGCCCGTGAACAAGTGCGCTTTATTCTAACATAACAAGTTAACCCTTTGTCCTACAATTTATTTTACGGTTTCATTGATCAGAACATTTTTGTAGATCGTAATTTGTTCTCCAAGGGTGCGGAATGCGCCTTCTCATTTCTCGATAATGCGAAGATGGGGTTTTTTGGTAATGAAAAGCGCTAAATTAAAGATCAATCTAGGCCGGAGTCGCCCTCAAAAATCGTCTACCCACTCTAGACGTTTCTTCATTTGATATTTCTCACAAAAGAGACAAGCAAGGGTATAACGACTGCACTGCCCGAAATTACCATAAAGCCACCTGATTTTTTGGTGAAATCTTATAATTATGTCATCGTAATGAGAAGCTGATGCATGATAGCATTTTAGGATTAATAAAAGAAACCATTTACATGATTACATTCATGGATGTATGATTTATTGACAGAAGAACGTAAAGTTATATAGTTTAACTAACAACGAACTGCGAAATTTCCATAAAGCCACACGTTTTTTAAGTAGATAACATCAAGATTATCGAAAATTTCTTCTATATTTACAAATTAATACTTAGTATAATTGCCATTTCTTCGAATAACGTCGAAAATTCGGTTGGGCATTGATGAAATCAAAATACAGAAGAGTTTCTGCTTCGATGGATGTTGACGTTTCGGTCACCGCAATCCATAACTCGGAAACCGAGTTTGTACTGTTTACAATTGCCGTATACGTTTCTGGCAAGTATTTCCCAAAGATTCTCAATTGGATTTAAATCTGGCGAACAAGCTGGCCATGTCAAAATCCTCATATTTTTATTTTCTAACCACTCCTTTATTTGTCTTGATGCATGAATTGAGGCGTTATCATGCTAAAAAATGAAATTGTCAGTCTCAATTTCTTCTGTAAATGGTGTTAAGACCATCTCCAGCAACAAGGCGTGTGCAGCAGATTCTAAAAAGTTCAGGGCGATTTAAACGGACAAAAATGCTGCAGAAACCAGCACTCGAAGAACGACACAAACAAGCTCGTCTCGAAGCACGTGCATCAGCTTCTCATTACTATGACTTAATTATAAGATTCCATCATAAAATCAGGTGACTTTATGGTAATTTCGGACAGTGTATACCATACATTTGTAACGTAAATGTAATGTGGTGATGATCCATAATAACCGGTCATTATACATATAATCACCTGTTTATTTGGTAAATGTGACAAATTATTGAATATTTATCAAATTTACCGGGGAGTTTATATAATTCCCAACTCGTAGTGGCGAATGTGATAAAAGTCCGTTACTGGCAGTCTTTATAACCTAACGGCCGGCCCTCTGTTCTCCGATTTTGATAAAGTTCAAATACGTTATAGATTTCGACATTTTGAACAACTTTTTCCTGTTCCAATGGGGTTGGAACATTTTTGAATAACATTTTTGCAATGGAAATGTCGCTTGAAATTTTGGGACACCCTGTATAATAACCGGCAATTATACATAATCACATTTACCGTAACAGATATATCAATGTATACCAGACTATACTATAGTCCATCAGAGCAAGTGCATCCCCGTTGCAATTCGTTGCTCCAATGCAAACACCTTTATCACGAGACAATCGGATATATTTCTACTATATCTCCACTATCTAAGATCCATAGAGTAGAGATAAAATGCTTCTACGTTCTTCATAAATGCAGCTTCGCCAAAAAATGTTTAGACGAGTATATTGTATTCAGCAAGTTCGGGCACAATGCACTCAAGGTATTAATTCCTCGCCGATTAGTTTCTCGCCGTTGCTAATAGACTCTTTAATTGTATCGATCCCCATGTTGGAACCAGTGGATAATAAATGTATTATACAATGCGTAATGATACTGGATATATATTTGTAATATGTGAGCTACGAGTACGTGTTTACACTTCAAAGGTACACTTCTTCTCTGTGGGAAGGTCATAATATGTACGACGTAAACGCGCAATACAATATTATTATATTAGTACCCAACAGATGTCGCGATTATACAATGATACGAAAGATTTCTACACCCCAAACAGGACCTATTCCGGGAATGGCACCGTCCGAGTTTGAAGCACGCATGGTAGAGTATGTGAAGTTGCTGAATAAAGAGCTGAGAAGTGCGGGCGCTGGTACACCACCCCCCATGATCCACCGACAAGGTAGCGCGACACCGCCACCATCGACATCGCCACGAGACGGAGCTTTCAGCGCTCTGGAAATGTCTCGGCTCACTCTATGGAACATGTATAACAACAACACTCTCTATCCTGGGGTCGGGCATCAACCATCCATGTCGCCACAGCCTTCACACTCGCCGTTACCAGCGGCGTCTAGCCCTGAACCTCAGAGGGAAGCCCTCGATCTTGGACTCAGGTAATAAGTGCGGTATAGTGTGAGAAGTGCGAAAGTTTGTACAGATTCTGCTGCATTAACATTTTGCACACCTTTGTCGAGTGTGACTCGATATCCGAGAAAGGAAAATGTAAGCGAAACGTGTTTTTATATGTATTTGGTTTTTACTTTGTTTATTTAAGTCGTATTTTTCAGTTCAAACCTAATACAAGTGTCACAAATATAATATAAATTAGAACAAAAAGTTCGAGAGCTGTATTTAAAATTTGTTTAAATTAAGTAGCAGTGTCAAGTCTTTGAAGTAAATTTTAAATGAAACAATTCAAATAGCAGGGAATTACTTGATCGCGGTGAATTTATAATACCGCGATGATGTTTCAGGTCGTCACCCGTGTCCTCATCTCCAGCAAGACAAAGTTCACCTTCTTCAGGTGGCAGTTTGCAAGTTAAAAGAGACCCTGACATAATTAGCACACCTGGACCACCACCTGCGAAAAGGTTGCTCTCGGACGACGACAGTCCTGTTGAAAAGGGTGCACCGTCTATCCTAGGAACGCACATTAAAATTTCCAATCGAGGTAGGCAGTTTCGTACTTCTATTTTAATTCTAGCTTCCGAACAAACGTGAGACATCAAAGTCACATAAATTCTTGAAAAACAAAACGTTGCCTGAACGAGCATGTAAAGGGTGTTTTTTCAAGCCGGATAGAACTCTAAAGTTAAAAAAATAACACAAACAGTTAACTTCTGATGAAAAAACTTATTTTGTTTGAAAGACTTGGCATTAATATTTAAAAACGACTTCGGGCATATCAATCCAATTTCGGGTTATTTTTTCGAGCATTGTCGACCGTATGTCGCGAGTGATACGGACAACGTTAGCCTCTAAGACTTCGCGTCAGGTCACACGACCTTGGGGCCAATTTACAGGGCCATTTCGCGAAATCGCAAAATCGATACATCGTATCGAACGTGCATTAATCTCAGCTAAACTTTCTGTAGAATTTATAACTTGTAGAATGGTTATATAGGTTATTTGCAGTGAACAGAATCCTCTTTGGTAGTCTATATATATATTTTTTTTTTGAACGATACCCTTGTAAACACAGACGACTTTTCGCACGAGCGGTTGTACACAGAGTGAGGTACCTAATTGCTTACTTCTAGTGAAGATGTCGCGATTGGTCGGTAACGCAGTTTTTCTAGTTTCCAACACTTTCTGTCGCGATCACGGTTGGTTTTGCATGGCAATTTTCTCAATTGTTTTACTAAGGGTAGAATCCTTTGTTTACCAGGGGACGGAAGGAACGGCGATAATTCTCTGGTGGTCAGTATGGAGCTGAACGGAGTGATGTACCAAGGAGTATTGTTTGCCCAAACAGACAGCAGGACCACGAGCAGCACTGCGAGCAACAATACGGCGAAAGCGTCGCGGAGCATGGTCTCGTGAATAACAAGCAGATGAACGATAAGCAGCCTACCCACGATGCGTCTCGATAATTAATCAACGATCCATTCGCCTCGCGTTTTCGCTATTATATAAAAGCCTCGGATAATATATTACTTCTGAGACGTTTCGGATTCGTTTCATCGACAAGAGGATAATTATCATTCTCAACTGTAGAGAGATTCTAGAAGAGATCTTTTTGAATCTCTTGATCACCGTTCGAAGAGCTTTTCGTTTCTACAGATATTTCCACCGATTTCTCATTTCTACTGACCGAAATGGTTCTTCGAGTTCGAAGTTTTTCAAGTTCTGTTGTTCGAGACCGCGAACAATTTTCGGAGAGATCGGAGAGAAGTCTCGTCCGCGGTGGGCTGCTCCGCTTCGGCGGCTAATTCAATTGTTATATCGTGTGAATAGTACTGAATGTATGATTCGTGTGCAATGAAAACAGGTGTCTCTTTTCTTTTGTTTTTTTTTTGGTAAATTAGAATACTTCCGAACGCCTTGCATTCCTTTCGCTCAAGGAACTTTCCGGGAGTGTCGCCGACGATCATTGTTCGTTATCGATTTCACAATGATATTTACGAAAAAAGAGAAAAAGAAAAAACAAAAAGAAAGAAGCAAAAGGCGACCAGACCAGACACTCACTCTCCGCAAGTGTCTTGACCGGAAGCATTCGGCCGGATCGATGAATCGATCGCATACACACACAGAGAGACACACACGAACACTTGTCCACATTTCTTTTCTCTACTTTACGTTCGTTTTTTTTCCTTTTCTTTTTAAATCGCTCTATCGCCGAATCAAAACATCTTAACTTATTTATTGCCGCCGATCTCTCGACGCCTCGAGGCCCGTTTCTCGGTGACGCGAGCTGCATTGACAGTTCGATACCGAGGAATCGGCCGTCTTCCGATATTTTATAGCATTTTTAATCAATACGTGTATATTTGTTTTTACCGCGACTTATTACCTATCGCGATCGCCGCGAGTATTAGCAAACGAGAGAGTGAGAGTGGATGGGAGTATGAACAAGTGTGTGCATATCGATACATAAATACAGTAACTCCTATTAATATTCGAACGCTCTAAAAAAATTGATAACTTTGTTAATATTGGACTACGCGATTTGAACTTTTTGGGTAGCTAGAGCAATTAGTTTAATACAGGATGTAAAACGAAATTTTTTTAAAAATTGCATTTGGAAGGAATTGTAGAGAAAATACTAAAAGTTACATTTTACAACTTTTTTATGCGGGACTATATTTGAATTTTAAAAAATATGTTTTGTAGAACTGTGTCAATTATATGCACTGTGAAAGTTTCATAGAAATAGGTTGATGCGGGAAAAAACGACAGGCATTAAAAGATGTAAGAATCCTTAGATTCATTGCAGTTAGACGCCGAGAATCGTGAAAATCTGCAATTTTTACCATCTTTAAACGTTTGTAACGTCATTGCTACGTCGACCGATTTTGACGAAATTTCCAGAATACGTTTCATTCACACAGATCTACAAAACGTGTTTTCTAAATTTTGCATACAAGCCCACATAAAAAAGTTGAGAAATACAACTTTTAGTATTTTCTCTGCAATTCCGACAACTTGCAGTTTTTTTTCAAAAAATTTTGCCACATTGTGTAGCAAACCAACTGTTCTGACTTCTCCAAAAATTTCAAGTAGTATATTCCAATATTAAAGAAGTTATGGTGTTTTTAAGCGTGTCCGAATATTAGTGGGAGTCACTGTATATACACGCACGTATATACAATGTGCATGGACAGAATCAAAGAAAGAGAGAGAGAGTAAGACAGAGGGGTGGGGGTGGGGTGAGTGAAACAGAGAGAGGTAGAGAATCGTCCATCTTATCGCTCGTTCGTTAAGTGTACATAGTCATTCGAATAACCTTTTTTTCTTTGTTTTCTCGTTTCGCAAAGGGACAGAGCTCAGTGCGACAATATTATATACGCTATAGCATATTAATAATAATTATTATTCTTACTAGATTTAAGGACAGGAATAGAGAGAAAGAGAGGGAGAGAAAGAGAGAGAGAAGAAAACTATTGTAACGCGATTTTTATTCTTGTACGCACGAATCATTTTTATTTTCTTTTATTTTGCGACGCGTGGTTTCCGTCGCGGGACCGAAAGTGAACCGTCCTCGATCGAACGCGAGAATCCTTTCTTGCTGTTTCTTCTTCTATTTTCGTTCGATTACCTTCCTCTCGTTTCTCGACGTTCCACTGAAAATTCTTATAACATTTACGTTCGATCGGGACGGCCCACGTTTCCCGTATTCGTCGTCCCCTTCGGCAGGGTTCTCGTTGTTTTCTTTTCTCTTCGAGACGGTGAGACTTGTTCACCGACGTCGGAGCATGGGCCAGTGTCGATATTACACACCGATCTATAGATCTAGAGGACGATAAGGGATGTTTCACCTTAAGTAGCGCTTAGTATATACGCGGGGGAGAACCTTTCATCACGAAGGACACGTCGCGAGAGTGCACCCTTCTTTTAGTCATAGTTAGACTGCGGATTTTATGCGATTACCACGAAAATATAAAAAAACAAATAGCAAAAAAAAAAGTATCAATTTTTAGTAGAAATTAAGGATATCGTATCAACTTCTTCGTATTATTCGGGAGGTTTTTTCGTTTTGGCTCGTGTGTCTTTCGACGCAGAGAATTATGATTTTGCATAGAGATCCGCAGTCTGGTCATAGTCGTTAGAATAAACTGAGGGTAAGACATTAGTATGCGCACGAGACTATAAGGGAAGAAGATAGGTCTAAAGAAGAGGGATAGAGAGAGAGAGATATAGACAGAGAGGAGATAATTGGAGAGAGCGCGAAGTGCGTGAAAGAGGGAAAATTAAAAGATTAATTTTTCGAGTCACATTGGACGCGCACGCGAGAGGGGACGAAATTGTTTCATTGTTTATAGCTCGATGGTTAGGCCAAAAAGACTGTTATATAGGACGAATATTATATATATATTATATATAGTAGAAATACTTTCTTATTATGGTTATTAAGAACGATATTATTGTCATCGTAAATATTCTAATTACAACTATACTTACCGCTATTCCTAATCACTCTACTATTAGTATTATCGCAGCTATGTACTATTGTCACGTTGTTACATCGTGATAGCGAGAAACGGCTCTGACACGAGCGGCGAGAGTCGTTACGCGACATGATGAAAAAAAAGAGAGACGGGTAAAAGAGAGTGAAACGCTCTCCTCGTGTTCGGTTTCGCTCCGAGTGGTGCTATGTTTGCACCGTTTCATTTTCGGTCGATTATGAAACGCGAAGATCGACGGAAAGAGACAAACGGGAAACGTGATCGGGAAGTGTGTCAAACCGGCGAGGTAATCGTTAATACTAGCTGGGTCGCCAGAGACCTGATAATATCGTCGATTCCACCGTCTGCCCGGAAGATGCAGCACCACGCCTACAAGCATAATATTGTAATGGCTCTATAAATGTTGTATATATTCTATATGATATTATCAAGACAAGACAACAGCAACAACAACAACAAAAATAAATCACACACACCGACCGCGACATTCAGCTATTAATAGTTCTCCATAAGTAGCAACGTAGTTTATCTGTAAATCTATGTAAACGAGCCCACGAATATCATAACGAATAAAATCGACATTACTTTTATATGATTATGGTCCTGCTACCTCGCCGAGAGAGATAGAGAGAGAATGAGAGAGAGAGAAAAAGAGAAACCGTTCTCGATATTGTGTGTGTGTGTGTGTATGTCGGGATTACAGCGACTGACCCGCCTAAACGCGTTATGTCCCCGGCCGAATGCTTTGTAACCGACTAAATTTTTCTTATTTTTATATATCTCGATTCATTTATTCGTTCCGTTGGAGAATGTTCAAACTTCTGAATTGACGATTAAAAAGCTCTCAATCCTAGACAACAACGCTTTCTTTTCTTCTTCCGGCGCGAACGCGTACTCCACGGCAGACGAGCACAACCGCGCGAGATCCTCGCGATCCAGACCAAACGTTGAACCGGCGATCTCGTATTCCCTCGACAGCGACGTGTGGAAGACACCTTTGTCGTCGGTCTGAAGAAAAAGACGAGCGCGATGATTCTTTAATTGAATGTTTGCTCGGCACCTCAAATAATAGTTTGCATGAATAATTAACGGCTTTACTTACACCGAGGCAAATAGGATGTCCAGCCTCGTGCAAATATTTGAACTGATGGGATTCGTACGAGGGTACTGTCTTACATTGTACGTTCGATGTTAGGCACAGTTCTATGGAATAAAGTCAGTATAAGCACCTTCTAAGTCCAGAAAGTTTCCCTCTGTCCATCTGTTCTCAAGGTCACGTCAAGAACATGATATCATAGGCGCAGATCTTGGCTATATCGTGGGGGGGAGGTAATTAGAATGTATGATTCAATTTAAAAAAGAAAATGACCTTGAAATATCGAAAATGTGACCTCGAGAACCCGTTTTCATCTACCACAATATTTCTGATTATACAGTGTCAATGGTTCTTACCAACAGGGATTTTTGATTCAGTCAGCATGTTGAATAATTTATCGGATCCATGTAAGTTTGGATGAATACAAGTGCAATGGCCCAGTCTATCTGGTTTGAATTCAAGTATGTCTTTTGTTTCCACTTCGTTTGATACCTGTGTGAAAACGAGAAAATATTTGATTGGTAATCAATGAATGTAAATCACCGTACAAATTTTACCTCTGCGCAGTGAGCTGCAATTTTAAGGCCAGCATTCCTGGCTTTCTTCAATAGCTCTAAAAATGCATCACCAGCCATTGGATCTCCACTGAGATCTAGTCCTACCACATATTGAGGATATTTCTTAAAATAATCTATCGCTAATTCTATGTTCTCCTCTGCTGCTCTGTATCCTTGTTTTCGATTAATGGACACCAATAACTTCACAGTTATGTCTGGGAAGTCTGTTTTACAAGCCCTATAATTATAAATGAAACTGGTCTAAGTGAAAATTTAGTTTTAAACTAAACTTTTAAGTTAAACCATGTTTATTTTGTTTAGAAAAAGTTTCCAAAGTAGAACTGGTAAAAATTCAGTATTTCTTTGATCAGAACAAATATGTACTAGTAAATGATGAAAAATATCTTTCGTTACTTCGGATAAATGACCTTGAATGACCTGAGAAGACGAAAGTGTTATAGGTAAGTGAATTCGTCTAAAAAAGAACAGATGTCATCTTGAAATCATCTTGAAATTTGCGACTATAAGGTGGCCCCCGAAACAGAGTAAGTTCTGCTTGAAATATTTTTTGTAACAAGCTATAATGTGGGAAATAATTGTGCTCATAATTATGAGTGGTCTAACTGAAAATTTTCACGAAACAAGAAATATATGAATTAGACCACTTTCATAATTATGGACATCGTGATTGTCCAGTCAAACTATTTTTAAAATTGTGCTTACTCGAAACCTCTTATAATGGCTTCTATGTATTCTCGCTTCGTCATTTGCCCATTAATAAATCGAGGAGTGCTCCTCAATTCTAAATAAATTACATTGTCTTCACGAAATTCTTTAATTACATCACGAGCTGACTGAAACACAGCTTCCGGTGTTGTCGTCAATGAGTACGCTACATCAAACACCTTGAAACACCTACGAAAAATAAGTATACCATCTTCAGATTAGAACATTAATTAATGCAACGATCGAGTGTATCATAAAATGAAAAGTTAAGGGGCAAGATTAGCGTACTCGCCTAATGATGAATACTTTCCCATGCTCATGACTATGTTCTCTTCACCGTCCGAATCCGGATTCTGCATTTTGTATAACGTCTTCAACGTCTCCGGACTTAACGAGCCATTCAAATGAGCATGAAGTTCCTAATAATTATAAAAATATATTAATTTCCAGAAATCATTGTTTAGAAACGTTAACATAACCTCTCGCAAACCCGGCAGAAATTGTTGTAATAAAATACGCACCACTTTCGGCAAAGATTTACAAAATTTTTCTAAATCCATTGTGAAGCGAGAAAGCCTCATGTATCTTTAGCCGTTTCCTTGAAATTCGCGTGCTGTTTGTCTTCTTATATTTAGAAAAGTTGTAAGTGCAAGATAATGTCCCAGAGTTCCAGAATTATGAAGGTAAAAGGCAAATGTACAAATTCATATATTACAATGGGTTTATTAAGAAATGTCTAAACTATTTGATGTTCTCATAAACAGTTACTCATTCATTTAGCATTTCTAAATAAGTATTCGATCCTAAAACTATTTATAGACACCGGCGTTTCTCGGTAAATTTTAATTGTCGGTATGCAATAATATGTATTTAGTTATTTTTAAATCGCAAATCACCAGTCATCAAGAACATTTTTCCAGTTTTTGTTTAAGTCATACAGAAGTTAAAAAATTCAAAGGCAAGGCATAGCAATACATAAGTTTTTCGAAAGTTTAGGAAATGAAAATGCTCAATATGGCAATTAGTCAATGTCAATATATATGTATCTAAATTTTTCATATTGTATCGTGATTATTTACAAATTGTAGTTCATCTTCAAGAGCATTCCTCCAGCTTTAATTTAAGACTCTGCAAATTAAAAACTTTTAAAGGGAAAGAGAGCATTTATTCAAGCTCAAATGATTCGTGCCGCTTTTCCCATAAGATACAATACAGACTCGGCAAGAATCATCTGCTCCGTAAGGATGTCCGTACAGCGTCAAAACGCTCAAATCGTTAGCCAAATTTATCGACAGGGAATTCTAACCTTAAAATTGGTAGATTCGGATAGATGGCGCCACAATCTAATTCTGAGGTTAGAATTTCCTATCGGTAAATTTGTCTAACAGTTTGAGGCTTTTGCCGCTACGTGCTTTAGTGCTATACGGACATCCTTACAGAGCACATGATTCTTGCCGGACTTTGCATTGTATCTTATGAGAAAAGCGGTAAGAATCATTTGAGCTTGAATAAACAATTAAACCAGAGCAAATTCATTTTATGATAGATGTATTATAACTTGAAATCAATCATGATAGCACATTAAAAATTGAAAAATGAAGACTCATAAAATCGTGACAAATCACGAGAGACGTAGGGGCGCATACGCATTGGAAGCTGCTTCACAAACACCAATACCGAAACACCTCCGGCTCCAGCCATCCATGGCGCCTTTGTGTACGCAGCTTTACGTTCGTTTACACCAGGTTTGAGGCAGTTTGAGGTTACCAGAGGTTACTTTGCAACAATGTGCCCTGAGGAGAGTTGAATCATTTCCACTTCGTAATTGCGTGTTTATATAATACCGACATGAAAACGAGACAGACTAAGACCGCAAGAATAGAGGTCGTCGAAATCAGACCCAAAGAAAACAAGGCGTAAGTAAACATTGTGCATTCATCTTAACACTGTTATCTACATATTATGAACACAAAGTGCTGACACTGTCTTACCGCACACGTTCTAGAGATTAGAAATACAACTTTTGTTTCAGTAAATCACTCCAGTATCAGAGGACGAACAAACTTGTTCATCTAAGAAAGAAGTCTGTTCTAGAAAACCTGATCATTAGTTCGTCTTGTTCGAGTACTAAGAATGTTCAAGATGTTTTGTCAGGTATAAATTCGATGCTCGGAGAACAGTTGGACAATCAGTGCAATATCAAGCGAAAGATGAAAATGTCTTGTAGCAGCAACACTAAAGCATCAAGTAAGAAACGTTCGAACTTCTCTAGAACAGTGGTTCTCAAACTGTTTATAGTACATACAGCGCTTTTAGGCTGGTACTTAATTACGAGAAGCAGGTGCTTGCAGTGGTCTATTTATTTTTACTTTTAGTTTCGAGATATTTAAAGGATTACATATAAACAAATTAAAAAAAATATTGTTTTGAGATTTCTAAAATGTTAGCAAATGCGTAACAAGTAGAATATGTTCATTGTTAATTGTAGAAATAAACTGTCGTCTATTGTTTGCTGTTAATTAAGAAAGTTATTAATGAAGCCCCATAAACTCTTATTTTTATATTTCTCACTTAGACCACTTTCATAATTAACACTAAATCAATTCCATATAATGTTGAAGTAACGAGCATTGTCTGATGGTTCATTTTTTCACAAAATCGTAAAAATTACGTTGGATTAATTTAGTTTAAAACAATGTGATGTGAAACAACTGATACCACTTTCATTTTTTGGTTTATTTTAGAAATCCAAAATTCCAACATTTGCGAACCACTGCTCTAGAGTACATCCGATTGTTATTGTACGCAGGGGTAAAGAGCGACTGTTATTCGCAGGTTCAAGATAAAATAAGATATAGTATCTTTGCTCGAATAAACAACACCGTTATAGAGAGGGGTTGCTTCAATTTCAGATTCTACAGATTCTTGCCTAGATTCAACAGAGGCAAGCACATCCGCAGACAAGAACAGCAAGCGACGTCGTGCTATTGTCAATCAACGAAGAAGCTTAGGTTCACCAGTGATAGTAGAAGCTCTTTCAGGAACGTTCCCTACATTCACAATACCGAAAATACTGAGACAGAATCACGAATTACGAAACGATGATGATGCTTGCGATATCCTTCCTCAGCGAACACGACGTAGCAATTCGCGAAAGGCTAAAGCCAGCATTATCGTTGCTAACTGTGCAAGTCCAAGTCTTAATCCCGATACGCAAGGGAATGATACAACAACAGCGGCACCTTCAAAAACCAATCGCAAACCACAGTACATTAAATCGCCATTAACATCAAAAAACGATAATGCCTCTGACACGTTGGAGTCCAACGAACCGTCAGCTTCTTTCGAGGAATGTCTAGAAAACCTCGGAATCGATGCAACAAACAGCAATGTACCAAACGCGAGTATCAAAAATTCAACACCCAAAAGAAACAGGAGCGACGTCCAGGCTAACCGGTGCCCGGTACAGTTTTACTGCTTGAAAAACAAGATAGTAGCGATACTACCAGGAAGGACACAATTTTGTTTCACCGGTAAAATCGTTTTGAAAGTGATGTTTGGGGCGGTGAAAGTCTACGGGTCTTTAATCACCGCGACAACCAAGCCCATGGAAATCTACTCTCCGAGAGGGTACAGCAGCGTTTGCATCAGAGCTAGTGACTGGAGATCGGGGGATGTACAGCCGGATATTTGGGCGTCTCTTTCCGCCGAGAGCATCAACCGGGACATCGAGAACAAGCTGGTCGCCGACTTGAATAATCTCAAAGCTGGTACAACGGTGCTGCTTCTGTCGAGTCTGGAGAACAAGCTAACCAAATTCTTGAACGCCTTCTACCCATTCCGACTGTTCCCGAGCATCAAGGATACTCCGTACCAGTCCTGGATGGATCCGAAGAGGGCGGAAGCGATACTACAGTCGAATCTGTACGTCGACAGTTACGCCTGCAAGGAGATGGTCGTTGATCATCGCATCACGCAAGATGTTGCTGGGAAAATGTTGATAAGCTGGCGTGACAACAAACGATCCTGCACTTTGATCGCCGGAGGAAAGAACGTTGGTAAATCTACCTCGGTTCGTTGCTTAATAAACAGCCTACTACCTGTTAGCAAGATGGTCGTCCTCGTCGACTTTGATCCCGGACAGGCAGAGTGCACGCCAGCCGGTTGCATTTCCTACAGTTTGATAGAGGAACCTCTACTCGGACCAAATTTCACGCATCTAAAGAATCCAGTCTTTCAACTGTACCTCGGCGATATTGATGTCAGTCGTTGCATCACGAAATACATAGAGGGAATGAAAATGTTGGTGGATAGGTTGTGGAGTTGTCCTATGATGTCGCGACTACCGATCGTGGTGAACACCATGGGGTTCACTCACGGAATCGGCTGGGACATCATGGTTTTTACAGTGAAGCTCCTCCAACCTTCCTTGGTGGTGCAAATCATGTCCGAGAAGGTCAAGAACAACTATCCGCATAGTTTGAGCAGTGGAATGATAAATAAACAGGTGAATAGCGGGTGTTCTTTATATCTGTAGGGTCATTCCATACCAAATCGATCACTTTTTGCAGGCACCATCGTCGACTTTGTTCTAAATGAAATATGTTGTAGTCCATGTGAAATTGGGAGGGGGAGTTAAGTCATCATTTTGCCAGTTTCGAATTTTTTTAGAAACGGCAGGCCTTCAAAGTTTTTTTCAATTTTTGCCCATTTTGGCGAAAACGGGCCAAAGTCAATAAGGGATAAAATCAATTTTTATTTTATTCTTGCTTCCCACACAATCAATGCAGGATTATTAGGTTTCCACTTTTAGCAGTGAATGCACCACTGCTTTATATGGATGGGTACTAGAGGAGAATTCGTACAGTGTTGACAATTTGTTTTCCGTAGAAATTTTCGAGGGTGTCATGGAGCATGAACGTTTTTAACCGGAACCAAAATTGTGAGCACGAATTGGTCATGTTACGTACCCACGCTGAACGCAAAAGCGCTCCGGTAAACGAGACTTGGAACATGCAGCCCTATCAGCAGCGAGAACTCGTGCTGATCTCTTACCTAAGCGAGATCCTGCGGGGACCCATCGATCCTACGTAAGCCAAAAAATTATTCACGATGTTGATCACTTGATGTTTTAAACCATTTTTCTTGCAGGTGTTGCCCCAACGGCTTGTCGCTAAATGAAGCTATGCCATACGTGTAAGCATCATTTCTACACATTATACCAGCGGTTTCCAACCTTTATGCTACTACGACTCCCCGAAAAGGTTTCTATTCCGCGCCTTCCTACTTTTCATGTTTTTAATAATAATATAAACCCACAGATACCCACAGATTTTTGGGTATTTATCAATGTTATCAACCTCTGTGCAGAAAAAAGTTTGGTAATATTGATAAACACGCAACTGCCTAATGAACACGAGATGGCGTTGCTTGCTATTTCCATATTCTATTCAGCTCGTCGCGAATGCCGTTATACAGGGCAGGTCGCACTAATACTAGTGCCACCGATGAAAATACCTCGTCTGTGTCCGTTTTGCTATGATTTCACGTTGACAGCAGTGTAGCAGTGAAATGTTGCATCATATCGCAGCACTGATCGACATTCCTCCTGACTAGGCGCCATCTCGTCTAAACTAACTGAACTAAAATTGGCACTAGACTGGCTCTGCATCAGAGAGGACCTCTGTCTTCATGAACGTAATATGGGAAAATCTGTTATGTGAATGAAATCACGCGCCTCGATCTTTTGTCCTTATACGAGCATATTTTGAGCTGTACAAAGGTTCATTTGATAGAGGAAGGTTCATCGCAGCGCGCTCTGCTAATCACACCAATCAAAAAAGTCTCTTTGAGACAGAAAAATACATTGAAATCTGCGGTTTTCTCGAGTTTTTCTGTTCTTTGGGCACTTATATTATTAGATATAAACGTAATCTCGTTAAATCAATAGCAGAGCGTGTTGCATTTAACCTTCCTCTATAGAATGAGCCCTCACCCAGCCCAAAATCTGCTCAAATAAAGACAAAAAACCGAGGCGGGCAAACCCATGTTTTGACCCAAAATCAGTAGGGTACCCCCTACTATCAGTAGAGTTCCCCCTTAAGTTTTGTATATTTATAGATATTATGGTATGGAAATCAATTTTTTATTCAAAAATATTGGCGCCTCCCAGGTTAGAAACCGCAGCATTATACAGAATATATTATAGAATTTGAACTTATCTAGGTGGACGTGCTTTCCGTCCAGCTAAGCTAAAGTTTGAACGGCAGTAAATGGTTCATTCCATTGTTAATGAATTAATAACGCTGCTGCTAGCGAATTAATTTACGCTGCTGAAATGCTTAAAAAAATTTTAAAAATCTAAATATTTTAAAAATTCCAGGAACTTTCCAGCCACCTTGTAGTTTGGTAACTAATCGCGCGTGAAACTCCGAATTTTCACCAAATTGTTACTTCGTACACGAAGTAAATAGACAGTAAAATTGTCGAATCTCAATTACAGGACCCCGTTCTCTTCGATAATCGTCTCGATACCTCGAGCATCTGCGCCACCGACGCATGTGTTGAGCGTAATCAATGGAAACATAGTTGCACTGTGCGGAATCGATCTGCAGGACCCTGAATCGCAACCGACCAACTTGGTATCTGGCTTGAGGGTGTTGGACAGATCGCCGCTCTGCTCGTGTTACGGTTTCGGTGAGCGTTTTATCGCGACACGTTTTCTCTGTTGTATAAATAACATCTGGGAATGATTGTGAACCATACTTATCCAGGTATTGTCAGGGGAGTCGACACGGAACGCGAGGAAGTCTTTATAAACACGCCGCAACCGGCTCACGTGATGCAGTACGTGAATTGTTTGGTGGGCTGTATACCGGTACCCGTCACCCTGTTGCAGTTGAACCAAGAGAGACATGTTCCGTATACCGGCGGCACCAACGAGTTGCCAACCAGTCGGGAACACCGCAGAGGATACTTCCGTATGAGATATCAAAGAGCGAATGCTAATTCGTAACGAGTCCCGTCGAGGGTTCCCGCGACTCTGTACATAACCAAGACAACGTTTATTTTTCATTCATCTCCTTTTATTCATCAACGAACGGTTGCCCGAGACTCTTCTGTTTCGGACAGCAACCGAGGGAATTTAAAAAATGTACGATATTATTCCAACACATTTGTAAAACATATTTTACATATACGGAGAGAACAACAAGGATAAAGTTCTAGCAAGGTTATCTCGATTATAATAACATTAAAAATAAACGAAAAAAAAAATTAAACATAAAAATCGTGGAACCATTCATCTCTTTTCGGACTAGATTGAATGGTCCATGTAAAACGATACAAAGATTCTGTTCGACGATTTCGTTAGACGGGTTTAGTCGAACGGAGCCTTTAGAAGGCCGGGGGTGGAAACTCTTGGGGCTGGTGAGCGCATAAAATAAGGGCAAAGAGATTTAAAAATGGCAGTGAGGGTTTGCACGCTCCAAGATTTCCCTATCAGTCTTTGCCGCTTCGTCGCGGACAGGTTCTTCACGTCCGTGTAGTGACGAGGGAACCCGAATATCTCCTCGAGTTCGGTGATCCACAGCGAGTCGCTTTGGTCCTTCATAAGGATTGGTTTCAGGGCCGTTTTTCCTAATGTCCAGAAAAATCCTCGTTAATCGTAGGTCGGTTTTCCCTTCATTAACACGTCCCGTGCCACGTGTACCACAAACATATATTTCATAACAGGTTTAACACTGTAGAATATATTTCCACCAAGAAAATGAAGCATTAATAAGACACGCAGTATAGAACAAAACACATAAGTTCGTTTAATCGTTGAGCAAAAACGGCTCGGCACGGGACGTGTTAATATTGATAAACTATTGAGACTATTTTCATTGACTGTGAGACCGTATTTTAAGTGTCTTCTTTCATACACAAATGGGTGTCTAGAAGAGGACTACACAAGGTAATCCACCTAAATGTGGCCATCTAATTAAATGCAATGTAAACAGTATCACAAGGTGAATGTTTTGCAAACGTTACTTGTTTCCTCAAGATCTTTTTTTCGGAGTTTTCAAGGTCCAAGGAACATATTTTGTTCCTTGTAAATGTATATATTATTTTCGTTGCATATTCTAGTTGACATTAAAACGCATTTAGACATATTAATATCGTGACATTACAAATATTAAATTTGTAAGGCATTTGTAAAATTTGCAAAGCATTCACCTTGTGATATCATTTACATTGCATTAAAAACATTTATTAGTTACAGTAACGAGCATAACTGATTCAACACATTTTAAATCAGAATCAGACGTCATTTACTAAACTAATTCCTCTAGCCTTACAGAGAAATTGAAGTCGTTTGGTCCATTCATAAAAAAGTTATTCTGATTTAAAGTGTGTTGAGTCATGCTCGTTAGTGTATGTCACCACAAACAAAGGCGATATTTAGGTGGTTACATTTAGGTGGACCACCCTGCATTTTACACTCCATAAAATTTGTATTTGCACGCTACGGCAAACAATGGTTTCTGTGAATTTGATGAGACATGACATACGCAACTCCACTTTTCGATACGTATTTCAAAGTGGCCATACCTTGTTTCAAGGAATTCACTTTGGTAGTGACTGTGCGGATCTTCTTGACGAGGGCGTACCGTTGACAGTGCGGCGTCAGTATGTCTTGCACATCAGTGTCGCCTTGGAAAGGCAGCGAGTATCGTTCAAACGGCAGATTATGCCAATACAGTCTCAGTCTGTGCTGCGGCGAAAAGTCTGCCGAGTCTATCACGTCGGGCTCCTGACCCAGGTGCCTGAAACGTCATTATCAAATCGTTAAATACTGCCAATAAATCAAACAATATTAATCATCGTAGTGCTGATCTCTGGATGAAGGATTGCCTAGCATAGAACAATTCATTTCATCCATGTTCAGCACTGGATGGGTCGAAGGCCTACTTGTTGATCTCCAATCTGTACACGCTCGGCATCGATGCGACATTCTCGTATAACCAGAACAAGTGACGACCACTGTTCAGTTTTTTCACGAGCTTCAACACTCGCCAATATTCAAAGAACAGTATCCCGGTGCCCCTGGGGTCTGTCAGAGTCAAACAACAAAGAACGTAAGTATCTTCATTTTGTAGGACAGAGTCTCTCCTATCGTAACAGCGTACCATGAAGACCTAAGCGGGCAGGATTGACAAGGCTCAAATCGTTGCAGGGCGATCCTCCGATCAGCAGATCGATGGGCACCATCTCCTTGATCATCTCCTTGGTGATGTTCCGGACGTCGCCAAGCTGGACAATATGGTCTCCGTAGTGCATCGCGCTAACCATCAGCGCATCAGGGTCGATCTCGCTGGCGTAATAGACCTCCACCTCCAAGCCCAACTTCTGGAGGACTAGCATCCCTGAAGAAGACGCGCGACGATAGAGTACAACCCTCTTGTAACGCGGATAATTAGTACAAATAAGATTAAGTCTACGAGTTGAGTATAAAAAATTCACAATTACAGAGTACATACCGGCGTCGTAGGGCTTTGCAATTTTCGCTCCGCGTTGTGAGAGTGCCGCGTTACAAGACAACTCGGTGTTAGTGTATGTCAGATCAAAGTGAATTAAATTTTATGCGGGATGCGCCTTCTCATTTGTGTCCATAATCTCGAAAGCGAAGTCACATTATTTTAAGCTAAATGAATTCAATGTAATTTTTACGGTATTGTGAAAAATGAACCGTTAAGTAGTGCTTGTTATTTTAACATTATATGGAATTCATTTAGCATTAATGTCCTTCTCCTTTCAATATTCTCGAAACAAGAAATACGCGTCTTAGACCACTTTCATAATTAAGGGCACATTTCTCGATCTAGACCGCTGTCTCCCTCAAAAGTCCTACTTTTAGGTTTACAAGGCGTAATTTGCATTATTTGGCAGCATGTAGCTGTCATAAAGCTGTGCATGTAGCTATTTTCATAAAGCTGCCGAATAATGCAAATTACGCCTCGTAAACGTATAAGTAGGTTTTTTGCTGGAGACAGCGGCCTAGATTGATCTCTTATCTAGCGCTTTTGAGTACTGAAAAATCCCATTATCGAGAACTATGCATCCCGCACCCTTGCAATCCTGGAAAGGAGAACACCCCTTAAATTTGATACAGTAAAATCGCGATCTAGCTCCCATCGCCTGTTCCGAGCAGCGACAGAGATCGTGTAAGGAAACTATTTTTTTAAAAGTACAAAGTATGTCGAACGTAAAGAAGGGCAACATGTAAATAGCTCGAGATTCTTGGCCCCTCGCAGGGATACTCCCCTGTGGAAGGGATAGGCGAAAGGACAGTGATCGTGGAGATCCTCAGGGAGCTAGATCGCGCCGTTACTCTAATAATTAACTTCCCGATTTTATAGGGAGGTTATTGTAATGACCCCGAAAATCGAAAATCGATTTTTTAGCAGATCTTCACATTTCATGGTCATTGGAGTCATTTTAGACTATTTTTATCAAAATGTCCGTGTGTGTGTGTGTGTGTGTGCGCGCGCGCGCGCGTATGTCCGTTTCTATGTAATCAAATTTTTCGTTAACGTTTTCAGAAAAAGTAACAACGCGATCAGGATGATGAATGGTGCAACCGATGTGCCCCGCTGTAACTTAGAGCTGATTAGATTTTGGTCCACTTTCGTCCAGTAGTTTTTTTAGTTTTTTTCGAAAAAAGTTCATTCAACAATGCAATTTATACGAGAGAACGGAAAGTTTTCACCGAAGAAACAAACGTAATTACACAAAAAATTTTTTAAAAAATTTTTTAAAAATTAAAAAAAAAATTTTTTTTTGTACCTTATGATTTTTCCGCTTACAATAATCGAAAATTATCCCAATGCAAGAGTGAGTTAATCATCTCTACTCCCGAGAATACATTTTCAAAGAATATCGATGAAAGTACAAAAAAAATTTATATTACAATCTTTAAAAAAACAATCAGTTCAAAACGAATTATTAACTAAGATTAAATTGAAAATTAATATAAACTATATGATAATTATTAATAACATTGATGTTGAAAACGGATTGGTTAATGGAGCACACATGCGGAATATTAAAATTTATTACTTTTCAAGAAAATACTAAAATTCCGTCTATATTGTGGTTAGATTTTCAATTGGCCAGAGTAGGAGTGAAAGTATGAACTCGTTATCGTGATTATATGAAAAATGCAAATATTCATCAAAATTTAACACTAATAATAAAAATATCGAATCATGTAAATATGTCGAGTGAGGAAAAATATCAAATCACACGTAGTCAATTTCCAGTGGTTCCTGCTGAAGCGATTACGATTCATAAAAGTCAGGGACAAACATACGAGAAAGTATGTTTGAATTTTAAAACATCGGAAAAATGAACTTTAAAAATGTTGTATGTAGCACTGAGCAGAGTTTCAAAATTGAGCGCGGATTATATATTTTGGGACAATTTAAATTAACAGTATCGAAGAAAACCAAGATCAATACTGCAAACCCGGATAATGAGGAGTTGTATCGTTTGCGAAAAACTAATTAAGACAATTTATTTTGCAACATTAGTATGCTATAACAAGGAACCAAGCAAGCAACGAGCCTACGATGTTGGTTTAATGCGACGCCATATGGCAAACATTTTGATAAGTAGAAAATTATGGAATTTCCCTGAAAACGTATAATCTTCTTAAAACGTATTAAAAATAATGATAATAATATACTGCAACTAACGAATCGGGAAGTTCTTTGTGTGGCTCTTGGAGAGTCACACACTATTAGCCAAGCGTATCACTAACCCTCTCGCAAGAGCAGTCCTACCCGCGAGCGAGCGAAGCAAGCGAGCAAAAACAACCCTAATCGCGAGCAAGCGAAGCGAGCGAGCAACAATAACCCTCTAGTTACAATTTTTGTTTCGCGTCATAGAGGGCATTTCTGTACTGATTCGCAGGAGATAGAGTAATAGAAAGAGAGAGAGAGAGAGAAGTAGAGTGGGGGAATCCCGTTTACCGGTGCTCAGACCGTCGAACAGGGAAAGAACTCGGATCCTCCTCTTGTTATCGGCGTGGTTGTTGGCGACCGTTGTGGAAGAGCTGCCGCTCGTCCGGAACATATCGATTATTTTGTCTTTCCAGTTGGATCGCGGCCTCACTACGATGTTCGGGACAGAGCCGGACCTCACTTTACAGAGGAAACATTCCCAAGGATCTTCGAGCAGCACCTGCTCGTAGGTCGCCGGGCACAGCAAGTGTTTCATGCAGGCAGTACAATAAACCCTGTAAAACGAACGATCCAGGAATATACACATACCCCGCGCCAGTATACAACTGGCCACCGCTCCCATCGATCCCCGGGGCCACGCCGCGCGATTTACCTCGGACAGTCCTCGTTGTCGCAAATGATCACCGTCCCGGTCGCCGCGCAAATCGTGCAGTAGAACTAGCAGACCAGTCAACATTCATTATCAATCCGCGCTAAGAGGAACGAGTTCGAGTTAGATCGAATGCAAATACTTACGCATTTCCCGTCGTTCCCGAACACGAACATGCACGGCTTGTGTTGTTCCTGGAAGCAACGTGAATTGTAGTCTTAGTATGTACATTACGCTCGTTTCGTTCTTACGTTGTCATAACCAACAGGTGATTCCTCTAAAACATTACTACTAGAACCGTTGAGAATTGTTACGAATGATTTATAATGCTTAAAATATTTTTTCAAATTGTAACAATTGGTTTATGCACCACTAAAAATGACTATTTTACTTTGTGGAAATAAGGGGAATGTGTCTATCCAAAATTATAGCCATTTATCTATAACATGTATTGTATACAGTTTACCTAAATGAATCCACCTAAATACCTTCTTTACTTGTGACGACTAGACAGCGGATCTTTATGCAAAATAAAAACTTTCTACTCAGTGTTACATTTTACAGAGAGAAGTGTGCCGTTCTATTTGGGGGAATCGATACAGAATCATTTAGTGCGAGAACTACATGCATTGCATCTCTTCAGATTTTCACTTAAAAATCAAAAGAACTTTCCGGCCAATCCAGTACATACGTTATCAATGCAGCACAATAAATTCTTAAGTTAAAAAATAATTGAAAATTATTCCAATAGAACATTTTACATGAATCACTTGCTGGTTATCGAGTGAAGTGTTGGAGACTGGTATGGATATCAGTAATAGAATAATTAGAGTATGGTATACCGAGCTTCAAGATTCATGGGAATCAATGGGCGGAGATAGGACAACGGAGGAGGAGCCAAGATAATTTTTCAAGGAAGAAACTGAAACGACGGAAGATGAATCAATTAAGAAAAACTATATTTCGTGTAGTACTAATATGTACTGATAGAGGCTCTCTGAAGCAGTGGGCTAAGGAAGTGTGGGAGGAGCGAAGACGTTTTTCGAGGAAGAAACTGAAATAGAAAGCGGCGAGAAAGGTTTGCAGAACGATGAGACAATTAAGGAAAACAGTGTTTTGTAGAATTTGATAAACGTTCACCCTTTTCGTAGATCAAGAATGACAGTTTGGAGCAGTGGGCGGAGCTAAGGAAGTGTAGGAGGAGCGAAGAACGTTTTTCGAGGAAGAAACTGAAACAGAAAGCGGCGAGAAAGGTTTACAGAAAGATGAAACAACTAAGGAAAACAGTGTTTTGTAGAATTTGATAAACGTTCATTCTTTTCGTAGACCAATAGTGGCAGTTTAGAGCAATGGGCGGGGCCTGTTGACCAGCTCCGATAAATAATCGCTTTCCTACCGAACACGGGCCGCAAAGGGAGCCCTCGAAGAAGGGATGTGACTGCATGGTCTTTCTAGAGATCTTCAGGCACTTTAGACACAGCGATTCCAGCGAAGTCTTCCCGCTTGTCACCAATCGGAGATCGTCTGAATGATCGATACAGATTACATTTCTATCGCGGGATCTACAAAGAAGACTTGTTCTTGAACGTACCGCTGTTCTGTATGTCGTCCGCTCGTTTATCATCCACGTTCGGATCGTTCTTCAACTCGTTCAGCATCTTAACGATGCGCGTCGAATATTTGTCGTATATTCTGGCGGACTCCGGACTTCTCAGTGGATTCGGCTGCGATTGGGACCGATTCGTTTTCGAAAAATATTTGAACACGTCCGCCATCGTCCAATTATCGGTATTTTGTCCCATACGAGAGCAATAATCCTGAAAAGCGGGAAACATCGCTTGAAGCGGGCCGTGCACACCGTTCCAGATTTTCCAGACGTTATTAAAAATGTTTGACAGCGTTAAAAACGTTTAGTGCGGTTCTTATGGTTCGACGATGACCGATGGTTGCATTCTAGCTGCTGTCCGATTGGACTCGTCGCACGCTTGGTTCATTTCTCGCGATTCCCAGCGATTTTATTAGTTAGACTGCCGATCTTTATGCAAAATAAAAATTGTCTACACTGCTGGACAAGAGGATAAGACACTGTGTACGTATGTTTGTATGTTATGAATATTTGAAACAAGGAAATATGCATTTTGTACGTTCTACATTTTTTCTCTTCCTTCTCTACTGTGTGTTCCACAAACTCACCCCTTGGTATACTCGCTCTAAAGATGGCACACAACATGTAGAACATACAAAATGCACATTTCCTTGTTTCAAGTACACGTAATTTGCAAACATGCACAGTGTCTCATCCTTTTGTCCAGCACTGTACATCAACAAGAACAACATCACCTAGTGTTAGAGGAGTTCAGAAATTTAAATGGAACCCCCGATCTCCGATTTGAACATTGTCTTAACGAGTTGGAGAATTTGGATGTCTACCTTTGAGGCTTGCAGGACCCCGACGAGGAAGAGGTGCTTCTTGGTTTTGTCGATGTAGTCTCGCATCTTCTCCAGGCCCATATCGAACCTCAGAAAACACTCATGGCGGATCTGTCGGAAGAACCCCACGCGAACGTTACTAGGTTTACAAATGATCGGACAACCGCAGATATCAATACTGATCAAAATTGATCAGACCGTAACGCAAGCTTGTTCGGATCTGAGGAAGTTCGGCCGAGAATTTTTTACCTCTGACAGCTTGTAGTCGCCGTACCACATGATCCACTGGCAGCCGAAGCCCGGCTCACGCATGCAACAGTCCCGGTAATCGATAATCATCGCTGCGATACCAAAACAGACAAAGCCACTTTACTCTTCCCATTCGACGCGGATTAACCGGCAGCGTTCAAAGAATTTTCGAAACGCGACGGCTCCTCCGCTATCGATTTTTACCTGGCCACAGCGTTACTCGAACTCCCCGTACTCCCTCTACACGATACAGTTTCATAAGATTTCTATTCGGTTCTAATTGATTGCGAAATTTTTCAAATGTGTGGAGACAACACGATTATGTAAATCAATCTTGGATCTCGGAGAATCTCACCAACAAGTAAAATATTCGGGACGTTGCACAGTGGGCCAGAAACCGATCTTTTTGAACAAAAAGGAAGTTCTTTCTCAAGAAGCGGAAACGTTGCTGTTGGATCAATAAATTAATAGTGAGTCTCATGAGTGCCGAATGTAATTCTATTCAATTGGTAATTCTCGGGGCCAGATTTACAGTTCAAAATTTTGCGGTTTAGGGTTTTATACTTAAAAAATTGTCACCGTCTGATTTCTACCGAAAGTTCTTTGACACAAAATTTATCGGTTTACACCATTGTGCATCGTATTGCTGATAGTTAATCTCGGTTTGTTCAACTGATGGAGGACTATTATTTTACACACGGCTATTATTTTCTCTCATTAAATTTCGATGAAAGTTTTTCGAGTTTTGTTTACCAAACGAACCGGAGCCGATAGGTCACCGGACGGTCGGTCAAATATTTTTTCACAGTGGCGTGCGAATTAAAAACAGTGTTGCGAACCGCAGCTAACGGAGCGTTACCTGGCCACCAATTGTGTCCGGCGATTTTTGCCCACGTTATGACACCTGGATTCTGCTCCCCGAGCGGCAACCGCGTTAAATCCGTGTTGCTCTGCTGTGGCGATTCTTTCGGTTTTTCGGTGATCTTTTTCGGCTGACTTTCACCTGTCGGACATACCAGCGGATTAATGATCGTCGGAAACGGTCCCGACCAGTCGGACACGTTAACCTGTTAACCGGAAGAAGACTTTTCCTTTACGATCAACCCCTTTTATTATGAATAGCTTCCCTCAGATCGTAAAGAATAATTGAGTTTGTAAAATTTTCCGGTAAACATGTTAAATGACGAGTAGTATGTTTAACGCGTACGTTTCTGGCCCTGCAGAAATTTCTCGGTTGTTTTCGCGTTCATCGTCTTCAGGTGGGCGAGCCTCTGCTCGATTTTCGGCGGAAACGGATGGAAGATCACTTCGTCGACCGCTGAAGCATAATGAGACTGTGTTACAAGATGATGAGACCTTCTCTTATTTTAATAAAACATTACAACTTCAATGCATTGACGTCATTCTTTCATTCGCCGACACTTGAATCTTCTTCATATTGTATACTCATTCTTTTACTACTCTTCACTTCAGTCAATTTTATACTCAATCTTTGATTCGTCATCTCTAGAATCAAATTCGTACTCATTCTTCCATTGATCAACACCAGAGTCAAGTTTGTACTAATTCATTGATTTATTAACACTAGAATCAAGTTTGTACTCATTCTTTCATTGATCAACACTAGAGTCAAGTTCATACTCATTGTTTCATTGATCAACACTTGAGTCAAGTTCGGACTCATTCATTGATTTGTTAACACTAGAGTCAAGTTCGTACTCATTCTTTGATTTGTTAACACTAGAGTCAAGTTTGTACTCATTCTTTGTTTCGTCAACACCATAGTCAAGTTTGTACTCATTCTTTGATTCATTAACACTAGAGTCCAGTTTGTACTCATACTTTGATTCGTCAACACTTGAGTCAAGTTCATACTCATTCTTTGATTCGTCAACACTTGAGTCAAGTTCATACTCATTCTTTGATTCGTCAACACTTGAGTCAAGTTCATACTCATTCTTTGATTCATTAACACTAGAGTCCAGTTTGTACTCATACTTTGATTCGTCAACACTTGAGTCAAGTTCATACTCATTCTTTGATTCGTCAACATTAGAGTCAAGTTTGTACTCATTCTTTGATTCATTAACACTAGAGTCAAGTTCATAGTCATTCTTTCATTAATTCACGCGAGAGTCAAGTTCGTCTACTCTATTGAAGCTGTATTCGACAAATTGATTAAAAATGCCTGCAATAAAGTGACGATAATCGGTGTCGGACTTACATACGGTCATTTCGGAGAAGTTATTCGCGAGCCACCTCCAGTAGGGCTTGGTCAGGGTGCAGCCCAAGTACCTTCGCAGCATCTGGAACAGACTCAACAGTGAGACTCGCGCGAAAATCACTCCTCCCTGACAACAGAGCATAGGCAAGAACGATAAGGAAGAACAAAAGAAAAATCGTTTCTGATAATAACCTGCATAGTTTCGTCAATGGCACGCATCCGCGCCAGATTCTGGGTCTGCTCGAGCCTGTGCTTTACGTTGCACGAGAACGCTTCGATTTGCGTTTTTTCGTTGAGCTAAAAGCACGGATAATTCCTGGTGATTACGTGGAACGTGTTGCGTTCAGATGGTGTATTTTTGTTGAAAAAGAATCGATCAAAATGATATGTACACGCGTGTACATAAAGAGTTTATATAAATACAAAAATTAGTGTGCTCGCGTGTACGTGTATGTACGTATGTATGTGTGAGTGAGTATATAATAAATATAAAAAAAATTCATATTCACTAATGATATACGAGCTTCTCCGATCCAGTAAACCCACAATTTTCCTGCCTCGGACAACATTCCTACATGGTCCGCGTCGATAATTAACGCTGTAATATCATATAGAAATGTTTATTGAAGGGTGCGGCTGGTAGTAACGCGCGGTCGATTGCGTGCACGAAATCGGCGCAATTCGATATTCGAACCGGCACCGAAATCGCGTGTTTCTGCAAACCGTGGGTCATAGGTTTGCGAGAGAAAAAACCACCACGACCGAATCTCTCTCTCTCTCCTTTTCTCTCTTTCTCTCTCATCCTCTTCTGTCTCTCATCGAAGAAACCGAACGCGAACACAGGATCTGCTCGGACCTGTGTTTAGTATTGCTTCATCAGTCGCCTAATCGCGATTTCCTCGCTAGGAATCAGAAGCTGTCGATTATTCAAAGGGCGCGGAACGCGTCTTCTCATTTCTCAATAATACGAAGATAAGGTTTTTCAGTAGTCAAAAGCGCTGGACAGCAGATCAGAAAATTCTTTAATTGATTCTAATTGATTCCAGATCTAAAAAAGCTGTTATCACGGAAAATAACGTTTCTTTGGCTTGAGCTTCTTAATATTCCACAAACATTGCAAACTACATAAACAGTCGCAGTCGACAGATCAATCTAATTTGCGTTATGCGGCAGCATGTAGCTGTCGTAGCTTTATGAAAGTAGCTAAATGCGTAGTAAACGTAAAAAAAAAATTATAAAAAAAATGAAACCGACTTCGAAAAAACTAAAAGACTGCATTAAAAAGTATGAAATAATTTCCATTTAATTTATGTGAATACACACGAACTTAAGTACAATACGATCTTTTCGCAGGCGGTGCAAAATTGAAAATCTTCGACACTGGAAATAACGAAAATCCTTAAATTCTTCTACATGCTTTCACATATTAATGTATCTTCTCTTCCCACCTACAGATTTCCAAGTCCATCATATTCCAATGATGTACAATACAATCTTTTCGGAGGCGGCGCAAAAATTAAAAATTTTCCAAATGACAGATGTTACTGACTACGATTAAATACGTATTTAAGTTCGTGTGTATTCCCATAAATTAAATGGAAATTATTTCATACTTTTTAGTGAATTTTTTTCTAGTTTTCTCGAAGTCGGTTTAATTTTTATTATAATTTTTTTTTTACATTTACAGCTATATGCTGCCGCGTAACGCAAATTAAATTGATCTGTCGACTGCGGATGTTTATGTAGTTTGCAATGTTTGTAGAATTTTAAGAAGCTCGAGCCGAAGAAACCTTATTTTCCGTGATAGTAGCCTTTTTAGATCTGGCATCAATTAGAATCAATTAACAAATTTTCTGATCTTGTTGTTCAGCGCTTTTGACTACTGAAAAACCTCATCTTCGTATTATTGAGAAATGAGAAGACGCATTTGAATAATCGACAGCTTCTGATTCCTAGCGAGGAAATCGCGATTAGGCGACTGATGAAGCAATACTAATCCTGGAAACGAGTCTGCCCCGTTAAGAAGGTGTTGAAAAATCGCCGCGACCTAATTTGCACGAACTGCCACGCAAACGAAAGAGTTGTTCGGCTAATATTACAGAAAAGGTAAGACCTGGTATCGCAGGTCCGAGCAGAGCGGCATTGTCCGCGTGATCGACCGTTCCAGGAGCAGCGAATCAGGACAAAGGATCGCATTAGAGGACAGTTACCTGGCCACCAGCCGGAACAGCATCCCCAGATCAGCTTCCCAACGAAGTTCTCCTTGCTGATCCTGGTGGATCCCCTCGTCACCCGTTTAGTTTCGTGATACTCCTCGTCGTTCCGTGATGCTTTCGCTCGGGGCGTATCGGTTTTCATAGTGGGGTTCTTGGGGGACGTCGTCGCGACGACACCGTTGTTCCTCGTCATCCTGCTTCTTTTCGGGGGTTGCACGGCGACGTTCTCCACCGATTTGCATCGGGAATCGTTACCTCTGTCCGACTTTCGTCGTCGCCGAGGTTTCCTGTCTTCCGCGGGATCGTTTGTCGTTCGAGCATCGCTCGAAACAGGACCGACCGAATAGGAATCGCTGTATCCGCTGCTACCGGACGTCTGAACGCAGTTCCCGCGGCTTCCGAAGCAATTCTTCTCGTCGTCGGTCGTTGGACATTTCTTTCCGGTTGCGGGGATCTCCTCGGCTAGATGCACCGCGTCGATGTCCTCCAGCAGACCCGTTGATTCTGCCTTTACCTCTTGCTCTTGGTCTACGAAGGATTGCGAGCTGTCAAAATCAGCCTCGAACGTGCCTATACCGGACTCGTACAACGTCGAAGACGCTTCAGGATCAAGATCATTTTCCAGAGATGGACTGTCCACTGTTTCGTTCTCGTGCTCCCAGTGTATTTGATCGTCTTGTTGCGCTTCGTCCTCTGATTTGATCTGGCTGCAGCCAGCGGACTCGTGGTTGAATATTGAAGTGGGCGATGTTTCCACATTGATCACATCGGTGTCCGAGATCTCCAGTTTCGTCTTTCTCCGTCTTCTCGGGCGGCCGATTCTTCTTGAAGTGATCTTGGCCGGTTTCGTGCGATGCAACTGGTGACCCACCGTGGGATCTAAAGTTTGTGGCAGGGCGTTCGATCCCGCAGCTGTTGTTCCGTCGACGTTGACGTCGGTGTCGGTGTCGCTGTCGCTGTCGCCGGGACGCTCCGCCTGGTAACTGATCCCCGGGACGAGGTCGACGCTCTGAGGTTGACGCGAGGTCGGGAAGTGATCGTTAGCGGCGGAGCCGAGGGAGTGGTCCAGGTCGTGGCAGTTTTCATCGGGCCGTTTCCTCGGGTCGCCATTCACTTTTCTCTTGCACGATTTCCAAAAGTGTTCGACGGTGGTGATCCTCGCGTGATCGAGCTCGGAATCGAGCTCCCAGCAAACGTTTCTCTCCGCGTTTGTAGATTTGCACGGCGCCGTGGTCGTCGACGCGAGTTTCTTCTTCGTCTTTCTTCGTGTTCCCTTGCCGTTCGACAATCTACGCAACGGTGGCTTCTTCGGGAAACCAAGGTCCGATCTTTGCGTCCCGGCACCGTCGATCGTCGAATTTATCGAGGGGAATTCCTTGGGCGTCGGTGTACTCGTTTTCACGAGCGTCCCGTCATCGGAGAGCGCGTCAAACGATTTCCTCGTCCAACAGGGCTTCGATATCAAACCTAACTCTGTCAAGCAGACAAAGGACCAAACGCTCTCCTCCGCCCAGGACGTCAGCATGTCTGCCCTTCCGTCTTGCTTGCTGCTCATCCCGGCTTCCATCTGAAACGTAAACAGTTTTGCTAATGTTAGAAATCTCTTACGTTAATTCTGTAATCCGACTGATTAAATCTAATCATATTTAAATTTAATATTAGGTATCAACTCGCGTGCTCGTGGCAGCGTTTTTTTATTAGAACATAATAACAGGGGTAAAGGTACATAAGAATCGCGCCGAGTTTTTCTGTCTCGTCATAGAAATCAGCTGTTGAGCGCTACAATGTCAACATCGTGGCTGCCCGATACTGGTTTCGACCGTCGCGTTCACCGCGTCGGCCATCCTTCAAATCTTCCTGATGTCAAACCCGTTACCTGTTTTCATTTCTTTCCCTCTCGGCGCCGATCGTTAGGACGTCTTCAAGGTGTGCTAACGATCACTGGACCCATTTTCAAATTTCCTACTCCTCGATCCGTTCCTACTCGGTAGCCCACGACTCTATAAACACAGTCTGTATCGCAAGACCGTGGACGCGATGACTCAGTGGGAATAAAACTGTTTTGTAAAAAATGACATAATTAGATCGAAGGTAGATCTAAAAAACTGATACGCACTTCCGTAATAAAGTGCTCAATCTCCACCACTTCGCGATTATTGCTTGACAACGTCTGGGCATACTTCCAACCAACTTTTCGGCATATGAGACGGGAAGAGACCTCCGTATTTCTCGAATTCGACGAACTAGGGTTTTCAATTTTGAAGTACGCTTTCCTCGGAGTTTGTACTTCATGACAGACCAAACATTTTCGATTGGATTGGCATCAGGGGACTCAGATGGCCAATCCAACACATTGGTACCGTTCTGTGTTTTCCATTCCGTACAAAGACGGCTTCGATGTTCGGGATCGTTGTCTTCTTGAAGTGTCCATTGATCAGAGACAAAAACGATACTAAAAGAATTGGGACTATTGGCTATCAGGGGAGACTTTGTATTCACAGATATCGCGTCCACGCTTTGTCGTACAGACTGTAACAATTTACGACTAGCAACTGCGCTCTCACTACGTTTGTCACGCCCAGACAAAGACTCGCGATACTCGCATCTTGCTGACCGTGGTCTACCATCGTCATATTCACTCATTATCTTTATCGCTTGTTACTAATACCATTCATTCCAACTCTGCACCTCCGTTTTGTTAAAATATATTTCGTTTGTCACACAACCTCTTCCAATCATCTTTTCTACCTCCAACGCCCATAGCTAGAGTTTACAACAGCTAGCTATGAAACCTTACGTTCTAAACGCGACAAGCAAGCGCCGCTCTTCTACATCCACGATTTTACCAAGGAGTACCCGGGAACGTGGCGACCCAGTCGACGACGAGGATCGATCGACCGGGAAACCCACGGTTCGCTGCGTCCGATTGTTTATTCGATTCGAGCGTTTTGCCGCTTTTAGAAAGCCCCGTTTGTCCGCGGATTAGAATGCCCGCGGACCTTCAAGCCTTTTGTCTCTGTCGCGGTCAGAGGCGCACACTGTGACATAAATCGCCGATGTACGTGAAACGAAAATAATTTTGGGAAACCACGTTCGTTCTTACACCTTCAAGGGACACTTTCAGTGTGATCTGTGGTATCGACGACGATCTCTGTTAATGGGGCCCTATTAATAAAGCTGGACCTCGCTCGAAAAACCGCGACTCTCCCTTACGGTTCAAGTTTTTCACCGGAGCATGATCAACATCGGCGTCGTGACGCGGGAGGCGAGCTAGTGGCCCGGTGTCCTGCGTTCGCGAGAGAGTCGCGCGTTTAAGGAGCTCGATAGGATCGAGGGTGGGTTGTTGCTCGGCTCGCCGAGAAGGAGAGACTGGAATCGCTTTTTAAACAGTGCCGCGGAGGGTTGGCCATAAAAAAAGGAGGCGGGGGGACGAGGACGAGGGGTCGAAGGGGGGTGTTGGGAAGGGGGGTTCGGTCGCGAGGGTGTCGGGGGTTCCGAGGAAGGCAGAGGGGGTGTATGCGATCCAGCACGTGGCGCGCCTCGAAAGGCATTTCTCGAGGTCGCGGCGTGCTTTGCCGGGGTCGACCTGATGAATGGAAACGTCGGTATTATTGTGTTTACACGCGGGACACACGGGGGCCTCTCTCGCTCTCTCGCCACACTTGGCGTGGAAACATTCATTCATAAAGCGTTCCGCGCGTTCCTCTCACCACCGGTGTGTCCCGTCCTCCCTCTCTGTCCCCTCGCCACCCCTCTCCAGAGCAGCCCTTCCCGCCCCCGGCAGGCCAGCGGCAGCCGCAACCCCTCCACAGTGTTTCGACGAGAGCGCGCCCCTGCCCCTCACCCCTCCACCCACGCCCGCGGTCACTCCCCCTCGCCCCTCGGGCCTCGTGAGCCTAGCCCGGAGAGAACCCGGCATCGTTGCCGCTCTCGCCCGCTTCGTTATGCCCCTCTCTCCACGCGAGGGTACGTAACCCTCTCCGCTTCGAGGCTCGCACAGGGGTGGCACCGGTGACGTAGCCAGAATTACGACAACGACCTGCTGATTCGCTTATTTCTGCCTAGTCCAAGCTGTGTCCACTTCTGGCCGGTCCACTGTCGGCTCTAAAGTCTCCTCCATCAAAGTATTCCGATCGGACAGACACACAGTACAAGATTTTCTATCCGAATGCAATTTGCATCTTTATCGGGCATATTCGTTCATTTTCAACGGTGCTGTACTTAATGCATCTGGTTCTAGCATCGGACAATACACAAGACATATTCTACCGACCTGTTCCAGGTGCCCTACCCTTTATAATTTCCTAAAATGTGCTCTATCACGTTTACGCCATGTGTTTCTGGATAGCTAGCCGCAGTTGTCCGAAGCTCCCCGCAGGATCCCGTCATTTCCGAACGAGAAGAGACAAGCTTTGTGCCTAGAGGAACGCGTTCCTGGTTTCACGAGACCGGCCTCTCCTCGCCGTGGACATACACCGCGGAAAGGATTCCTCTTTTCGCCGTATTCGCCCTTTGGCCGACATTGCACCGCCGAGAAGCGTCTACCTCTTTTCGCGGGTCGGCTCTTCAGGGCACTTTGCGCACCGCGAAACATCGGCCCCCTTTTCCCAGAGATCTCCATCCACCGGCCTCTCTTTCGGTGTCTCCCTTTGCGAACATCATCGTGTCCCTCCGACGCTCTCCCGACCGTGAAACGTTCCGCTGAACTGGTTCGCGACCGAATCACCACCGATCTCCTCTCTCTCTCTCTCTCTCACTCTCGTATCTCCTTGTCCGAGGACGCAACGAATGCTTCGATCTACTTGTGCAGTCTGCGGCTACCCCCAGCAATCCCAGAACTGTCGCACGGACCGCGTTGTAGGTCAGGTCGCGATCGATCGATCCCGATGGACGCCCGCTAATCGGAACGCGTTCTGAGACTGCGAACACGCGTGTACGACGCGTGTTCGACCGACCTAGGCCGACAAGACCCGTCCAGAAGTCGAAGAACTTGCTATTATGGCTCTTCAAGTCTCTGCAACTCGGTTCAGCGACAACAACTCTGTAAACGATGGGTCCAAAAAGTTTCCTTCACTTCTGTCCGCGTCCTGGACAATTTTACTTTTGAAAGAGTGAGGAGTGGGACCGCTTCCTTAATCCTTTAGGTTAATGCGAAAAACCAACATCAAATAAACGTTACTAGACAACGTAATAATGTGCAATTTAAAATAGTAAGAACATTAGAAGAATTGGAAAGTACTGTTATCTTATTTTCAACCTATTAAACATATAATTTGCCGATGATATTGACATCTGTGTACTGTGGTTCTCATTCTGTTGCTGACAGTAACAGATTGCTGGAAAAGAGTCGATTATAATTATTCAGAATAATCTTAAAAGTACTGGCCTCGAATTAGCCCCCTATAAAACAGTATTTATTCATTTTAACAACAGACACATTCTACCAGGAAAAATTGAAATTGTGATTGATAGCCTAAATATCTAGTCCAGCAGCTCTGTCAAATTCTAAGTATAATAGTATTTGCCTTCGTATGTCCTAACCTAATAGTTAACGAGAATATTGTCCAAAGAAGAAAGAAAATTGTTTCAATAATATCTCGTTAATTATTAGATTTAGGAGATATGAGGGTCAACACTTTTATACTCAGAATTTGATACTCTATCGATCTATGGTATAAAAAAATAGGACATTCAATTTAAAAAAAAGAAAGTTGACCTTCACCTCACCTTGGAGTGTCTACCGGGAAAAATAAAAGTCCCACCACATGATATCCCCTTCGGTACTGAACAACTTTCATCCGAAGAAACATTTTTGCGTATCATCAACGTTTTTGGAGATATTCGTCTGTGACGCTTTATAATTTCCACCTCGTATAATAATTTATGAGTAGCTGCAGCTTGAAACAATAGAGATATTAAAAGAATTGAAGAATGTCGGTACATTGCTTTCGACCAACTGAGATTAAAGCTCTTGGTCTTGACAACAAATGCAGAAAATTTTGCAGAAAGTCTCCTGACGAATAACGTTTGTGTTCCTCTTGCTGATTTGTTTCAGAGTATTATAGGCAAAAGGGAGTTGCAAAATGAAATAAGAAGAGTGATTATATTTATTAATATCGACACTGAGTTCGGTAATGAATCGGTATGAGAAAGGAAATACAAGATTGAAAGAAATGTCCCGGAAAGCAGTGTCTTGTCGGGATTTTGGCTTCGGATGCGAAATGCCTGTCCATCGGCAGCCGCAACATCCCCAGCGCGTAAGCGTAACGCGTAACGCGTCACGGTAATTTATAACGGCCGGTTGTCTCCGCGCCGCGCCGTTGCCTACTTCCAAAGGGCGTTAACCGCAACGGGAGCAGCCCTTTGCGTAGATACAGAACGCCCTTTTTGCGCCGCAAGCCTTTCGGACCGATGATAAAGCTGCCTGCGATGATTAGTCGAGGCGTTGAACCCTTGGACACTAGATCCTGGACCCTCATGGATACAAATGTCCTTATTGTTTCTCGGATTCGAAGAAATTAATTGGATTTTTCTTCAACTACGTACCGAGGGTTAGTACACTGGAAATGCTTGCTATCTCTCTCAGTCCCTAAGGTCCACGAAATTAAAGCAATTTAGGTAATGAAACCAAAACTGCGGAGTTAGAGTCTGATTACTAGACAGCGGATTTGATGTATTTATGGTAAAAATGAGTAGGTGTAGTTGAAAACGGTAAAAACGTTGAAAGAATGTTAAAATACTATTATATTATTTTCAACCTACTAAACGTATTAAGCAGGGACCAAAAATAACAGTTGTTCTGAAATGTTCTACGATAAAAATCATTAATAAAAAGTTGAGTATTATTGATGTTCGGTCTCAAGCACACCGAACGTGAGACTATATTGTTTCTATCTTGCATACTCGTTACATTTGTATAATCTTAGTTTATTCTATCTAGCAATAGTTAATAACAAAGCGTATCTAACTAGTAGACTCATTTCGTATCTTGTCCTAACAAAGCATAGCATATCGTAGCAATATTGTCGAAAGGGGGAAATCACTTAAATCACATTGTTTGTATTATTGAACTATACAGGGTGTCCCAAAATTCCTGCATATCCCGGAAATGGGAGGTTCCTCAGATTATTTGAAGCGACAATTTCCTTTGCAAAAATGGCCGCTGCGGGCTTTGTTTAGGGGTTATTAACGAAAAACACTATTGGCCATCCGATTTGAAGCCTATTAAGATTTGATTCGCTAGAGCACATTGCAAGAAAAATTAGTCGGAGAATAATGTGGTCGATACAGCGGCAGTCAACGTGGTAATAATACAAGAGCAGTAGTTAACGCGTCAAGCACGAATTTCCTATGAATTTAGTGTAATCTCGTAATCCAAGTTTGTTCGAGTGTGTTGGAAAACGAGCATTTCTTTACGATAGTAATACATGCACCACTGCTTCCACTTCGTCTTTCGTTCCCTCGTAGTCGTCGGATTCCTCCATCACCGACACAGATGTGTAATCCACGCGTGCAATCCATTTTCCATTTTGCCACAAATATTTGTCATTTTATCGCAATCCTGGATTACGGTAAAGTCTCGCTTAACGAGGGGGGGCTGTTTAAGCGAGAATGGGATGAATGTAAATAAGATATGAAAGAGACGAATGCTCGGGATTAGAGGTAGAGATTAACAATAGATGAAGTAGATTCAGACGGACTATTCGTAACGGCACAGACGTAGAATTCCCCTGTTGGAACCTCCGGGCTACGCTCGGCTCACCCACGTAAATACACTTTTTCCACGGGCCTGGCTTCTGTGCCGTCATCCCTAATCAACTAATTACCCGATCTTTAAAACTGTCGCGACGTGTGCCGAGTAGAACCAGATGCAAATCTCTTTCGAGAGGAGCTTTTCATTTGAGGTCTTTGCGGTCGTTCTACTCGTAGATTCCACCATCTTTTGTTATTATTCAACCTCACAGGTTAACGAAGAATAGCGAGAAACTGCAATTAATCAATTCCGATGAAATTTTCGGACAGCGGATTTGATGCATTTATAACAAAAATGAGTAGGTGCAATTTAAAACACTAAAAACAGAGACGAATTTAAAAATACTGTTATATTATTTCCAACCCATTCAATATACCAAGAATGAAAATAAAAACAATTTTTATTTCGCATAAAGATCCGCTGTCTATTTACAACTTATACGAATCTACATATTTTTAAGATTCCGTTGCAAGCCCAAATAATAAGATCGTAGTACTGGTCTACCGTCTGGAAAGCTGAGATTGATAAATAAAATATTCAGCAGTTGAGCCCAATGTTTTCAGCAACACGAACACAAAATGTAATAAGTAGACCTCGGATGTTTATGCAATTTGCGATCTCTGTACACGAATTTTAAGAAACTCGAATCAAATCAGATCTTAGGGTAAACTTTGCTTTACCGGACTCAAAATTTGTGTCTTTTTCCTATAAATTCTGATGTATTTGGTATGCAATCCAGTGGATTTGTACCCGGGGCGGATCAATGGTTTAGGAGTTATGCTTGCTTAAAATTGAGCAATCTGCAATGTTTTTGACAAGTAGGGGCGCCTCCATATTGGTTTGTAGTGACGGTCGCGCGCCGCTTACCGAGCAGAATAATTAATGAACTGGTTGGTGATTAGGTCGGTGGGTCTGCTCGGTAAGCGGCTCGCGACCGTCACTACAAATCAATATGGCGGCGCCCTTGCCTGTCAAAAACACTGCAGATTGCTCAACTTTAAGCAAGCATAACTCCGAAACCATTGATCCTTCAGGATCGAAACTTCGATCTGCAGCCATCCGGGGTACAAATCTACTGGACTACACACCAAATACATCATAATTTATAGGCGGAAGGCACTTTTGAGTCCGGTAAAGTAAAGAGCAGCCAAACCTTATTTTCTGTGGTAGTATAAATCCTGGCATATTTTATATCCTAGAATGATATGAAATTTTTCAAAAGCGATAATTGCGATAAAAGCGAAGACATTTTTCCCGTTGTTTCAGGAGTTTCCGCTTTCCGATGAGCTATCTGTTTCTCATCAGTAGAGGTTGTCGATGAAAGCGATGAAAGCTCGCGAGTCCTCGTTAGCTGGCGATCGTCTCTGGGATCGGCATAGCGGAGACACTTTAGAGAGAAAGAAAGAGAGACTCGATTCTCGATTAGCAGCGGTCGACAGAGAGAATAGCGCGGAAAGGGAATCGGTGAACGCGTCGCGCGAAGCATTGCGAGGCACTGCGAAACGACGCGCCGGCCTCTTGACCATCCATCCTTCCGCGAACGATGCGAACGTATTATTAAGCGTCTTCAGAGACACTCGAAAACGCCGGGGGATCGCGCACGCGATCGCGCGTACCCTTTAGTCGCGATCTCGCGTGACTCGATCCAACGGCGACGCGCGATTTCACGCGAGAAGCCGCTCCACGCGAGGATCGATCGATCCTCGATGGCTACGGAACGTGCCACGAATAAAATGCCCGCGAAATCAACCATCCTTCGATCATCCTTCTGGAATTACCCCGCCGCTCACCAAAACGAAGGGGGACAAAATAAAATGTTAACACATCAATTACGATCTACGGAAGCGATGTAACAATTTATTTTCCTCATTAACCCCTTGCCGTATTTTAACGAGCCAAGCTCGTGATGAAGATTTTAACAAAGTTGAAAAAATACGAATGTTACGCGTTTCTCTTCAGATGAGATAATATTGATTCATTGATTTTTCTGCAATTACGACAAAAATGTGTAAGCGCAATTTAAAACACTAAAAGGAATGAAAGAATTTCCGAATGTCGATATACTATGTTCAACCTGTTCGAATTATTAATGAGGAAAATTAATTTGCATTTAGCTTTGGCAGCCTGCAAGTTGATGCTTAAATTTTATTTTGCATAAAGATCCGCAGTCTAGTAGTAAATATTTGATTGGAAGTCTATTTCTTCTATCGATAGAATTTTAACAAGTATTAGGTCGCTCTTCTATTGCTTCCATTTGTTATTACTGCAAAATCGTGACAGCTGACATTTCGGACGTCATTTCCCGCCTTGTAGTGCTTTCTAACCTTCCCAGAATTTTTTTGTCATCGCCTCAAATATGCAAATTCAAAGTACGCATTTCCATCACCTTTTGCTATTTGACTACCGCTAGGGTGAAAATGCAGTGCACGAAAGAAAAAATTGTGCGCTGTTTAAAGGGAGCTTTTTACAACATTTTTTATGCAGTGCGAATTTCGTGAAAAGTTATGCAACTCAATTTATTGCTGATAAAAACAAAAATTCTACGGGTATGGGATCTCTATGTGATAAAACTTATTCTAAATGGTAAAAGAGGGGGTTTTCGTTGTCCCTTGAGAAAACGAAATGATTTTCCGAACGACCTAAAATTTTCGAAGTTCATCAATGCATTGCAGTAGAGGAAGGCTGACAAAAGCATTTTTTCACGAGCAACGTGAAAACGAGGGATAAGGGGGAGGATAGGGGATAATTAGGGAAGTGTGGACAAATCGTTAATGGAGGGGGCAAGATTTTGGCGGTCCGCCGTTAAGAGGCGCACGATCGGCTCGCGTGGAACGAGAACGTTGGGATCGATCCGCGATATTTCGCAAAGACGCGGCGTCGGCGTCGCCGCCCGGTGGAGGTGGTAGTGGAGCGGCGCCGTGGATACGTTCGTGTTTACGCGTACTCAGCTGATATGAATGGACTAGGAGCCGCGGGAGCGAGCGTACGTATTTGTGGATTCGGTCATGACGACTTTCAGTATAAATTGAAACTTCTCGAGGGTGTCTCGTCGGCCCGACAGGGTGGGAGAATGTCAAGGGGCGTAGGACAAAGAGAGCCGTAGTGCACCGAGTTGCACCGGACAGAGACGGGGCTAGACCCGGTCTCGGAGAGGGGAGAGACCGAGGGAGAGAACGGCAGAGAGAAACGGCACAGAGGGAGAGACGAAGAGACAGGGAGCAACAGAGAGATTGCCGAAGGGTACAAAGCCACGAAGCTGGGTCAGTTCCGTTTAGTACGAGGCAGGCTACGATTCTGTATGGATCTGTCGCGGCTTATGCCTGCGGATCGGCTCTGCGCCATGCGATACTTGGAGCACCCGCAGCCCTGGATCCTCTTAGGAACTCGAGAGGAGCACCCACGCTCTAGAGGTCCCGGGCTCGATCGAAACTCGAACCGTGTCGCGTGGCTGGATTTTTTCGAATTTCCGTCGATCTCTCTGACCCAAACGGTCTTTTCCCCTTTTATTTTCTCTTTTTTTCAAGGAAACAGAGAACGCAACGATGCACTAGCTCGTGTTACATTCCCCTTTATATCCTGCGACCAGATCCAACACGAGAGACTTCGAAACGGTATCGAAATTTTCCAAGTTTTTTCTTTGGATATTCGCGAGACAATGTTCATCAGAAGAAAATTTCACGTCAACTCTTCCATTTTCCTGGAACTATTTTGACCGAGTGAACTCTGTAAACCCGTACACTGAGAATTGTATTTTGTTTATAGTAAAAACGAGCAGGTGAAGTATAAAAGGATAAAGATGTCATAGTTGTCGTCCATCTTACTGCAAAAGAGGCTAGAAAATGGTACTCGACTATCAAATCAATTGGAAACATCATCGAAACACAAAAATCGAAAGATCACGGTTACCTCCGAAGTCGAGGATCGATCTCGTCTGGCAATTATCGACTTTTCCCCTGAAAGTCGTTGCCCCTGCCTCACGCTCCCTCCCTCACCCTGGATTAAGGGGCATCGCATCGTGTACGCTTGAGAATCAAATATATTTAACTATAGTTCTTCCGAGATTGTCCCAGTGCCTTACAAAAACGGCAAGCCTGAATTTACTTCGATTTCGCCCGGTCTCGATTATAATGTTTGCGCGAATAATGAAATTTATTCAATCATTTTTCATGAATATTCATTCAATGTTACAAGATGGCGGATGTGTGCATGGTCTAGCGTCGTGTTAGCAACGACAGCGTCGACCATTTTTGTTGGGAGACGTTTCCATCATTCTCTCAGGTGCTTCTAACATAATTTAACAACATGCATTCACAAAAATGAATATCAACCTCATCGAAAAGATTGTTATTAGAAAAAATAATGGAGAATGTCGGAATTTTCAATACGACAGACGCTTGGACAAGAAAATTTATTCCACAATTCTTCATAAATCAATTTCTATAATCATTCTCTCAGGTGCAACAATGAATATCAATCTTATCGAAAAGATTGTTATTAAAAAAAAAAGAAGTGAGAATGGCGTAATGTTCAATACAATAGACGCTTGGACAAGGAAATTTATTCGCACTAATTGTGCAATATAAAACGTAATGTATACATACATAAACTTGGCTCAAACAATTTTTTAACCGCGCACAAACCGGAGAGTCTACTGCCACACAGTCCAGTGAAAGAATGGCTGCTGGAACCGCGAAGAAAAGGAAAAGTCGTATCAGAAAGTCGTCGTGAACCGACGAGTAAACTCGTCGCTAAGAGGTTAATAAACTGTTGCTCGACCCAGTAGCTCGGTTTCGGGGCACCGAAAGTCGTGTTCGGCGACTTGGGAATCGAGCTGTTGGAACCGACTGTTTGCAGAAACGTTTAACGTTCAACGGATGCTCTGCAGAGCGATCCGCGAGCATGGACTCTGGCAAAACGAAGCTAGTGCTCATGCGAGAAGGTAACAGGGATCAGCGATGCTTGTGAGCTAGGGAGCTAGGACACCGGTATCGAAAGCTCGAGCAGTTCGCGATCGGTTTTTCGTGCGTTGCTCGGCGGTTCCTGCGCGTTTTTCCGGCTCGGTTCGTCCGAGGTGGTCTCCTCCGCTCTTCCGGGCGGTTTGTTTCTCGACCGGTGTGCGTTCGCGTCGCGTCTTTGTTTCCGGCGAACAACGGACAGGTAAAACGCTCCGCACCGCTCCGGAGCCGAGCGGAGCGGTGTTGCGCGTCGAAGAGGCCCGCAGGAGGCGAACGAGGTGGAGAGGATCGAAGGGGGGTGTGCAGGAGGGAAGGGCGGGTTGCAGGAAAGTGTGGAGTGAAGAGAGGAGAGAGGAGAGAGAGGAGAGGGTGGACAAGCAACAAGGAGCCTCGCGGAGGGAACAGAGACCGAGGAGGAGAGGGCTCCCACTCGGCTAGCAGCGGCGGAGCGCAGCGTGGGCTTTTCTTGTATTCTATTGATTTTTCCGAAAGTTCACGTGGTGGGAGTGCGGCACAGCCGGAGAGAGCAAGTGTGTGTGCGCGCGAGAGAACTCCGGCAGGAGCGTGTTTGCGTGAGCTTCGACGACGGTATCGTCTTTTCCTCCCGTCTCTCTCTTTCCCGCGGGAAACGCTCGCGTCCACCTCTCGTTTTCCCTCTTTCCCTCTTTTCCCTGTCTCTCTCATTCGCGCTTGGCTCTCTTTCTCCTTCTACTCTGGTCGTTCGCGCTCGCGCAAATCCCACCCGCTCCCTCCCAGCCACCCTCAGGCTCTCCCCTCCCCTCTCCTCTCCTCACCGCTCCTCTCCTCTTCTCTTCTCTTCTCTCCACTCCTCTTCACTCCCCTCCTCTCCTCGCGAGTCACCTCTTGCTCACTCTCGCCACTATCGCTTCATCCGACCGCTTTCCCTCCTCGTTCCGTGCTCTCTGCTGTTTCTCTTTCCCTCTCTCTCTCTCTCCCACTCCACCGTCTCTCTCACTCCCGCCCGCGCGAAATCCACCCTCGACCCCGCCAGCTCGCTCGGCCGATCGCGCTCACGCTCGCGCACACGCACGCACAGATACAAAGTGCTGGTGGTGCTGCTGCTGCTGGTGCTGCTGGCCAGCGCGCGCCCGCGCACACACGCCGGCTATTCGAAACAGGAGCGTGTTAAGGAGTTCGACTTTGACATTATTTATCGCGATAATCGAACACGAGGGATCGAGCGCGACGCGCCGACCCGATCGCTCCTGCCCGCGCAACCGACTCCCAAGATCCGCGGTTTCAAATCAAATTTCTCGTTCTCAGCAATCGCGTTCGCCAGATTTTTCCAAAAAATTTTCTCTCCCGACACTGCCGCTGCAAACGATTGGATTTTACGAATTGCAAAGATACAGGGATGTTCAGGGGCCAATCGCAGAGAGCACAAAGATGTTCGAGAATAAATCGCGAGGGTGCGGAAAGATTTTACAAACCGCAAGAGCACAGAAGGATTTTATGAATATCATGTATATAGAGAGAACTCTTAAATTGTAAGGGTACATTTCTTGCGAATTCGAATGATCTTCGTTTCAACTTTCAAACGGAAGTTTCAAATGTTCGATAGGAATTCTAACTTTGCGATGACCAGGTGAAAATCTTAGATCATGAAAATCATTTACAAATATGAAGAAAGGGGTTATCACCGAAAGCTTAATCCAATAAATGACACCGAATCAATGTACCGGGGATAATTTCCTCGAGAATCACTTTCACGGATCATTTTCATTGCTCTGCTAGTATCGATGTCAACTAGAAGACTGTCTCCCTCCTCGAACGAAAGAGAATACACTCGGAATTGTTGTCTAACGAACGGACTTCGTTGTGGAAGATTGTTTAAAACATGAACAGTCTTTTGCCCGGCGAGGCAGCGTTAATTGCTCCAAAGTTTTAACTACCGAGTGAAAAGAAAAAAAATGTGCAGCTTCTCGAGGTATACTGTCGCTATCGAAATAAATTCTGTTGTATCCAGGCAACCGACGATTAGAAATGTACGTGGAAAAGTTTAAACGCGCGGTGTACCGTTGAAATAAAAACAGACGATTTATGTCGTTTTGCCGTGGAACCGCAGGAATATCGCGCCGCGGCCAATAAGTCGCGAGCGGAGCAATCGTTCCGATTTTATGCGAACCCGGCTCGCTTTTCGAACACGATCGAGATCGTACAAGATCAACACGGAGGATCCGAAGTATCTACGGGGTTTGCCGATCGGTTTCTTCTGGATCGAAGCAGCACATGTTGGCTACGAGGAAATTTCAGATTTCAACGAATTCAAACGCTACTTTGAAATTCTTCGGGTTCCTTCGATCGTGGCCGGCAAATTTTCAATCGACTTCGTTTCAGCGACTAAAAATCAGTGTTTCGCTCGAGTTCCAGTAACAAATTCTCTGCAGCGAGTAGATCCAGCTCGTGGCCGAGCGCCAAATGAATTGGAACTTCAATTAGGTCTGCGTTTATGCAAAACACCGGCTAAAAGACGATCCCGATGCACTCGCATAGGAATGGTGCAACCCTAAAGGAACGCTACTTGGAAAATGACTCGCGTACGACTAGCAAGGGTGGTTTGTTGGTGTGTGGTAAACGTTGAGAAACGTGAAATCTCCTGGAGGAAAGATTCGAGGGAGTGCACGCGGCACGGTTTCTCGGTACAGCCCTGGTATTCCATCCACCTACATCGTGTGGCAGGGTCACCGCATGCACCACCACACCTATACGTGTGCTCATACGTGTGCGCGTACTTGCCCTTCTACCGGGTGATGCCAAAGTAGGCGGTCGAGTCTCTCTCGTGTTCGTCGGGTTCGCTGGGTTTCCGAGGCGAGAGACGGTTTGTTGCGTGGGCGGTTAGTAGCGATTTCGCAGCGTTACCGTCGCGGGAATGGACCTGCTCGATGCGTAAACCAAACTCGGCTAGCATAACGCGGATCTCGCCGCGATTTACTCGCGAAATACCAGATTCGAAGACCTGGTGCAGCCGTTCTCGAATTTCACTCGGGGAAAAATGCAATTCTCATTTGCGGGATCTTGTAGGCTCTCTGTGAAATCCTAAGCCAGAATTCTCATTCTACTTTCGAAGTTATCGATTAACGAAGCACCCGTGGCTCTCGGTATTTCGATTTGCAATTTTGAACTTGAAAGGCGTCGAACGTGGCGCGGTTCGGAGGAAATTATTGGACCATGCGGCTTGAAATTCGGAATTTTGAGGATGTTTAATTCTTGAGGATCAGTTTTATTGCTTGACCTGGAATAAGAAGGATAGGTTGCATGGACTTCAGTGGGGATGTTCTTCAGAGGCGAGAAGAAGAATATTCTCGCTAGATAATTGTGCCCATGATTATGAAAATAAAAAGTAAAAAAAAGATTTTATAATGTAACTTTTACGATGTTGTCAAAAAAAAAATGGTTGTTACTTCAATATCACATGGTATTCATTTCGTGTTAACATACTTTTCCTTTAAATATCTCGAAACAAGGAATATATCACTTAGACCAGTTTCATAATTATGGGTACAACTGTTTCGATGATTGTAGGTCAGGAGATAAGTGCATGGCAAGTGTACAAGACTGTCGAATAGGCGAATCGAACTGAAAAAATGTGTACAACTTAAAAACACAGGTGCAGCAAGCGCCTGTAGAAAATTCCACGATAGTTCGCTCCTTTAAATATTTACAGAAGTGTATATTCAGTCTAGAAAAGCAGAAATCATTAATGAACAGAAAAACGAAAGATCCTTTGCAAGAACTGTTCTATTGAAGATAAAATGCGCACAGAAGCTGGCAGCGGGGAAAAATGTGTGCGAAGGATGGGCGAAGGTGGAAGAAAGAAAATAGCTGGTGGCAAGGTCGCGAGCCGATATTAGATCGCTCGATCTTCGTTAATGAAATCGGCGGGTGTAAAGGTCTGGTGGCAAGCAGCACTCGATGTTTTCCCGGTCGCCTAACTGCGGCCCCGAATCGGCCGTATTAACGAGGATAACGCGAGCGAGCAACTGGTCCTCGGTAATCGTCGTCGAAAGCCACGCTCATAATTCAAACGCGCGGAAAGTTCTCGACGAAACTCGAACGGCAACTGCGACCGGAAAACGGCGGCCCGTATCTCGCGCAGATTACTTTTCCGAATGTACATTTTTCCGGCGCTTGTTTCTTACGGAGGTATAACCATTTCCCTCCCCGTTTCCTTTCAATTAACTCGCTCTTTTCTGACAAAACACCGTCGAACCTTCGTCCTGGCACGCAACATCGTCGCTGTACTTCGCACGCCTCATTTACTAATTAATCTACGTATCTTCTTCTCGCGTTCCAGCGTCCGTTCAACAACGCCGTACCGTCTCGTCGTCGGTGCTCTCTTTTGCTCGGCGTCGTTTTCTTCGGACTTTTCCCGCGAATGCTTTGTTCTTCCTCGAAGACGACGTTATTGTTATCGTACGGTATCCGGCAGTGCTCGCGGCGAGATTGTTTTACTGGATCGACGAATGCGTGGCAGTTTAACTTAATTAAATAAATTATTTCCTGGAATTTGGAGCTAGTCTTGCATCGAGTGCGCACTGTGTTTCGTTGCGTGTACGTGTAACATGTTCACGTGTATATGGCTTTTGCTTGCGGCTCTTGTTCTCTTTTTTCGAAAAGAAGAGTGTCTGTGAAATAATATTTCACCGTTGGTGAAGAGGAATATTAGTAAATTATTCGGCTTCGCTGGACGAAGCCCAATAAGGATGATAATTGTATCGTGAATTTTAATTAATCTCAAACTTTTTCAAGAGTAACGATAGATAGTGTTCTCTCTATCAAGGATCGCACATCCGACTAGTTTCAGAATAATTTCCTAGCAGACAATCATCGCCGTGACGCTGCTTATCTTGCCAAAAGATAAATTACGTATTTGGACAGTGACTACGTTAAAGACAGTCACTAAATTAAACGGTATTTCGGATTCGAACGACTCTATTCCCGCGAGAATTCATATATGATGTCACACGGGAAGCTTCTCTGCGATCTCAGCAACTATGTATAAAACAGAAAATCCGAGTCATTTTAACTCATCCACTGGCTTCTGTATTAGTTCTCGCACGAGAGCACGCTTTTGACGATTTCATGGCTGCAATCATGGTTAGATACACTCGAATCCTTGCACGTCGAGTACTTGGACGATCTGGTGTCGTCCCTCGAGTATTAATAAACGAGAGAAACGCATCGAAATATTCTATTAACATTCAACAGACAATAACTTGTAACGTTTGTGACTGTGGGCTGGAACGGACCCAGAAAGAACGGCTCCAAGTATCTTCTCCATCAATTCATAAAGATCCCCAGTCTAATAACAATAATAATTTCCATCAGCTTCCCGATACAAAGAAATACCGGTGGGCGGGTCCCGGTCTAATTACCCAAAAGACAATAGAAACAACGCGCAAGGTTTCCGGGCGGCAGCCGCGAGCGAATAGAAGGATATCGACTGGCGTGTAGTTGTCGAAGTTTGCTCGTTACTTCGGGAGCACCCGGTATATGCGAGCAAGCTCTCGGTTCCTCCGAATCGTCGGTCCCTGTCTCTCCGCCGGTCTCTTTGCGAGATTCGCGCGAGCGTGAGCGAGCGGGCTTGCGCGGGCTGAAGCGGGCGCGCTCTCTCACCTACAGCCTTATGTGCTCTCCGGGTCTCTCTCTCTCTCTATTCATCTCTCTCTCCTTCTACGCCGGTCTTTCTCGCTCCCACTCCGATACACCCTCGCGGCAGACTCGGTCGAATGGATTGTACACACTACACGCACACAGAGGCGAGAGAGCGCACCCACGCGAACCCCTTTTGCCGTGTGTACGTGGTGTGTGTCGTGCACGTAGAGCTCGAAACGCTGCGAGCACATCGCACGGTGCCGAGCGGAGCGGAGCGGAGCCGAGCAGAGCGGTGCGGCGCGGAGCCGCACGAAGCCGCACGGAGCCGCAACACGCACGTTCTCTCGCGCGGCTCCGAAGCTGCTCCGAGCGGCTACGAGCGGCTACGAGCGCTCTGGCGGCCATGCATCCAGCCAGCTAGACTGCCAGGAAATCGGCCAACCAACGACCGACCGACCCGCGGATTACTGACGATCGATAACGCCGATCGATTTTCCCTGCGGAGCACGCGACGCAGCCTTTTCGTTCCCTCGCGAGAACCCTCTCCGCTACGAGCAAACCTCCTCTCGCCGACGCTCTCTCTCTCTCTTCCACGACAAGAGCACGATCCTCGAAATTTCTCCCGAACACCGGTTCTCTCCCCCTTCTCTCTTTCCCTCTCCGATTCGTTACCGATCGCCACGCGGATCTTCCGAGAAGTACCGTTACAAGAGTCCCTCGTGGAACCGGACTCTGCGAATCCGTACGCCGAAATTCCACCAGGTTTCACTCTCGATCGCATCCGAGCAGCCCGCGCCGCGCCAGCCCGATTCGCCTCGGACCGCGATTTCGTGGCTCGCCTAATAGCAGCCGTTCGAATTGCAATGGAACCGCGCCGGCATAAAAAAACCGCTTCGATATTTCGATCGGGCCTTGAAAGAAATTATTAACCCCTTGCGGTCCTGTGGTCCTATGTACTTCTATTTTACTTTAGAACTTGCTTGAAAATCGTACGATTCAATTGCAAACTTGCATAGCTAGAGCAACACAGTTTTTCGAAAGAAGAATTCGTTTTAGTTGTATTTGACACGATCAATTTCGGAATTTCGACGGTAGAAAGATATTTCATTAGATTTCAGTATACACTAATTATAGTACATTACTATACATTAATTACTATACATTACATACATTAATTATATACGAGTCCATAATTACGAAAGGTGTCCAAGTGAAAATGTAAAAAAAAAATTGAATTGAATTAATTCAATGACGTAAAGTCTAGTAATTACCAAAATTGCGAACGACGTCACGTGAATACTATTGCTCATTCTTCACTCAAGTTGAGGTGAACAATGCATTGCGAAAACCCATGCAAGAGCTTGATCTTTCACAAATATCTTTCACCGTTAGAATGTTAAATTCATATCCGAATGGAATTATTAATAAAACGAATCGAACCAGCCAGTGTACTCCAGCGTTCGCAACAATCACGTTTGTTCAAATCTGCCGCCAAATCGACGGTCTCGCTCACTTTCTAATTTCGTCCTTGTATCGTCTCTCATTGCGCGCGTCATATACCGTTTTATAATATTTACGTTCTCGAATTTAACGTCGCCTCGGTTTACGCTCGGTTTAAATAACAGGCTGCTCGCCTTTTACGCGGATTCGAAATTATACGATACGCGTAGACGTCCATTATTTGTGTAAACGAAAGATGTCTCATTATTGTTATTACGTACCAGGTGTTTCGAGGTTCACGGTGGATTGATTGTAGCGGTAACGAAAACAGCTGTTAATGTTTACGTTATTACGCCTAACCCATTAATTGGGGAAGACGAGTTCACTCGTCGCCGGTTGAGCTACTTGTGCATATTCCCACCGTTTCTTTTTTCTCTTTTTTTCTCGATTATCGTATCAGGTCGTTAAGTATGAAACTTGACAAATGTGTTTGAAATTTGTGTATTATTTGTCAAGTTTCATACTTAATGACCTGATACAATCATTCATCTCAACCCTCATATATGTGTATATGTATATTTCGCATCAGATTATATTTCAAGCTAAATATAAAAGCTTACGATATCGACAAAAATGAACCGTCAGATAGTGCTTTCTATTTCAACATTATATGGAATTTTTCCTTTAAATATCTCGAAACAAGAAAAATATATTTACTCTTGAAAAAGATCCACATCAGGATCGAAACGATTAGTGTCTTATTAATTTGCAAAATTGCTGTGTTTCATCATTGATCGAACCTGTGCGCCGATATCATCACACTATGATTACCAAAATTACGATCAATAATCATATTTAATTTAAGAAAAATATTAGCTTGGGGAAAAAGAAATCCATCATTTCTCCGCTTGAGATAACGTAAAAATAATGGATTTCTTTTTCCCCAACCTAATATATGACTTACTTAAACTACTTTCATAATTATGGGCACATATCTGATTCGTAAGAAATAGTCGCGAAAAGGATGCTAAGATAATCTACCTGCTTTCGCTTCACTTTCCAAATTTACCGATTTCATGTATCATTTCACATTTTATAGAAATGGACATGTGTCTGACAGACTGAACCGGAAATCGGTGATTTTGAAGTATACTCAGGGATAAAGGAACGCTGAACCTGCCACCATTCACCAATAAAACTACTTCCAAAATATTAGGTTGAGGAAAAAGAAATCCATTATTTTTACGTTATCTCAAGCGGAGAAATGATGGATTTCTTTTTCCCCAACCTAATACAAGGAGACATGCATAGCACCATTAACCCCTTGCCGTATCATTTTCATTACAGTTGCAGTGATTAAAACGACTTAAAATTATTATCTTTGACATTTTACCACGGCGTTTGTTTTCGATAGGACGCGGTTGGAATACCGTCTGAAATTTACTACATGTCTCTGTTATAATCTCATCAAAATGTTCGAAATCGATTGTAAAATTTCACACATACAAAACTAAAAAGCAAAAAATAATTATTCAAATAAAAATAAATTTTTTAAAAACACCACGTTTTTAAAATGGACTAAAAAGTATAAAATAATTTTTCCTAGCCCCCTACAGACTCCTAACCACGTACAGATAATCCTGAAAATTTGTGATTGTGAATTTTTAACAGCTACGTAAATACTTGTAAGATTTAAAACCAAAAACGTGGTGCGCATGCAATAGATAATTGATGCATGAATAGTTCACCCAAATTACTAAAAATTTTATTGCTTCGCAAATGATATGGACTGTTGTGTGAGATTTCCCAACGGCTGCTACTCTCTACACTCCTTACTATTATCTTGCGCCCACGTTTTTCGTTTAAATCTTACAAGTATTTGCGTAGCTGTTAAAAATTCACAATCACAAATTTTCAGGATTATCTGTACGTAGTTAGGAGTCTGTAGGGGGCTAGAAAAAATTATTTTATACTTTTTAGTACATTTTAAAAACGTGGTGTTTTTAAAAAATTTATTTTTATTTAAATAATTTTTATAAAATGTCTGATTACGTGAAAAATCGTGCAGGATCAAATCTAAATTGAATCTTTGCTTGATGAACCTACCACTAGCGATCAAGTGCTGGATCAACACACAACTGATGAATCTATCCATCTGTCTATACGAACTGTTAATGCGACCATGTTAAAATAAACTGCAAATAGATAAACAAATAAAGTTCTGCATTCGCAGAACCTAACCACCATCAATCTCTAATAATATTTCTAAAGCGACACGTGACTCTGTCAGTGTAGGGCGGTTTCAGGGAAAAAGTAGCAGCCGAGCCGGGCCGAGCCCGGGCCGGGACAATTACCTGTTCGAAAAAAGTCGTGGATTCGCCGGGTGTGTTTTTCAAGCGTGCAGGTCGGTGTAGCCCCTTAAGGGATGCGGTTCCAGCTCGATAAATCTATCTATCGCCTCGGTTGGCTCCGGGAGCGTGCCGCGGGAGCACAGACTCAATTAAAAGCAGTTGTAGCGGGTGCCTCGCGCGAACTTCGAGGATCGTTCTCGATCGCGCGTGGAATCCTCGTCGTCGTTGTCGTCGCCGCCGCCGCCGCCGCGCCGCCACGGCTCCAAGAGATCCTTCCAGTAAATATTAATATGTACGTCGGTTTCTCGACGTGCACAGCCCGATCGCCGGCCCGTTGCGAAGAATGCCGTTGCGACACACTCGTGAACACGATCTCGATGCGTAATTTGCATAAGTACGTACCGTACGTGGAAAGGACGAGCGACGGGGATCTCCGTCTCGTAAATTCGACGTCGCGGCGTTCTCGCGAAGGACGCGCGAAACAATCCCAGAACGAACCGGACAAACAATACCGAATTACCTAACATTGCTCGCACTGGTCAAATGCCTTCAAACTTATTCCTACACCCCGTTTCTCCCTGCAATTTGTTGCAATCGTAAAGACACTTTCTTCAGGGACGAATTCCTATATTTTTTCTAGGCAACGTGTTAAACAAAACAAAAATGAAGAACTGCTTATCGCCTGAATACGTTACACATGTAAATGGTTCAGTTCTAGTAACAATATTGCAATCATTTTCAGCTATCGCGGCCGTATTACAATTGCGAATGATACGGGATAACGTGTAGCTAACCGCAACCTTTTAATCGTCATAAGTAGACTGCGCACTTGAAGCATTTACGACGAAATTTAAGACAGTAGAAGGATCGAGAGACTTTAAGAGCATCAATGTACTATTTCCATCCTGCTAAAACGATCAAACAAAGAATGACAATATTATATTATTGTAGCTCCTGTTTCTTGCAATCGATGACAATTTTTATTTAGCACGAAGATCCGCAGTCTGGTTACAAGTGAACTGCGAATTTTCAGAAAACAAATAAATTTCTATTTCTCTCCGGTTTGTTGCAATCGCCGTAGAAAATTTCAGCAACGCGAACCAGTCACTTTTACCGGGCATTAAGACTTAACACTGAACCTACCGAGCCTTAAAAATGACAAGATTGTTTTTATTCAGACTTTGTGCGGCTCTTATTTTGCAACATGATCTACTAAGGAGATCATATCTAAGAGAGAATCATTTCTCTGATTTGAATAATTGTAAAATGAAAATCTGAACCGGTCACGTCGACCAGTAATGGCACGTTTACTGTTAAGGCGATACGATACCTTCGGAATGTAACCAGAAAGGGACTAGAAAGAATCTTACTAGATTTTGGGTCGAAACATGGGTCTGCGCCCAGACATTTTTTGTCTTTATTTCAGTAAATTTTGGGCTGGGTGAGGGCTCGTCCTAAAGAGGAAGGTTAGACGCAGTGCGCTGTTGTCATGATTTTGACGAGATTATGTTTATATCTATTATTACTCATATTATTTATGAGGGCCCAAAGTAGAGAAAAAGTTTAGAAAAAAACCCGCAGATTTCAATGCATTGTTTGTCTCTAAAAGACATTTTTAACTGCTATGACGACCAGAATTCCTCTTTAGAATCACCCTCACCCAGACAAAATTTGCTGAAATAAGGACAAAAAATGTCTGGGCGCTGACCCATGTTTCGATCCGAAATCTAGTAAGATTCTAGTCTACCGCCTTAAGGGGGTAGTATACCCTCGATTTGTAACTAGAACATTACTAGAATCTTACTAGAATAATGGGTCGAAACATGGGTCTGCGCGGTTTCGCTTAATGTCCTTATAAGAGCAAATTTTGTGCTGATTAAGGGCTCATTCGAAAGAGGAAGTTTCACCGCATGGTGCTCTGGTCATGAGGTTGACGAGATTATGTTTATATCTAATACTATTAGTGTCCAAAGTAGAGTAAAAATCTAGGAAAAAAAACCGCAGGTTTCAATGCATTTTTCTGTCTCTAAAAGACTTTTTGACTGCTATGATGACCAGAGCACCATGCGGTGAACCTTCCTCTTTCGAATGAGCCCTCAATCAGCACAAAATTTGCTCAAATAAGGACTTTAAGCGAAACCGCGCAAACCCATGTTTCGACCCACTTTTCTAGTAAGATTCTAGTTATTTTCTAGTTACAATCCGAGGGTATACTACCGCCTTAAAGATTCCGACAGCAGCAGAATTTTGCTAAACAGCGCTCAGGAGATCTCTAAGCGTCCGTCCAAGCCGGCGACTGTGCGGAGAATGTCGAAAACCCGTGGTCCCGGATTCGCGCTCGCCCTTCCACATTACAGGACAGGCCTGGCAATTAGTTTATGGTCCCTCAGGTGTTTCGTTTCCTCATTCCTCGCGCGGGGTGACAGGAGTCGGACCGTTCTCGAATTTTCGAGTTGTCTCGCAGTGAAGGTAACAGGAATCCCACAAAAAGAAGGATCGGCAGAGAGGAACAACAAAAACTAAGAAGAAGAAGAAACGATTCGTCGGCGAGAGGATCGATCGGAGTCGTAGTCGCGTGCCGCGATTTATCATCGATCGTCCCGCATCGATTGGACGAACTCGGTGTACACCTGGCGGTAGGAAGAGAAGGCAGAGAAAGATGAGGCAGAGGAAGAGGAAGAGGAACAGGAAGAAAGGGACACGGAGAAACGGCGAGACAAAAGGAGAAATTTCTACGAGAGAGCTGAAGAGGAGCGAGAAAGAGCGGGAGGAAAGATAGAGATAGATAGAGAGAGAGAAGACACGGAGCGAGGCAGTCGCAGCCATCGTCGTCGTCGTCGTCGGCGACGTCGTCGTCGTCGTCGTCGACGCCGCCGACGTCGCTGGCAGCCGCGGCGGGAGGCTCCGAAACCGAGCGAGACCGAGCGCAGTCGATGGAGGTCGGAAACGCACGAACCTCGCGGCTCGAGCGACCTAACCAGCGACACGGCCAAGCAGTGCGGTGCCGACTCTTGCTGCCGCGGTTCCAGGTTCCGTGGCGCGCGTGCACTCGTGTTTACGCGTTTAGAGGGAGGGAGAGAGAGAGAGAGAAAGAGAGACGTCTACACACACACACATATATATATATACACACGGAAAAGACAGAGATATCGGAGTGAACCGAAAATCCAGAGACACGTACAGAGTGTGAGAGAGAACGAGAGACCGGTCGAAACGGAGTGACCGAAGCAGAGACGAGGAGGAAGAAAGGAAAGAGGCGAGGAGAGGAAACGAGCCAGCTCACGGCCGAGCGTTATCGCCGAGCCGCATGAAATTTTAGGAGCGGCACGCTGTCGCGTTATCGGAACAGCGCGGCCAGCCGTCCCGTCCCGACCGTCGGCGCGAGCGGCAGCGAGGCCACCGAGGATCACCGCTCTTGCTCTCGCCTGGCCGCACGGAAACAGAATAAACGCGAGTCCCGCGGAACAGACTAGGATAGAACCGCGAGATTCGTCGTTGGTGATCGTCGTCGGCCAGGGCGTCTACCCTAGATTCTTCCGGCGACGAGAGACTCTCGGAGGCGTATATACATAAATATGATCATTGTCGTCGTCGTCGATTGAGGTAGCAGATTGAGAATACATACCCTGTACAGATTCCGCTGGTGCGGGCGTGAGAGCGAGACCCGAGCGAAGAAGCGTTTCGGTGGTCCGTACGAGTGCCCGCGGAGGAGACGAAAGGAGAAACTCTCGGAAAAAGAAAGTCTCGCTGGAGGATATTCGGTCCGGGCAGTGATCTCCGGGAGGTGGTCACGTGTGTCCGCGGCCGGTGAAAACCGTGTGAGAGCAGCACGGACTCTCGAAAACCGTCGAGACTTTCGCGCGCGGCGGCTCCGTCCGAAATCGTCCCCGGAGGACGACTCCGGACACACGCACGCACATACATACATACACGCGCTCGCGAGCAGTCTCTCCTCTTGGTCCTTTGTCCGAGAGAGGATCGTCTAAAGAGAAAAGAAGAAGAAGAATCTCGAGAAAGAGAGAGAGAAAGAGAGAGAACGACGAAGAAGAATAAGAAGCTTGAAGAAGCTCGAGAAGAAGAAGGATCCGTCGGCGTGCAGAGTGAGCGAAGAGCGAGCAGAGCGCGGAGGACGTTCTAGCTCTCGAGACCGGTCTCGCCGGCTATCCTGGAGGACGATGACGATGGTAACGAGGATTGCGAGCGATAACCGGAGGACGTTCAGCTCGAGAGGGCTCGATTGAACGGCTCCGCTCGCTCCAGGCCCCGGCCCGGCCCGGCCCGGCTCTTCGTTCTCTATTAGTATTGTTATCGCGCGCTCGAACCGACTCTGCCCGCGCGACGATCGGCTCGAATCGCGACACGGTTTCGACCCGACCCGGCGCGGCGCGGCTCGGTCCGGTCCCGTCGTCGGGACCACGGTGATATTCTACGATATATTCCCCCCCGGTGACAGTGTGCCACACAGTGAGTGCAGTTTCGTGCGAGCTTCGTCCCGATTGCGGAGGCGGAGGCGGAGGTGGCGGAAGCAGCCCGTGTTCTCGGCCGTGAGCCGACGGCTCGCTCGCTCGCTGGCTCGCGTGCCTCGACCGGAGCCGTCGGGAGCAGCGGCCAGTGTCGGAGCCGCCAGGAGGAGCACACTTCTTTCCAGGAGGAGCACCACAAGTATCGACAACAATAACAACAACAACAACGGCATAAGGCCCGGAATCCGGACCGGTCATTTGTCGCTCCTCGAACGACCACTACTAGGGCCGATATCCTCGTGCTTCGTCGAGCTCCGTTCTTCTCGCTCCACCGGGAAACTCATCGAAGCGGAAGCGACGGGAAACCGAGCGGAGACCTTCTCTCCTGCCTCGTAGGCAGACCAACAGAGATAGATAGAGACCCTTTTGTTCCCCCCAGTTACGCTATCCAATTATCGGCAGGCCGAAGAAGGCATCGAGCGTGCTCTTCTCTCGCGCGACCACCGCCGACAGGAAGCGCAACTCTTCGCCCTCGAGCAACCAGAGGAATATAATCGGCGAGGATGCAGGTGGCAACGCTGTTTAGGGAGAGCGCCACCCTGCTGGGCGCCTCCAGCCTGGACCCCCCGCAGACACACCATCACCAGGCCATGCAGCAGCACCAGCAACAGCAGCAACAACAGCAGCAGATACAACAACACCCGGCCGATCTGCATCTAGCGCATCACATGCAGCATCACTACAAAATGTAAGTCCCCAAGATGAGCCCAGTTAAGCGACCGACACACCTCGCCTGTCCCTTTTTTTCCCTTCAGCTTCTCATCTTTCAAATATCGCCGAGAAACGAGGTATAGAACCGGATTCCCGTTCCGTAGCGTCTCCACACGCAGAAGAGTAGAGACTCGGTGGAACACGGTGCAATCGGTTCCTACACACTCCCGAGTAGTCTCGCGAATCTCCGAGCTTCCTAGGAGAAACTCTAACTGGAAAGCTAGATCTCGAGCATTCCTGTCACAGACCCGCCTAAAAATTTAAGAACCTTTCATGCGTGCGACTAAAAGACACCTGGGCGAAACGTGTTTGCATCGAAGCAGTAAACAGAGTTCACTGTTCCTTTGCTGTAAAGAAATTACCCCTCCGCACTCGAAGCTACCCTGATGAACCAAGAATTTCATCGATGTTAGCATTCCGATGACTCTGAACAAGATGCATACCGTGTGTTTGTTAAGTAAAAAGAAGTGGGGTCGCGTAAGAATTGTTTCGAATTCTGGTAAAATCATTTTCAGTGTCCCAAGATCGCCATTCGAGTGCGAAGGGTAAACAAGCGAATGAAATCGCAGCTCTACTATAAACAAATCCCAAAATGTTGATCGGCAAGTTGAAGGCGTTAGAGGTTCAGTGTAAAATGGACGTTGCTCCGTGGGCCTAGCCTGGTGGTTGACACCGGTCGGCAGTCCCGGGAGAATTGACTCTAGCTTTAGGCCCTAAGTCGAAAAAGCGTGGTGGTCCGCTCGCTCTCGTCGATCGAGAAACGCCGCCGCGAATCGGATCAGCTGATCGGCCTGAAAAGTATCGGCGAGAAGAGGGAGAAACGCGAGAAAGTCGGCGCGGCGGCCGTCGGACCGAGCGAGCGGCTAGCATCCTAACCGTGCGACGATTAGGTTCCACCGACTCGGTGGTCTCGCTGATTCCGAGGAACTGGAGAGATCGAAGGATTTTTAAACAAATTCGTGTAAAATCGTTCGCGCGAAATTGATCGATCTTTGAAGATGATCAATAGACCGCGTCGTACTTATAGAAAATCATATTTCTAATATCGACAGTCGGTCAAACGAAAGAATTTCACGAACAAAAATGATAGAACGCGTTTCGAATCACCGGAGCGTAAGGACGCTGATTTCCGAAATGGAACAAGCGTCCTTCAAGGACAGCTCGCAAGATGATATAAATTCACGGTCAACGAGAACCGGAATGTGAAATGTTGCGAATTCGCGTCAGCGGTCGCGTGTGCGTTAATATTTGCGTGAATACCAATCATAGTGACACATGCCGAGTCCGGAACGATAATCCCGCTTTGACTGTAGTTGGTGGAGGGACTGGGAAGATTGCCGCGAGATTGTAGCGCTCGATTTCGGGTCGGGCTAACGTTATCGCGTCTTTAACCTGCCGAAATCGTTCCCGTCGAAGGAGAACAGGAGACGATAGCCCCTACGTCGAAGGCACCGGGAGAGAGAGACCCTTTTACGAATCCCGTCACGCGCCTCCAAGGGACAGGCCAGCATTTGTATTCGTTGCGCAAGGTCTGGTCGTGCCCTAGCCCCGTTCCTTCTCGGACCAGTAGAATTTGTTCAATCTCTCTCTCTCTCTCTCTCTCTCTCTCTCTCTCTCCCTTTCTCTCTCTCTCTCAGTTTCTCTCCTTCTCTCTTGCGATGTACGTTATCGGCGCGCGATCGTCGCCGCCGCGATAAACCCCGCCGGCCATGGGAGGACGTTTGAATTGCAGACGCGCGTGGCCATCGCCGGAAATAAAGATACCGAGAGCAGACGAGACCAACCGAGCAAATTTCGTTGCGAAAGAGTGCGTCTGGGATCGGCCGCTTCACCCTCGAGCTCTCCTCTCTCTCTCGCCTTTCTCTTCCTCGTCGAAATCGTTTCCGAATGATGTATAATATCGAGAGACCGTTGCGAAACAAGGAAACCGGACGAAATTTATTGGATATGTCTGTTAACGAATGCACTCTGGTACATTCGAAATAAAACAATTCTTTATTTCACGGCACGGGAGGAAGCCCTTTACTAATCGAAATCTTAGGAATCTTGGATCTACTCGTGTCCCCTCGTGTATGGACCCCTCTTGAAACTCTGTTTAGAAACAATTCTGAGATCGTTCCATCGATACTTTGTAATCTCCGTTTATTAATACGATTCTGAGATCGTTGATTCATTTTTGACAACGAACAATAAGTTCATTGTGCTGGTAACTTATCGATAATCCAACAAAATTCTATCCGTTACTGAATGTTCTATTAAAACAGCCGCCGATGTTCGATCGCAATTGTCCTGTTCTGGATCAGGACAGAAACCCATAAGACATAAATCTCTAAGGGTGAAATGTGATCACGTTCGATAAGGATCCGCAGTAGTTTTGAATAGTCTGTTTAAATGGCTGTCAACTTGAATCGATTGTCAGGAATTGACCAATCTTCAAGGGCGATTTTCACATTCTGAGTCAAGACCACGCTAATGTATTAATTTATAGTCCCGAAATAAGAAGGTTTTAAATTATCCACATATTTTGGTTGGTTACACAACAGTTCAATACTAAAACGTGTAAAAGTACCGGATTACAGTGTGCTGCGGATAAAAACAAGACGCTGAAGGCGGAAAGTTATGCACACGACAGCCGATCGATATCGTCTTTGTTCAGCGGACAAAATTCATAATCTCAAACGCGAAGACAAGATGCTAATAATATGTCTTTAGAAGAGAACCATCGCAAACAACTTTCTACACAGTCTCGAGTCGCTTTAGTGTGCAGAAACTTAAAATCCTGGTACAATCTACTGCGAGCAGACTGCGCATCATTATGTAAAATGAAAATGTTCTGCACGAACTATAGGGAACAAAATGGTATACAACTAACAACCAGTTTGTACCATCTGCTAACCAGAAAGAGTGGGGTGTCGATTCTTTCGATCTTAACGCGAGGAGTATAAAAATATAGTTTGGTGCGGCTGAATCCGATTTCCGTGAACATCATCGCCGCGATTTCCGCAGCGGATGATCCGCGGGAAACGGAGAAACGGCGACGATAAGCGTGTTCGACGCGGCCCTCTCGAGAACCGAAGCCAAACCGCGAGAAGTTTCGAGCAGACGCGAGGGCGCCAATAGGTCAAGGCTACATTACGCTTCGACGACTATATCCCTCGGCTATCTCTTAGCCGGCCGATCTCCGAATCCGAGAATCGACTGGTCAACCGCGTGTCTCGCAGGATTTCCAAGCGATTACGCTTTCTCCTTCGAACTAAACGGTTTTTCGAATTCGGAGCGTTTTCTCTCGTTAGCGTGTCACCGCGATAGGAAAACTCGACGAGTGCTCGATAGCGTCGCGTTAAACAGAACTGTGGTAGCTTTGACGGAAGAGCTAGCGATCGACGAAGCACACGATGAACGTACGCGGATGACGGCACATATGCTTCGTTTTTATTCGCGTGGAAACTCTTAGCCCTCGAAGGAAGTCTCGGAACATCCGATGATCAAGTGGTGCGCTAGGATCGTTTAAAGTTTTAGTAGAAATCTCCTAGAGTCCTGTCGAGTGTGGAGTTTTAGATTTCAGGATTGCGACGCGTGGAATTTGGATAGTTTTGATGTGGACGCGTGGGATTTGAGCGCGTACAATTCGAACGCGTGGGATTTTCATGCGTGCAATTTGGTCGCATAGAATCTGGACGCATGGGATTTGGGCGCGTGCGATTCGGACTCTTAGGATATGGAGCGCGTAGAATTAGAGCTCTTGGGATTTGGACGCCTACGATTTACACGCTTGAATTTGGTTAGATGGACTTTGCAGGCGTGGGTTTTCGGCGCGTAGAATTTACACGCCTGCATTTCCACGCGTGCAATTCGGACGCTTGGGATATGGGGCGCGTAGGACCAGCACTCGTTGAATTTGGATGCCTAGAATTTACACGCTTGGATTTGGTTAGATGGACTTTGCAAGCGTGGGATTCGGACGCGTGGAATATCCACGCGTGCAATTCGGATGCTGAGGATATGGGGCGCGTAACCAGCACTCGTTGGATTTCGATGCCTAGAATTTACACGCTTAGTTTTGGTTGCGTGCGATTCAGTTTGCTAGACATTGCAGGCGTGGAGATTCGGACGCGTAGAATTTCCACGCTAGGGACTTCGACGCGTGCAATTTGGACGCTTGCGATTCGGACGCGTAGAATCTGCACGCGTGGGATTCGAGCGCGTGCAACTTGCATGCGTAGAATTCGGCCGCCTGGAATTCGCTCGGCCGGAATTTGAATGCTGGCGATAGGGAATCGCAAGCAGGAAATCCCGCCTTTCGGGCGGTGTAACAGGCGGGAGAACAGATCGTTCTCATCCCGAAGGAAACGTGAACCGCGTGGTCGAGGCGGAAGAGTTTCGGCGCGTTATCCGCGGCGGGACGAGGCGGTAAACGATTTCATCGCGGCCGTAACAGAGCCGGGAACCGGGAAAAACGAGAGGAAAGAGCGCGGAGGCGGCCACGCGTCACAGATAAATCGTGCCTCGCCGATAAATCGACCTTATCAATAAGATCGAGACTCCTTCTTGCCCTCTTCCAACTTCTCCGGTACTCTCTCTCTCTCTCTCCCTCTCTTCCTCTCGTTCTCTCGTTGAATTCGACCGATTCGCGGTCCCGTCGGAGTTATTCATGTATTCCATAAGTTCGGAATACATGAATAGCCTACAAGATGCAGGTATCCGCGAATCGTCTTCGATAAAGCCGTATTCTTTGCCGCGGCAATTTAGGACCGTTTAAGGTCCTCCCGAGAAGAAACCTAACCGGTACCTGATCCTGCGACGAGAGCTTGTCCTCGGGAAGCTTCGGAAATTCTACAACGGATCTTCGACTCGATCCTGTACCGGGGACTTGTCTCGAATATACACGCGCTGGACACTTTCCGCGGGCTAATGAAGCCAACCTTCTTCTATGTTGTCACTGTAACCGTAAAATAAATCGTGCTGCAAGGTATTAAGCAGAATATTTGTCACCGCCTCTTTTCAGTTACGTTCTGCTTGCTGAAGCTCTACATGTTGTGGCAGCACCTCGGTTATCAGATTTCTGAATTCTCTACGTACTATAATGCGTTCCATATGCAAACGTTCAAAAGACCCTGGAGATAAATAATTCGAGCATCGCAAAATCTTGACGAAGACATCATTAGTATTTATATATATTATAGTACAACAAACTTAAGAAATTTCTTAAAACCTGCTCAAGTAAAATTGTAACCGTAAAATAAATCGTGCTGCAAGGGGTTGAGCAGAATTTTTAGTTACTGGACGTAACACTGTGATCTAGTTCATATCCCTTCTTCTAGAAAGCTAACAACGTCGCAGTCTTGATCACTATGACCGTAAAAGAAATCGGGGTGAACAAGGGGTTGAGCACAATGTTTGGTTACAGTATCTGGTTAATTTTGGCAGTGATCAATCGCCGATTCCATTCGTTTCACGACAATCATTTTTACGATCACTGGTGACCACGTTTCGTGTGCAAAACTGAGCGATCGAGAATGAGCCGCGGATGGAACGAAGTCGAGTTCTGGGTGATTAGAAGATTTCCGTTGGAATTCGAGCGGGTTGCGATGTTCGGCGAGGCCGGACGTTCGGAGCGGAAGGGACAGCGAGCGGAAGAACGCGTAAAAGTGTAACGAGAAGCGGCGAAAGAACCGGAAAATGGAGCCCCGCGTATAAAATGTCGTTAAGTGGTCCGGAGTTGGCGGCGGCACGAAACGCCGAGTATCGTTAGCTTTGGTCCCCCGGTAATCCGGTTCGCTCTTGCTGCTCCATGCTGCGATACGCGTCTTCGTGGGTATCAGGCCACTGTATTAACGTACCGCGATCATGGTAATTATTCTTCGGCCGGCTGCGATTTTAATTATCGCGGTGCCGCGTTCCCGTGGCTCGCTAACACAAATCGTTGCGCGTCGAATTCTTCTTCCTGTCCAAGAAACCCGCGCAACGAGTTCATTCAAACTCGAATGCTCTTCTCCGTAGTATTCTGCGCTCTGTAGAACTCGAAGCTGCTATGAAAAATACCGACGAGTACGTTCTCCTGCAAATGTTCTTAGCCTCTGGGATTCGAAAATACCCACGGGTCTAAATCGTCTGGAGATTATGGTAATAATCCTTCGGAAGGTTAATCCTTCCTCGAAGGATTAGCACGGCAACTGCAGAGCTAAACGCGGCTAATGTACACGTGTACATAATTTTATAGCACAAGATTGAATTTATTCGAGAAATGTTCGTTGAAAAGTGCCCGACAAGAACATTTTAATTACTTCTAGAATCGTAACAGAATAGTTTGGTACTCGTCTACTAATTATTCCAGTGTTAAATATTTATCTTTCCGTGAGCTTCGGCGGTCACTATATTACAGCTAAGCGATACGTGTATAAATCTAGAGTTCCACTCGTAGTTTCGAAAGCAAACGTCTCTTGAACCTCGCGAGAGCCACAGGGAGCGGCTCCAAGAGTCCACCGGTTGCAAAATACGAATATTATCTTGTCTGAAGTATTATTTAAAAAATTGAACTTCTCCCGCCGTCGTGGAGCACGTGTTTGTTTTACGACAGCTATTGCATTCGTAAAAACGTGTGTGGAACGCGTAAATAGTTGCGCACTCGGACAAGATGCTTAGTTGGGGTGTTTAATGTACCTGCTTAATGACTTCAACTAACTTTGACTGCCGTCGGTTTACAGCCACAGATTATTGCTCCCTCGAATCTGACCGTGTTTCGCGATCGTTGCGTCAACTGGATCCTTGGCTAGGTTTGAACGATCGCGGGGTTGTAAACGATCGCTGCTTCGGACAATTAGGAAACCGAGTGCGAATGCTACTTTCAGGTTTAAGGGCGTCGCGGCGAATTTCTACGATGTGCATGATCTCTTCGCAAATTTGGAGATTTAAAAAATTCAGAAATTAATTGTATCTTCCATCAATTAAGCTTTACGAAAGAATGACGACATACACGATCTAGCCTCAAACTTCGAAATTTAAAAATTAATTGAATATTTACTCATTTTAGCTTCATGAAAGAGAGAGAACGAGGATATACACGATCTTGCCTCAAATTTCGAGATTTAAAAATGAATTGAATCTTCACTCAATCAAGCTTTACGGAAGAACGACGGCATACACGATCTCGTCTCAAGTTTGGAGATTTCAAAAATTCAGAAATGAATTGTATCTTGATCGAATCAAGCTTTACGAAAGAACGACGACATAACTACATGATCTTGTCTGAAATTTCGAGATTTAAAAATAAATTGTATCTTCACTGAATCAAGCTTTACGGAAGAACGACGGCATACACGATCTCGTCTCAAGTTTGGATATTTAAAAAATTTAGAAATGAATTGTATCTTGATCGAATCAAGGTTTACGAAAGAACGGCGTGAACTCCAGTTCATTAGGCTATTATCGGCCGATTCCGTCCGACGAGCACAGGTGGTGCGATCAGCTTTTGGTCGCGAACTATGCCGCGCTCCGTCAAAAATCCTGGTTGCCGGTGTTTTTTTTCGAGCGAACCGCCGCGTACACGCCACCGAACAGATTGTTTCGCGTCACGGCACGGATCGGCACGGATCGGATCGAGGAAAAAGAAAAACAGAGGTACGGCGTGCAGCGACGCGGGGGTCTTTCAGACCTAACGCGCGTAAATCGCGTTCCGAGTCATGCGAGGCCCCGTGTCCGCGTCTTTATTGTTCCCTCTCTATCGTACGTGCTGCGTGTTGCCGCTGCTCTCTGTCCGGGAGAGATTGTTCTCGCGGAGGAGACTGGGCTCTGCCGAAATTGCCCCGATCGCGTTACCTTTCTCCTTTTCTCGATTTTTCTTCCTTACAGAACCCTCCCCGTTTCTTTTCTGTCCGTTTCTTCCTTGGAAACGGGACGCGTGCGACTCGGACGCTCGGAATTGGAACGCGTGCAACTCGGACGCTTGAAATTCGGATGCGTGGAACTTTGACGCGTGCATTTGGATGCGTGGGACGCAGACGCTTGAAATTCGGACGCGTGCGATTCCGATGCGTGGAATTTTGGCGCGTGCAATTTGTACGCCCGCGGTTCTCGATTTTTCTCCCTTCCTCCCTCTCTTTTCCCTTTTTTCCCTCCATTCTTTCTCGCTTTCTTCTACCGTCCGTTTCTTTTCTTTTCGCCGTTCTTAGCGAGCGAACGCCGACTACTACTCCCTTTCCCTTTCTCCCGGCTCGGTTATCTCCGTCGTATTTTTATTTTAGCCCGAAGCAAATGTCGAGGTGGAAACGGTGAGCCGGACGGACGGACGGATAGACGGACGGATGGACGGACGGACGAACGAACGAACGTAGAGAGGGTAGGAGAGACCGAGAGAGGATAGTAACGAGCGGGAGAAAGATGCACGGACGAATGAACGGGCGAGAGAGGAGGAAAAGTAGGAAGGTTGATGTGAAAGACGGGGCAGCGGGGTTCAGGGGGGTTGAAGCGGCGGGTGGAGGCGGAGGAGGAAACGAGAGGAAACGAGAGAAGCAGCGCCGGTACGAGAAGCTCGAGCAAGAAGAGGATAGAACACAAACGGCCGCACGAAGAGAGCTCGTCGAACGGGCTGCTCTCCTCCTCTACCTCCACCTTCTCTTCATCCACCATCTCCTCCTCCACCACCACCTCCTCCTCCTCCACCTCCTTCGAACCTCGCAGACTATGGTTTCGTAACACGCGTCTTTCCCGCTCACCGCCACTCTCCTTCACCGTCTCTGTCTCTCGCGAGACTCGCAGCGAGCCTCGCCGCGCCGCGAGAGATATACGCGTCTCTTCAAAACCCGAGGATTCGAGCGCGCCGGAACAACGCGACGGTACGGAGGGAAGGGGCCGAGGAACTACCGGGCCCGTCAAAACCCCGGGTCCCAAGTTTATTTCATCATTTCATCATTTCATCGGGATCTGGCGAAACCTTCGACCATCGAATCGTTTTACTCGCTGCGGTTCTGAAGAACTTGAGGAAATCTTGTTCTTGAAGCATGTGACGCAAGATTGTTGCTCTTGGTCCTCGGTGGGGACTGAATCTCGGGCTTTTCTGGGACACGACGGCCCCGAGACGCGAATTATAGGCGTCTCTTACGGTTCAAGATAACTCTTAGATATTCTCCAATGCATTCGAATAGAAGTGCCTGTGCGGATAGTATAAATCGACCTTCACTCGTATCAGAACTCGATCCATGATTTATTCAACTGTTTGTATCTTCAAGAATTTTCGGGCATGAATTAAGATATGCATGCTGGCGTCGTGTAGAAATATCTTCAGTAGTTCAAGTCTGCCAAATTCATCTTCACTGATTCACCAGCGATCTCCAGGATCCTGCAGCCCTCTCTTCACGGTCGCGATAGTCGCAGTCGTCGATGGAAATCGGAAAGAAAGATCTCGCGGAGGATTCGCGAACTTGTCGCGGGGATTAGCTTCGTCGATCGAGAACAGGATAGAGCGAAACGCTATAAAGTGAGAAAGAGAAAAAAAGAGGGTAAAAGAGAGACCCTGTTCTTCCAGTCTCGAACGAATCCCGGCACCGGATAGAACGAAACGGGGCGACGCTTCCGGCTACGGAACGAATATCGTGGCTCGAAGTTTCGGCCGACCATATCGAGCCACGAAACACCGCCACCGCCTTTTTCCGGGCGTTTTCGGTGACTCACGATATAGTATTCTATATCGGCGCTCTCGAAACGCGCCGCGTGACGCAACGGAACGCGAGACAGACGAGATGCTCTTCCTCTATCTCCGCGAAAACATTCCCTCCCGTTTCGTCCCTATCACGGAGGACACCTAATCCGAGCAACCTGCTCGAATCCCTCCATTCACTCGCCGGGAACGACATCTTAACGACTAGTTATTTAACGACGATTTCGGTTAATGGACGTATCTCGTTGGATAACCTCTGAATAGTTAACGGTGTCCGGGGAACAACTTTCTCCGAGAGAATCGCTCGCCGAGCCTTTTCGCGCTAGAAATCCAAATTTATCGACGCGGCTGCAGCCTCATTTTCGAATGAAGATTACTGAGCAACCACTTTCACGATTGAGTCACTACTGATAGCTCGAATCAGGCTGCCGCTGAAGACCACGGTGCAAGGACAGACCCGTGGACCAGTCATCTTTTTAGTTATTTTCTGCTTGCTGAAACTCTACATGTTGTAGCAGCACCTCGGTTATCAGATTTCTCAATTCTTTATGTACAATAACGCGTTCCATATGCAACCGTTCAAAGGACCCCGGTTATTCGAACATCGTAAAATCTCGATAGAGACCAACCTACTTCTCACAGTGCGCAAACGCTCCAAAAAATTTGAATCAACTTTCATCAATTAAATCGTCTCGAAAAATCAAACACCTCCACTTTCGGCAACCCCTCAAGCTCTAATACCTGGGAGAAGCATAAACTATATTATTCCATTCCTAATATTCATATAAAAATTATCGCGAATACGAGCATACGAGTATCATTCGTATTTCCTACAACAACCTTGAGAAATTAATGTCTTAAACCCTCCTTGATAAATATTATTTAAACATTTCCGAAAAATTGTTTCCTTTCGTTTCTATATCTTCCAAATGTTTCTGAACACTGCTATTATGATTAGAATCAATATTAACGGTCTAAACAAATAAATAGCAGGTGAAAAGGATGTCCTCTATTTCGATGCTACTTTTCATACTACTGCTGTCAACCTTTGCCACTCTTAACCCTCGTACGCTCCTCGGAAATAGTTACACAAAAGATCCTCGGGTGATATTTCACCCATTTTCGCTCTACACTTCAATTAATGTTATTGGGAATCTATTATAATATATTTCAGTAAAAGTTAATCAAGTTCGTGAATTTCTTTATTATATCTTGCAGCTACTACATATACAGGGTGTCCCAGCTAACTTGACCACCTTGAATATCTTTGTTGTTTTTAAAGATACGTCAAATGTCTGAAGGACAAAGTTGCATGGTAAAATGGGGCTCATAATATCTTATATCTTTTGTTGGTATCCCAACAAAATTTTTCTTTATGTAATTTTTTTAGAGATATGAAGGTCAACTTCATTTTTTTTAATGGAATGAGGTATTTTTTAATACATCAATCGATGCAGGTGGACATTCGTTATAAAAAAGTATTACTAACCTATGTATGTCGAAAAGTTAGTGCTTCAGGAGATATTTCAAGTTAGAAAACCCTAAAATACCATTACCGTCGTACTAGACGTTAGTGTTTACTTACTTATGTAACGTCTTAGTACGACAGTAATGGTATTTTAGGGTTTTTTAAATTGAAATATCTTCTGAACTACTAAACTTTTCGACATACATAGGTTAGTACTTTTTTATAACGAGCTGCATCGATTGATGTATTAAAAAATACCTCATTCCATTAAAAAAAATGAAGGTGACCTTCATATCTCTAAAAAAATTACATGAAAAAAAATTTTGTTGGTATCTTATGAGCCCCATTTTACCATTCAACTTTGTCCTTCAGACATTTGACGTATCTTTGAAAACAACAAAGATATTCAAGGTGGTCAAGCTGGCTGGGACACCCTGTATAAATACCATTTTTATGCTCGCCACATACATCTTTCTTACTTTCGACCTATGTTTTACATATAATATGATATTTTAGACAAATACACCATGTTATAACACATTTAGAATGAAATTAAAACATAATGCAGTATGCAGAAACGGGAAATGGGTCAATTTTCACCCGAGGAGCGTATTAGTAAGTAAAATTGTCGATTATAACTTCTACGGACCTGTATGTTGACGTAAGAAATAGTATGAAATATTTTGCACTACTAAATCGGCAGTTTTGCCCACAGTGCGACGAAAAAAAATTTTGTTGGTATCTTATGAGCCCCATTTTACCATTCAACTTTGTCCTTCAGACATTTGACGTATCTTTGAAAACAACAAAGATATTCAAGGTGGTCAAGCTAGCTGGGACACCCTGTATAAATACCATTTTTATGCTCGTCACATACATCTTTCTTACTTTCGACTTATGTTTTACATATAATATGATATTTTAGACAAATACACCATGTTATAACACATTTAGAATGAAATCAAACATAATGCAGTATGCAGAAACGGGAAATGGGTCAATTTTCACCCGAGGAGCGTATTAGTAAGTAAAATTGTCGATTATAACTTCTACGGACATGTATGTTGACGTAAGAAATAGTATGAAATATTTTGCACTACTAAATTGGCAGTTTTGCCCACAGTGCGATGAAAAAAAATTTTGTTGGTATCTTATGAGCCCCATTTTACCATTCAACTTTGTCTTTCAGACATTTGACGTATCTTTAAAAACAACAAAGATATTCAAGGTGGTCAAGCTAGCTGGGACACCCTGTATAAATACCATTTTTATGCTCGTCACATACATCTTTCTTACTTTCGACTTATGTTTTACATATAATATGATATTTTAGACAAATACACCATGTTATAACACATTTAGAATGAAATCAAACATAATGCAGTATGCAGAAACGGGAAATGGGTCAATTTTCACCCGAGGAGCGTATTAGTAAGTAAAATTGTCGATTATAACTTCTACGGACATGTATGTTGACGTAAGAAATAGTATGAAATATTTTGCACTACTAAAGCGACGAGACTGTCATATTTCTGTCACGCATTGTCGGTAAGCTCACGTAATTTCCATAGCTGTCCTAACACCATCGCAAGATTTTCGAAGCGCACGGGTCAACGTTACTTGAAATACGTGCCGGTAAAAAATCGATGGCCCCACAGCCTCGACGGCCACGCACATACGCTCGATACAATTACGCAGTCCCAGAGCGGCGGCGTTGCGGTAGTTTGCTCGCGAATCGGCTCGTTCTGTCCGAACGATCGCGGCGAAACGTTTAAAATTAAGCGATTTCGCGTTCGGCTCGAAATCAAGCCAGAAAAATTCAGTCGATGGCGGTGAGTATCGTAAGATCGTTTCGCCATTGGCTCCTAATTGTGGCGAGGCTCGTAGATTCGACTGCTTTACGAGTCGCATTACGCAGCCACGTATTTCTGAACGATTTTATTCCGACGAATTTTATAGGATCGTTCATAATAATGCCAAGTCGCTGTTCTTTGTCGTATCTTTCTATAAAGTGGTGTCAATACAATATTTTTGCATTTTCGTGGTCTACCTCCGCCCCCCCCCCCCACGTAGTAATAAATTCAGTATTTTAAACTCTGCATTCCCATCCATTGATATCTTATAGAAAATTTTATATGGTTCATTCCTCAAAAAACGCATCCAACATATTTTCAACCAACTTATTGTTTCTTCGTTAGAATTCTTTACCCTTTTGAAAATTGCATCCTTCAAAAATCTTGTTGATACGAAATCCTCTTGTTTCATTTCATGTAAAATAAAGTTATTACCTTTCCAGCACTTCTTGAAAACATTATAATAATCTTGGGGGACAAATAGTAAATTACTTTTCTTTAATGACATTTCTACGGCGCCAAAATCTCTGTCATTCGGTAAAAGCTACTACCTTAACATCGAACAACTGACAAATGGACTTGGGCCACTTTCCGAATAAAAATGTGTATCCTTATATGAACCAGCTAATATCTTTTCTACAAAATCTTTGCGATTTTGAATATATTAGTTACAATTTGCTTCAGAAAGAAAAGATAACGTAGAAACGTAAATATTAAACTTGCTAGCTTGATTTTTCTCGAAAATGGACTTAGGCCACTTTCAAAATGAACATATAATATTAAGTCGAACGTATGATTAGACGCATCTTGATGCAAAGTAAAAATTCTCCAAATTGTAAGACACAGAAGTTCAATAAATGAAAACGCGTATTCTGACTTCCGATCATCCTAAAAGGTCGAAAATAATGGGACAATGTCCTTGAATTTTTCTACAGTCTTTTCAGTTTTGTATTTGACTAGTTCTTCTTCAATCTACTTACGAAGATTATCTTTCAAATCGAAATCAAATCGTGTTCTACTTATAACAAACGTAGTCGTACGTGTGAAAAATTACTGGCCGTATCAACTATGAAACAAATGACGGGGCAACAGGTGAGCTGCATTTTTGAAGTGAATATTAGAGGAGCAACAGTTTCATTAATTTCATACGAGGACATTAAAATTCCCTGTTTCACGGATTTACATTGACTGCAGTTGAACCGTGCACCGTGAATGTCGTTAACAAATGCATACAGTAGAACCTTGTATCGCAGACAAATAGATCCGCCCAAGGCGACTGATATTTCTCCTATCGATGACAGTTTTCTTTCGATATAAGACCATGGCTTTCGGCGTTTTGCGGACGGGCGTACCTATTCGGTTTGACATTGTTCTCGAGTGTGTCAAGAGCTCATGGGTCCCATGAAGTTCTACTTCAGACTATGAAGTGGAGTGCATCGATATCTTTCGTTGGAAGACGATGAAGTACATCATACCGTCTCGTTCTGGCAGTAAGCGGTGTCGAGCGGGCACCTTGAAAGAAGAAGAAGAGGGTTGTCTCGAGAAAAACATGGTCGTCTTATATCGGAAGAAAACTGTGGTGTTTCCCTGATCTGCTCGGATAAGGAAGACGCTGGTGCGTTTGAGAAACGAGGTCGCGATGTGGATCGGACGGAATAAAAATGTAATTGGGTTGAAAAGTAGCCGAAGAACGGGGCGAGCGTTGTTGGTGCTGGATCCAAGTTGGACACAGCATGACAATAGGTTCTCTCTGTGGCGTCGCTATCGCGCACGCAATTATCGTCATCGACGAGGACGACGACGCGTATACGTCGCGGCGAGGCATCCAGCCAGAAACTAGTTTCCTATTTGCCGCGGGAGGAGGAGTAGGAGGTTTTCAGCGTCTGTTAGAGAGGCGCGCCGTGTCTTTTAGATTCCGCGAGCCGATAGGTTTGTCTCGCGGTGTTTCGCGGTGGAAAAAAGGCGAGGAACAACGATATCGTTTGGACCACCGGCAGGTCGTGGAAAACGAGCGAGGGCCCTTCTATCGGGGCTGTCGCGACTCGTCGCTCTCCGGTCTCGGGCTTATCGTGGACGCCGAAATAACGCCGCGGCTCCGAAAGGTGGCCGGGTTTTCTCTCTGTCCCCCCCCCTCTCTCTCTCTCTCTCTCTCTCTCTCTCTCTTGGTCTGTTTCTCGTGAACACCAGCACCTAGACGACCACCGCACGCCGACGTCCATACGGATCTCTAGGGAGCTCCGCGATTATTCCGGGCGCAAATTTATTTTTATCAGGCTGTACCGGCCTGTTCTCGCTCAAGAGCCAGCGTTGCCGGATTAGAAGTTTTTCCGACGGGTTCGCATAGCGCGAAACTCTGCTCGCCGCAGGAAGAAAATATTCCTCTTCGCCTCGTTAAAAAAAGACGAGCTACCTTCTCTCTCTCTCTCTCTCTCTCTCTCTCTCTCTCTCTCTCTCTCTCTCTCTCTCTCTCTCTTCCTTCGGTCTTCGTCTCTCTTGAACTGACTTTCCGTCTCCTCTCCTTTCACACCGAACTTCGCATCGCGCCGTGGAAATTTCTCGGGGCGATACGTGTCTTTGGTATTTTCGTTCGACGCCGCGGAGCCGACGGAACCTCGAAAAACGTCTCGCTCCTCTCTTCGTCCCGAGGCGCACCGTTCTACCACATCTCTCTCTCTCTCTCTCTCTCTCTCTCTCTCTCTCTCTCTCTCTTCCTCGTACACGCTCTCTCGAGTCCTGCGTCATCTGGCAACCTTGTTGGCGAACACAAACGCGCTAGGCGTCGCGAAAGCGTCGAGCGATCATAAAAAAAAACAGTTAAAAAATCGTTTTTCAACGAACCGACCCGCGAAGCACTTTGTGCACTCCCCTTCTATTTATATTTTGTTAATTTTTGCCACGTTCTTCTACCATTTTTAAACATTGAAATTGGAGGCAGCAGTACGTTTCCAGGAGTCAATCAAATGTCTTACAGTTCCGATACTGATTGCAAGAGAAGATTTTATAGTTAGATGAGTGCCTACAACAGCGTGATTCTTTTGCTTCTGTTCCGTACCGCGACTTGAGGGGCGTGGTTTCTTTGCTCTTCTCGGGTCGAGTGCCTCGAGGGGCGTGGTTTCTTTGCTCCTCGCGTCTAGACGGTCTTGAGAGGCGTGGTTTCTTTGCTGTTCTTGTGTAATGCGCTCTCAAGGGTGTGTACACTTTCTTGAGAAGCGTAGTTCTTTGCTCCCTCTGTTTAGAGTGCGTGAGGGGCGTGGTTTCTTTGCTTCTCATATCTAGAAAGTCTTCAAAGGCGTGGTATTTGTTGTCCTCCTGTCTGAAATATACGAACGGGCGTAGTTTCTTTGCTCTTCTTATGTAGAATGTCCCAGGGGGCGTGGTCTGGTGGCCCTCGATTTCATCAAAGCCCCAACACAGAGTAATTAGTGTCCATACCTGTCTTAAGCACTCGCCTTCACAACGCCAATAGAATCTTCTTCAGGTGCGCGTGAAATTTTCCCTCCTTCGCAGCGCTCTCCGCAAGTTCCGAGAAACTTTCAGCCGACTGAAGACGGCGCGTCGAGTATGCCGATTGGGTAAGGCGGGCTTGAGCGCACGCAAAGGGCGAGGTTCATCAACGCCGTTCCATGTTCAGCGAACCCTGTTGCGGGCTCGCGGAGAACGTGCGATCTCCTTGAGCGATCGACGCACGACGATCGACGGGGAATCCAATGGCGAGCCACGGTTGCTCGATACGACGCGAGTCTCCACTCGTTACGTAACCCCATTAATGCGTGCTCGTAGCGAGCGCGAGCGCGCACGCGGCTTGTAAAAATTGGATAACGATCGCGAGAGACTCCGGGACTCCGCGACGATCTCGTCGTACCACCTTCGCGGCCGGAAATTTTCCGAGATCTTACGAGAAGAACTTTCGAATTTTTTATCGGGCGCGTCCAATTTAATTGCGGGAACTTGGATGCCTGAAACTTGGGCGCGTGGGATCTGAACGCATGGGATTCGGATACATGAAAACTGGGATGCGTGCAACTTCGACGCGTGGGATTCGAATGCGTGGAAATTCAACGCGTGGGATTCGGATGCGAACAACTTGGGCGCGTGCAATTTGGATGCGTGCACCTCGGGCGCGTAGGATTTGGATGCGTGCAACTCGGACGCGTGGGATTTGGACGCATAGGATTCGGATGCGTGGAATTTTAACGCATGGAATTCGGATGCGAGCAATTTGGACGCGTGCAAACTGGGATGCGCGCAACTTGGACGCGTAGGATTCGGATGCGTGGAATTTCAACGCATGGAATTCTGGTGCGTGCAACTTGGGCGTGTTCGATTTGGATGCGTGCAACTCGAACGCGTGGGATTTGGATGCATGAAATTCGGACACGCGCGCAATTCCCGATTATTCTCGTTTCCTCCGCCCCCACCTTGTCTCCCTCTTTTTCGAAATTTTTACCGGTAGCTCCGCGTAGCTGCTAGATCTGCGATACGTCGCGGGGGAAAAGGTTAAGAAATTTGAAATTTCACGAGGGTGCGGAATAATTCTTGGATCTCGGGAGGGCGGGGAGCGAGAGCAGACGCGGGCAAACCAGCGAATCCTTTCGGCTGTTCCGTCCGAACAGAGCGAGACCGCTCGTAAATAGCCAGCCGCCACCGGAGGCGGTCGTAAGGGTTTCCCTTATCTACGTCAGCGTTTCTGCTCGCGCGATTACCTACGGTTTCCTTCGCGTACGGACCTGCCGAGCAGTTTCTCTTTCCCTTTTTTTTCTTTCCCTCCCTTTCTCTCACTGGCTCCCCCTCTTCCTCTCTTCCTTTTTCTTTTCTTCTATGTTCCCTTTTCTTCTCTTTTCGATAATCGTTCGCACAGAGAGAAAGAGAGAGGCGTTCTCTCGTCGGTGTCGGAGAACAAGCTCGTGCCCACTCGGCGAGTTTCGGCCCCGGCCGAACGCCAGAGCTGGCCGACGGTTTTCGCTCTTTCGACCTTTTCGTTCCGACAGGGAGTCGATGCAAGCCAAAGCGAGGCTAGGTGAGGCGAGGCGAGGCGAGCCTCGGCGTCTGCGAACGAAGAACACGTTCGTAAACACTGAGCTCACCGTTTCTCCTCGGTCTACTTTGCTCCAGCATGCTCTCGCTGCTTCCTTCCACGCCGCGCCGTGTTTTGTCGCGAATCGCTTTGCAACCGTGCTGCACACCCAACAACAATGCGCAACACGATCTACGGTGGCACCAAACACTCCAAACAACGCCGCTCGAATTCTTTCGTCCCGCCACGCTTCTTATCGGATCGCGGAAACGGTTAACCACTTCGCGTCCACTCTACACGTCTCGTTGCTGCGTTCAGGTACCCAAGCCAATTGGCATCATTTTCGAAAAGATAAGAGTCTTTTGGAGCAATACATGTATACAAACATCTATCCGCCGTCTTCACTTCAGACGTAGCGGAACATAAAGCAAAACATAGTTTCCTCCAAAATTTACGAGTCTGTTGAATTGACGAGTCTGACCCTAATCCAATCTGGCTCCTAAACATGCATGAATTTATCCGAGAAATTGGGACGTTCCTGTTCTGATCGGATCGAGTCACAGTTCTGGAAAAAATCTAGTTCTCAACGTCGCACTCTTTGATATCAAGTTTCAGACTCGTGATGACACTTTCTTCTAGGAAATTGTGAACAACGAACAATTTCTAACTAAAAGTTTGATACTTCACCGCGTCGGCTAGCCACGCAAGTATTTCTAACCATTGTAGCTGTAGGAGAAATTGTAGGGCAAGAGGTTGACTCATGTACAACGTATAGTCGGCGTCGATGTAACATTAATTTATAGAATTCCGCTGGAAAAGTTACAATTAGAAGCAAATGTCTACTGCTCGTGGTTTGATCGACACAGATAAACAATACACACAAAGGGGAGGGGAGGCAATGCCTTATTCAGAGAAATAGGTACTTCTGTAATCACTTGCACCTAACGAACTATCTTTTTAATTCCTGTATGAAAATTGTTCATCTCCCGTCCGAGGAAATTCATTTTTAATTGATGCAACTTCAGCGCGTACAGTTTAATTATGAGTACCGACTGCGGATGCTTGTGCAATTTGCGACTTTCGTAGACGAATCTTAAGAAACCTGAATCAAATAAAATTCTGTCGTATTTTATATCCCGGCATTTTTTGAAAATCTTCAAAAGCCGTAATTGCATGACGATTCGTTACGTCATAGTCAGCTGATAAAACGATGACACAACGCAGCATGATTTCTGAATTTCCCGGGGAAGTTCTAAAGCCGTTTTCTTCACCGAAGTACGCGGGGGATAATGTCTCTGATTCTAGCAGATTGTTTACACGAAGCAGATCGATGAAAAAGCGGGAAAAGAATAAAGAATACACGTCCAAAGAATTCTCTGTCGTTCGCGTAAACGAGGGAATAATTTCTGCACGGACCCTTAGGCGCAGCTTTTGCCGTACGTTCGTTTGCGAATAATTGCGTTATCCGTGACCTGCTACTATACGCGCGACAAAGTGTTTATATACCTGTTAACAACAACGATAACAATCCGCGCAATCGACGCAGGAAGTATTACGCCATGTGGATGGAATCGCGTACTCGGTTGTAACGGGTATACGTATACGTATTAACCGGGTCGAGAACGACCCAACAATGTCGCGGGTGAGGGTTAATACTTAACAGGGAACCAATTCGGAGTTTGTCGAACGCGAATCACGATCTCGCAAACGCTCGGCGTGTATGGTGCCGCCGACAGTAGCGGTCGACATTGGCGAACCCGCTTCAAAGTAGCTAATTGTTATCGGGCGTTAATTGCTTCGGGCTATTGTGAACCGAAAGCCACCGTCTGTATCAAACGGAAACGAGATTCGCGGCCGATACCAGCCAGAAACGGAGAGCCGAAATGTCGGGGCGAAGATGTTTGCGTCGATTCGGCGCACGGTGCACCGTGGCATGCGGGTCGCGAAGAAAACCGTTGCACCGTTGCAACGCGCTTCTGCATCCCCGAGCCCTTACGCGGAGACGACAGTATGTCCTCGAACACGCGAACTTTCCTATCAGCTCCTTCTCCTTTTCTTTTTTTTTAAATTCCCATAAGGGGTTGTTGGTTTTCCCTTAATCTCCTCGGGATGCTGGCGAGGACCGTTTCTTTCATTCACTCGCCAGCATCTATCCGAGAACGACCACTCATGTTCTTGGCTATAATCAGCTCCTTCTCCTGCGACTCCATTGCCACTTTTCGCGAATCAAAACACGTGTAGCTCGCGGAATCTCTTCACATTTCGTAGACATCGTTTCGGAGTTAACCCTTCGAGGACGACGGCGCGCCGATTGTCATTAGTAGACTGCGGATTTTATTCACACTTATGAGAAAAATGGATGGGTGTAATTTAAAACAGTAAAAATATTAGGTAATTGTGCATAAATGGTCCCACCACGCCGATTTTGATAAAATTTAAATATGTTGTCAGGGTGAAGATTCTGAACAGCTTTTTCCTATACATGTAACCGTCGCTCAGCCTTGGTTTTTGAGATATTTGCGAAAAACTATCGCCAACAATCTATTGAATTTTCTGTATTCCTGCACGCTCCACGACAACGAATGTAAGCCTGTCCCGGCCCACCATTTGTTTACATTTTGCTTGTAAACACGCTGCGGACATGAGAGAAAAAACAGGGTCTCACTCTGACTATACATATATAGGGTGAACTTTCAGTTTTGAAAGACTACTCCTACATTTTCGTATGCGTGGTGGTATGCTCTCCGTCCCCCACCACCTAACCCTAACTAATTCTGATCGCATAATCTTTTCATTCTATATAGCCGTCATACAGAATTTAATTTGTTTTTGTAAGCTATATTGCATACGAAACGATCGAACGACGAGCAAGAAGCGAACGTCGAACAGCAGTCTCGTCAAATCCGTCGCCGCGAAACGTGGAAATAAAGTTAATTCGTTACCGTCTTACTGTTGGCCATCTCACATATTTTATACATATTTATTATTTTATACATATTTATACATATTTTAATATTGCATTGTCATCCATTTCTGAGCTATGTTTAATGCTTCAAGACTCTAGCTCATCGGAAAGTGATTTAAAATTCGATAACAAGATTTGACACATACAGCAACGACACGCCAAGCTAATGTAAGCCTGGTAAAAAGGCTATTAAGGTGTTAAGCAACTTATGTATGTCGAGGATCGTTTCATTAACGGAGACGGTTGTAAAGCACGTTAAACATTAAACATTGCTATTTTGCATCGTAGTGTCCCCGACAGATTCGGCTATCCCATACATAAGACAACAGTAGAGATTAGACAGGCAACAGAACACAGAGAGACCGATGGAGCATTAATGCCGTCGATTATGCATTTATAGCAATCCGGATGAAAGAATAAATGATACCAGTAGACGCTTATTAGCGGCCGCTATTAAAATGTTAATACCGCGACAGGAATCGTTTGTCCGGTTCCAAACTCTGACTAATGGAACAGCGTAAATCAGATTAGTTATCTAAAGACGAGCACGCGAGACCGGGACGTTGCGGAACGATCTTAATCCGACATTAAAAGCCAACCGTAGAACGACGTTCCATTATCGAATCGATGTGGGAATAAACTCTGGAGATGCTGTATCCGTACTACTTTCAAGCTACTGTGCGTATTATTTTTAAATTAGTTCGCGATGGCAGTCGGTTGTGTTCGAAAACCTACTGGTCTTGAGTAATGCTAGCTGATAGTGCCTGTTGGGATTGTTATTTTGCAAAGAAATTATTTACCCTTTCGTGATTCCAGAACTGATACACTCCCGTCTGTAAATCACCGGACACTTACTTGTCTTCGAAAAAATGGTAATTAAACTATACAAGCTTCCAGCTTGACTTTATTATTCTTTTTATTAGATGTAGCTATATTATACGATAACATTTGAATGCAACATACACTATTTGCATAAATATTGGAGAAAAGAGTTTGAGAAATTGTGGGATGATTATGGACAGTTCCAGAAGCCAAAGTGGAGAACAATTGTCCCACTTAAATTTAAAAAATTAAAAAAATATACGATTAATAATTAAAATTTAGTACTAATTTTATTTCATTTAAGAAGAAAAACGTAACTCAAATTTTTCGTGTTCCGTGCGGCGTGTATCCTTCCAACCACAGATATTTGTTAAAGATGCTCGTGGGAGCACGTGGAAAAATTGTCAACTACAAATCTCGTTTGATCTTTGAATGCATAGACAGCATTTTAATGGCACACGTAACGTGACTAGTATGGCGATCAAAGCGTTAATGAGCGAAGCGTTGACGTTCCGTCTTCGCCACCCAGTGTGCAGTTCGTACAACATTGTTTCAAGCACACGGTGAGCTAGAAAAAGGAATATAGAACACAGAAAAATACCGGGCAGCTATGGAAAATTGGGGAAGCGTTAACGAATCCGTTCTTCGGTAAACGCGATCGCCGGCACGGAAGAGAGTAGAGAGGAACTCGAAACGAATCGTTAAGAAGGAAAAAAGAAACCGTGGCTCGTTGGCGTGAAACGAGACGCGTATCGAGCATCGTTCGACGAGGAGAGCGACAGCGGCCGTCCAATGAGTCATCGTTGATTATCGAGCGCGAGGCGAATCGCGAATTGCGAATCGCGGAGACGTCGGACGAAGACGCGTGGAATCGCGCGATTATGCGATCCCACAATCGTGTGGCATCGCTCGCCGAACCACGCATTCTTCCGAACACTATTTAGCACGCTGCTATCTGAAAACTTCGAAAATTCGAAGTAGATCGAGGACTTCCACATGCACGATAAAAATGGTTTTCTTTCTTGATGATGAAAATCATGCATCTGTATTTTCGAACTGTTTCAATTTTCTTATTATTCGAATTTTCTACTCATTTTTCCCCCCCAAATTCGTGAGATCAGTCACCTGAAAAGAACAATGTAACAATGAATTGAAACGAAGCATCTGTATTTTTGACCTGTTTTAGAATTTTCTACCCATTTTTGTCAGAAATGCGTAAAATCTTATTATCTAGCTTATACAAAATCGTCATCGCTTGTTGATTATAATTTTTCAAGTAATTCTGAGCGATGAGTCAGAGACAGCCGCTAGTGACTGTTAAAAATGTCATAACTTGCTGCAGCTCCGTTTCTTTGTTCGAACGAATGACTACATGCTTACATACGTTGAAAATAATCTTTTGACTGGAGTCAAAAATTGGAAAAGAGAAAAATGCAGCCTTGTCTCGGGGAGTTATATCCGTCGGGACAGTTCGCGTTGTTCTTTTCAGTGACGTTTGGAGGAAGTGGATCGTAATCGACGAGCGAGTCGGTCTCGCGAGTATCGGCCGATATCGCGGCGAATTCACGGCGAACCGGTTTTTCGGCTGCGAATCGGCGAAGGACGAGGAGCGTGTTCGAGCGTTTTCAGCCTCGGATCCGCCTGCGGAAGGCTCGCGAGTCGGCGAGCAACGCGCGCGTTCTTATTAAGACCGCAATTAGGCCGTATTACCGAATTACGTTACAATTGAGAATAACGAGCGCGCGCTCGCGATAATAAATTACAACGGCTCGCGTAATCATTACCTCGGAGTTTCGTGTAACAGGCTCCCTATCGGTTTACGTTCGACTTTAATTGCACCGCGGTACGACGCCGCTTCTCTCCTCTCCACGCCGCTTTTTCCTCCCGCCTCGTCCAAACCCCGCCACGCCCCACCTCATCGCGCGGTCAGACTGCTATAACGATCGACATAATTAAACGTACTTTTACTAAATTATTATTAATACTACCGCTGTATTATTATTCGGCTGTCCCGGCTAACAACCAGCGGAGCGACGCGCAACTTTTGCGGAATTCGCGAGCCTCTTCGTTCCCAGCTTTGCAACATGTTGCGACGGAATATCAACGATCATTATCGCATGCTGGATCGATCCCGACAATTATTCCGATTCAAACGACTCCAAACACCGCGCTGTTCGCGTCGCATTCACTCTCGTTCAGCCAAATTAACCTTTAGCGCTCGGGTCGCCACTAAAAATTGCTGTACCATTATTCACAATATTGTTGACATTATTAAATATGTTGGTATCTAATCAATTATACTACACATTATAGGGTTAAAGTACGAATTATGTGTATGTATTATATGTATGTACATGTGTGTATTAATAAATAACCCTATATATAGTTAAATTTATAAATAGAGAATCGGAACAGAAGAATTCTAAAATTGTAATTGCCAACGAATTGTAAAAAGAAGATCAGATCGAAACGAGTTTTCGCGAGAAACACGTTTGTCAACGATCGGTTATCGGTGTGTCATGTTTTACAAATAAATACGGCTTATTCCTTACAACGTTTAAGTATTGTACGAGGTATTACTACATCAATTTCATATCCATCAAATGAAAAAATCATATACAATAGAGTTATTCTAGGTCAAATCATAAAGTATAATCGTGCATTTTGAATGTCGCCCATCCAGCATAAAAATAGTGAAAACGTGAAATAATATTGAATCAAAATCTGTACGCGTATTCGGATAACTCACGATTCAAACACCATCGGTTCGGATAATCGAGGTGCTAATTTGTGGATTAAACAGGTAAATACGGTTTGAATCGTGTCGTGTTTGGGCGCATTTTAACGAGGAGACCGTCACGAGAATGTCCATAAACGGTTTCATAGAAGAATAATGAAAAGCAAAAAGGAGTTTCATCAATGTTTGTCAAGCTTCTGAGATCCTTCGCAAGTATCGTGCACATCTCTTTCGCGGATGTCGGGGCACCGCTTACGGCAATTTGAACAGCTAAATCCTGATGACGGGACCAGTGCTTGATCCGAAGACAGTCTCGATCGCCGAGAGCGTCGGAACTCGCGTTTCCCTCGACTCTGATCGCTCGCTGAGGTTCGCAGAGCTTCGGCAGTCCAGTACCGGCGTTCTCGCATCGCACGATTCTCTTCGAGGCAGACGCGCTTCGAGGTTATCGCATAATAGCGCGTCAGACGCAGTCGACGCACATGCATGCAGCCGCGCACAGGAAACAAGCGCGTCGAACGTGCACGCGAGAACAGCGTTTACTCGGCGCGATGCAGCCTGAGTGAGTGAGAGAGAGAGAGAGAGAGAGAGAGAGAGAGAGAGAGAGAGAAAGAGAGAGAGAGAGTGTATGGGCGCGCACACAGCGCAAACTCTAAAGCGTATGCACTCGTATGCACGCGCGTGCATATGCATGCATATGGATAGGCCGAGCGCAACAATTCCAACGCGCCGCATCGCGCCGATCGCATGTCAAAGAATACGAGCGAACGCGCTCGCCGCGCCGAACGAATGAAAAAGCGCGACGCGGTTCGTCGCCTCGATCGCTCCGCTTCAGAATTTCCTGCTCCGCTTGTCTGCCTTGACGTCGACCCGTTCTTCGCCGGCTCGCAGACAATTCGCAAAAGCGCAGAATGCGCAATCGTGTTAAGTAAAAAGCACCGGATTCGAAGCGCAACCGCTTTGAAACGGAAGAACTTGTTTGAATCGCAATTTTATTTAATCCTCGAGCAGTCGGCTAGATGACAATCGTTAGCCTTTGACACCAAACAGCATCGAACTACAAATGTCACGTGAACTGTGCACTATCTTTTTGTTTAACAAGCTTCTCGTTTAACACTTCAGCTGCGACGTCTCTGCGTCGCAGTGTTTCAGGTGTCATTACTCCACCGGCCAGGCTATTAACACCTCGCTCACCGGATGCCTACGAATAGGCTTTTTAACACGTTCCGTCCGAGCCGTTTTTCCTCGACAATTAAACAAACTTATGTGCTTTGTTCTACACCGCAGCTTTTACGATGCCACCTTCTTCTGGTGGACGTACATTCTACAGTGTCAAACTTGTTATTCTTATTTATTTATTGATGCCTTAAACCTAGTTTGATTCATATAGCATACATTACTATAATACTTTATAAAAAAATAGAGAAGTATATAACATAATATATATAAAGTGGAATTGTGTAGTATTAACGGTAGGCGCTAAATCCTAATCTTGCATTTTTTGATAAAGTTAAAAATAAACATTAGCGCTGTAATGTCTCGTACGCTTAGAAAAAATTCATAGTGTAGGGAGGATAGTGTTTACGATTGAGGAGCAGTTCAAACAGGTGTTCTCGTTCTGAATCATACTCTAGACATTGCCAGATAATATGATTGAGATCCTGAGCCTCCGCTCCGCATTCGTAGGAACCATCCGAAATGAAGCGTATTCTCGCCAAGGAGGCATTTCAATTATAGTGATTCGAACGGCTTCTGTTGACAAATGTAACAAAATCTCTCGGTAAATTGAGACCCGAAAACCAAGGTATTCGTGAATCGCTAAAGAAATGTTGAAAAAATATATACCTTTGTGTAAGGCTTCAGTCTTAATTTTATCATTCGACGACATTCTCATTTTATATTTAAAATCGCCAACGAAATCGGTAAACGGTATTTTGACGTTCGATACGGTTCCCGATTCTGCAGCTTCTTTGGCTAACGAGTCAGCCTTTTCATTTCCTACTAAGCTAATGTGCGCTGGGATCCAGATAAATTTGACAAATTTTGTATTACTAGTGCAGGATATAAAATTATAATATTTGTCCTTCATTTCTAAGAGCAGTTTGTTACATCGGGAACATGTTGCAATCGATACAGACAATTTCTATTTTGCATGAAGATCCGCAGTCTAGCGATCATCATACTCTGCCAACAAACAAAAAAAGTTCTTCGATTATAGTACACGGTAAAAAATTGTATTTTTTCGGCATGATCTGCCTAATAATAATCAATTCTATAAGCTTGCTGAATGATTGCTCTCATCGAACAGTCTCATCTCGGGTCGAGATGTCTGTCATGTCGAGCAAAGTTTCAAATATACTATTGTTGTTTATTTTATAATGTAGAAAAACAGTAGGATGAATCAGGGGAAACCCTGTGGCAGAAAATTGCAGCCCCATGCACCCCAGACGACAGGGAATGGCTGCGATCGGTAATTATAGCGAAGTCCGCGGCCGTAAGGCTAAAGTCTCGATCAAGGAATGCGCCAGCTATTACTGGAATTCCTCGAGGATCTCCTTTGGGACATCCACCGTTTAACCCATTTATCAATGATATCTCTGCGCTATTTCGACTCCGCGGATTCTTACCATGCGATGATTAGTCGGCGATCTGTATCGACGATCCTCCGACTACATCGATTCAGAAAGACAGACGGTCTCTTGAATAGGGCTATCCCAGTCATCCTCAAATTCAGACGAAGGTAGCATAGTCGGGAGGAAAATAATTTCCGACTAGCCTCGAAACCCGTCGACCATTATATGCATTTCGAACCTCGAAGATGACTCCATTTGCATCGTTAGACTGCGGATTTTTGTGCAAAATAAGAATGTTGTGCATCGTGTTGTGTTTTCCTGTCATAATTCTAATATGTATGTAATTATTATTCTGCTCGGTAAGCGATGCGCGACCGTCACTATAAACCAATATGGCGGCCGCCATTATCTGTCGAAAACTCTGCAGATTGCTCAACTTTAAGCAAGCATAACTCGTAAACCATTGATCCTACGGGATCGAAACTTCGATCTGCAGCCGCCCCGGGTACAAATCTACTGGATTACATACCAAACACATCATAATTTATAGGAGAAACGCACAAATTTTGAATCCGGTAAAGTAAAGAGCAGCCTAAAATACTAATGTCAAGCATAGGTACTTAGAAATTTTTCAGAATCTTCTGTTCCTCCGTCGGATCATGTGGGGACACGTCTTATTAACGATGAAGCACAAAACACCACAGTTCTACACAATCACTGGACATTACACAACACACTTTCCGAAATCGTGACAGCGAACGGGAAGAAGTTACTCCGACCACGAACAAAATATTTCTAATCTAAAAGTTGCAACCCTTTTTCACCCCCTTAGGGGTTGAATTTTTCAAAATGCCGAAATAGGTGTTTGATTAATTATATCAAAGAGCATTAAGACCAAGTATGAAGTAAATCTGACATCGAACAAAATATTCCTCATACAAACGTTGCAACCCCTTTTTCACCCCCTCGGGGGTTGAATTTTTCGAAACGCCGAAATAGATGTTTGATTAATTATATCAAAGAGCATTAAGACCAAGTATGAAGTAAATCTGACCTCGAACAAAATATTCCTCATACAAACGTTGCAACCCCTTTTTCACCCCCTCGGGGGTTGAATTTTTCGAAACGCCGAAATAGATGTTTGATTAATTATATCAAAGAGCATTAAGACCAAGTATGAAGTAAATCCGACCACGAACAAAATATTTCTCATTTAAAAGTTGCAACCCTTTTTCACCCCCTTGTGGGTTGAATTTCGAAATATCCTTTCTTATCCCTTGTATAGATCATAAAGGAAAGCTCTGTGCAAAATTTCAGCTTTCTAGGTTCAAGGGTTTAGCATGGGCGTTGATCGGTGAGTGAGTGAGTGAATGAATGAGTCAGGACTGCATTTTTATATACAGGTTGGGGCATTAACTATTAGCACCTCAGATATCTTCGAAACTATAAGTTTCACAGAAATATTTGCTGAAATAAAATTGCACAGTACGAAGGGGGCCATACGGTGACGATAACAGTTTTTTTGCAGGTGGAGGTACTTCGGACATTTGAAGATCACCTTCATTTTTTTTTAAATGGAATGAGGTATTTTTTAATACATCAATCGATGCAGCTGGACATTCGTTATAAAAAAGTACTAACCTATGTATGTCGAAAAGTTAGTAGTTCAGAAGATATTTCAATTTAAAAACCCCTAAAATACCATTACTGTCGTACTAAGACGTTACATAAGTAAGTAAACACTAACGTCTAGTACGACAGTAATGGTATTTTAGGGTTTTTTAAATTGAAATATCTCCTGAACTACTAACTTTTTATCATACATAGGTTAGTACTTTTTTATAACGAATGTCCAGCTGCATCGATTGATGTATTAAAAAATACCTCATTCCATTAAAAAAAAAATGAAGGTGACCTTCAAATGTCCGAAGTACCTCCACCTGCAAAAAAACTGTTATCGTCACCGTATGGCCCCCTTCGTACTGTGCAATTTTATTTCAGCAAATATTTCTGTGAAACTTATTGTTTCGAAGATATCTGAGGTGCTAATAGTTATTGCCCCACCCTGTATATAGATTATCGTTTTTGAATGTATAATAGACACGTAAGAAACATTGTGCATTCGTTAAAAATCGATATGAGGACTTGTGAATTTTTAGCCCGTGAACAGTTAGAACGTCGATTTGACCCACTGTGCGCCGCGCTGCGCCGCGCCGTTCCGGAAATTTAGGCGAACGAAAGCCGGGACCGGCTGGCTAATGATCGATAACGCTCGCCGCCTATTACTTACCGCTGGGAGTAATCTCTCAATCGGCGATCGACGCGTCTGACAGAATTTACGATGTGTCTACGTTGGACTCGACTAGACTCGAGTCGACTCGCCATATCTAGTGGTAACGGTGGCACTTACTGTTGCGGATCCAGTCGTTAGCCGCGTTCGCGAGAGCAAGAGCGCAACTTTTCTCATAAATCTGGCGCGCGTTTAAAGCACAAAAGCTGCCGGAATCTCGGGGCCGGAAAGTTTCGCGCCGGCGCGGCTTCGTTTCGTTGCGCCGTAATCTTAGCTTCTTTCCCGAGATCACTGCCGCGACTTATCCACCCGCGCGATGTGCACCGCGCACAAATTTCACAGCGGAAACTGTAAAACGGCCCATTCCAGTTCGATCCGATCACTCTTACGCCTCTCGATGTTCGTTATCTGTTATCTATAATATAATTGCCAGCTCCTCTGTAACGATCTAAAGATCTCAAAGCACAGAAGACATAGAAAGCTGCAATTTGGTAAACAGGTAGCTGTCAGCCCGAAAAGATGCACCAATATGTTTTCCCCCAAAATTCCTTCAGGATCAAGTGGTAAAATGAAATTGGTGTTATTTACGTATGTTCTGGAGATACAATGGGAAACAAAAGTACAAGAAATTCGAAATCCATCAATATATTGGCAATGAAAGCCATTCATGAGTGTTTTGCATTAAAAAAAATAAATTTAAAAAGCTTTCGTTTAATTAGTGAATTTCATGTTATATTTATTTTCTAATCAAATTGTCTTCATAATAAAAAAAATTGTAAGTGACTTTTGCGAATAATTGTACCCTCTGATTGTAGCTATATTCAGTGGTCTACACAGTTATCGCGTTTCCATGCTAGTGAGACGACAACACGATTTTGACGTTTTGTAACAGTTTATAATTTTTTGCTCTGTAACTGTTTAGTGAATCCTAATAAATTTTGAACGTAATTAACTACATAACTTTTACTATATACTTATTAAAAAAAACTGGAGTTTCTAGTTGCATTTTTTCAAGGTTTGAATAGGATTTGAAGTGGAATTTTATGAATTCTTCGTAAGAAGATGTGTTAAAATGTGTCAACTTTAAGTTGCTATAATTCTTTTAAACGGTGCAGTTAATCGAACCCAAACTTTCGTAATTGCATTAATTTAGTAAGAATTATATCTTGTCAAATTTTCAAAAAGTATGTTGCGTTTTTATATACCTCCAGAACATCATTTTAAGTTCCTCTGTAACTATATTATCAGTTGCTGCAAAACGTTATGCCCTTGTATGACCCTGAACACTACCATAGTATACAATCTGCTTGAACTCGTCTTAATGCCAGCTTTCATTTGATGTAAAATAATATGTAGCATTTCATTAAAAAAAATGAAGGTCTCCTTTGTTTCTAGAAAAATATTAGAAATAAAAAAAATTGAGATACGCTATCATATTGCTAGTAAAATATACTACAGCTTACTCCTGTTTGGTTTTTTTCTGGTGTTTATTGTTTACGAAGAAAACGCTGGTACAAATTATCGCGAACACCCTGTATATTTTTCTGCAAGCCAAGCGATGTATTATTTACAAAAAAGAACTAATTCAATCGAGATGAAGAATTGATTGAGCAAGTTCACTCTAGATTAACAAATCACGCTCACTTGAACTCACTTTTCCCACCACGAAAATGTTCTCCGCGGACCAATCAGAGCGCGGCCACGCCAGCCAGATTTCAAAAAAGCGAGTTGCAGGACGGATGCGGCGACCGCATAGCGAGGATGCCCGAAGGGCATCCAACCCGTCGAAGTTGGCCAGCCGTGCGCGTGCGAACCGGTCGAAGATATTCATGAGCGACTTTCCGAAACTTGTCAACAACCACCCCGAAAATTCTTGAGCCCGCGCTACCCTCGGAGCGCCAGGGCGCGAGAGTCCGCGACCAACCGACAGCGTGTGAGGGAGAAAGAGAGAGAGAGAGAGAGAGAGAGAGAGAGAGAGAGAGAGGGGTAGCGTGTTCCAAACTTTCGAGTTTCTCGCCGAATTCCAGAAAGTTTCGCCCCCTTGTTGGTACTTGCGCTCCGCGTCAAGCAAATCCCCGCTTACGGAGTTACAACGACAGAGATAGCTGTTCGAAATATTCAGGAAACCTGTCTGGATGTAAACGGGAGAGCGGCGGATCGTAGTCGCTCACGGTTTCGAGTTCGGGTTCGGGTTTTCGGGAAGCTGTCGCCGGGAAGACGCGATCCCATTCACGCGCTCCTCGGAAAGAACGAAACTCTGAAACTTGCTGAATGTAGTTATCGTCCGCGATCGAGTCGATCGACGCGATCAAAACAGTCTCCCGGATCAACAAGAGGATCGAGCCACTTCATCGGCGTCGCTCGAGTTTATTTTGAACAGGAAATTCAGAAACTTATCCGTTTCTTGGATAATTGCGGTTCTAGAGAACTCGCAGACTTCTCGGCTTCGATCGGAAAAATGTGACAAATGGAATGAAATACTATATAATTTTACTTGAGGTATTGGGGTATCCTCTAAGTGATGCGGTTGCTTCAATTCATTCTTTGATCTGAACTCTTAAATTTCAATACTTCAAGTCAAATTATATAACAGTTCATCCCATACCAGGTTATTATGTACATATAATGAAACATTTGATTTGGTGCTTCGGATCGGTTAATAGACAGATTTTATTTTATCATTCATATTTTTGAGAAACAACAATTTCACTCGTGATACAGATTGATCAAAATACAAATATTTTACTTTTGAAATTAAATATATCCTATTTGAAATACTATTTTTTTAAGCCGAATAAACTCTAAAATATTGAGCAATGTTTGAAATATTTATTTCGCTAAACATTGCCCACCCGTGCGTGCAAGCTTGCAACATCGTAAGCGCGCCAGTGGCTCTTAGAGTGTACGCGTTCCCCTTTGAAACTACATAGAAGAAAGTCAAAACGTCGAGAGTTAAGTCAAGTAAACATTCGAATAATTCATTATGTTTAATTTTATTGTGTTTCGAATCGAGTCTGGTCCAAATTTTCCACTGTGCGCCGACGCGACGAACAGTGGGCCAAACCGACGAAATCTGTGTAAAAATCAAAGAACTTTCGATAGAAATGTGGTAGAGCGACGAAATTTTTAAATTAAAGCTGAAACTTTGCAGAATATGGGAAAAATAGGGAGATTATGGTACGAACGTTTTTTAACCTTGAGAAAATTCGTTAAACATGTAGAATTTCAAGAAATCGATCTTGCAATATCCTGAGGTCGTAGAAAAATTTTGAGACCAGATTTGAAATCAGCTTGAAAAAATCTACAGGAAATGAACAGTACAGCATGTTGGAAAAAAATTTTTTCCGCGCGTGGTATTATAAAAACCACAATTTTCTCGAAATTGTGCAGGTTTAACGAGTTTTCTCAACATTAAAAAACGTTCTTACCATAATCTCCCTATTTTTCCCATATTCTGCAATGTTGCAGCTTTAATTTTTTAAAAATTTCATCGCTCTACCTCTTATTTCTATCGAAAGTTCTTTGATTTTGTCTCCGATTTGGACGGAAGGTCCCACTGTGCGAAATTCTTTGAAATTATCCTGTCCATTCTTCCCGCGTACTGGGTACATGTGTACATGGCGCACCCGCTGATCCCCCCCCCCCCATATAAACCAAGCTGTCGACGAGCATAGCTTATACATCTTTCGAGAACGTGACGTCGCACTGTCTTCATCTGAATTCATCTTTTCCGAGGGAAAAATTATCTGCGCCGGGTCTATTGTATATGGTCTAAGGTACGGGCAGACGCTGAACGGCTCTCGGCTAGAGGACGTCGCGTTTCACGCAAGGTCGCGACGCAACGGAAAGGGATCGGAAATCGTGGGAAGAAGAATCGCAGGTTGTGCGAGTCGTGGTTGTTTTGACGGGTCCCGTTGCTGGCCGCGATATTAACGTCGACCGGGGGCAGGCTGGCAAAGCGAAGCTCTCCCATATATCTCGCGGCAACGACTAATATTTCGGAGAGCTCTGGGTCTCTGTCGACGATAAGTCGGTCAGATGTAACGCAACTCGTTTTCCCGCCACCGACGGATTTAACGGAAACGTTTCGGACGGAGTTACCGGCGAGCTTCCGCTTAATGAAAAGTACATACCGATGAACGCTCTTCGGTGGAAAAATCGCAATTAAGCGGCCGCCGCGCGGAGCCCGCGCCGCGATTAATCTCCTCGAAAATACATAGATGCTAATCGAGAGACGGACCGTTCGCTCGGGAACTTTCTGCGGAAAAAGTCCCGGCGCAGCCCGTGAATTAAGAGCACGCTCTGTCCCACGCTTTTTCGCGGACGGATTACGTAAAACGTTTTTCTAGAACGCGCGGGCACGACGCGCGGCGGCCCGGGTCCGAAATATCCGAAATTTTCGGCGTCGCGACGCGGTCCACCCGGTGAAACGTTAACGAGCTTCTGCGTTGACTATACCTTCGCCGCGTTTCGTACCTGTTGGTCCTCGCCCCGCGCCTATTAATAACAACGGATCGCGGCGCGCCGGCAAGCTGAACGCCGTTCTTCCGAGGTTTGAATTTTGCAGAAACGCTTCGTGTACTACGTGGTCTGTCCTGAAAGTAGCCGACCTCTGCTTATATCTTCGTACCTAAGCGGGCGAAGGCAGATAGCGCATGTTTACCAGGTGTACCGGTTAATAATTCTTAATTAAAAAAAAAATGGTTTGAAATGGTCAGAAATGGTTTGTTGACCAACATTCAACTTCTTTACCATTTGTTGTTGAGTTTGCGTATCGTCTTCGTCTAACAGTGCTTGCAATTCGGCGTCTTGAAATTTTTCACCAAAAAATCACCAAGAAATCACCACTTTTGAATCGTCTGAACCAACGCACACAAGCGTCTTGTGTTAGGACATCGTCACCGTAAGCTTTCACAAGGGTACGACGGCTTTTACTCGCATTTTTCTTTTGATTGAACAAGAAGAACAGTACGTGCCGCAAATGTTCTTTATTTGCTTGGAAACTAGACATGTTTACAATGGCGTTTTAAAAGGTATTGTCATAGCAACCAAATAACATGCCCGTGCTTCCAGTGGCATCCAGCACAGAAATTAAGAATTATTAACCGGTACACCTGATATATTAGAGGCGGCCTTGTAATAAGTGGCCTGCCCATGCAACAAATCACTGCATTCCGTCGTTTGGAAACGATACGCAGTGTTGTAAGCATCGGGTCAAGTTAGCGTCGCGTATTATAATGACCGAACGCGTGGAACAGCTGATATGCATTCAATTTTGCCAGAAACTTGGGCATTCTTGTTCGGAATCCATTGGTATGATTCTCCTCGTGACTTCTGGTTATTCCCCAAAATTAAAAAACCTCTCAAAGGACAAAGGTTTGCCTTTTCTGTTAGCTATCCCTAAAGATGATTTTAAGGAGTGTTTCCGTAAGTGGGAGGATCGCTGGAAGAAAGTTGTGGCTTCTAGCGGACAATACTTTGAAGGGGACACCATTGATATCAACCAGGAATGATACTTCCACCCGCTACAGCACAAGGTCGGATACTTTCCGGACAGACCACGTATACAGGTCGGTCCTTCCGCGAGCAACTATGAATTTTTCAAAGGAAACGTCGGCGGAGGATGCGCCTCGAAAATTGCCAGATCCGTGCCGAACCGAGAGAATGACCCGAGGGGAACGAGCTGCGATCAGAGGGGGATGCGTTCAGGGGAAAGGGTGCACCGCGTAAACGACGCCACGGTGCAGCGCTTCACGCTCCAAAGAGTTTGCTCGATCACGGTGGAGACGCATGGAACGATCGCGCAAAGGATTCGCGGCGGACGAAAATTCTCGCAGCCAGCGTTCTCCATTTTTGACACAGTTCCAGTTTGCCTTCCAGAATTATGGAGTCGCCCTTTTTAACCCGGCCCTTTGGACTCGACCCTTGCTCGCTTGAATTTTTACTTTTCTCTCGGATAATCTATGTCCGCGCTGGAGCGCAGCTGAACGAATGAATAAAGAAATGGTCCGGAGATGTATTTTGACCTCCGTGAAATATTACGTTGGAGGGAAAGTTCTGTCGCATTTTAAACAGGCAGCTAATTTGAAGCAGGAGTTGACAGGTCATCTGGAAGATGGCAACAAGTTGTAAGAAATAATGGAAATCATATTATTGAATAATATCAATATGTTTTTATAAATTGAGTCAAATGTTTTGTTTTAAGTACGGCAGAATGTTCCTTCCACTCTACTAGGAGGGAGATTGTTGGTCCCGATCTTCATAAACTTTGTTGTATTAGAATTTGGAAGACGCGAGAACGAGACAGGTGAAAATCCGCTGAATTTACATACTCGCGAAATGAGGAGGTCTACTGGAAAGGCATGTCTCCGGATATGTGACCAACGCCGGGCCGGGTCGGTGGCCATATATCCGAGCACCGCTGTATTTTTAACCTACTGACTGGATCGTTACGGCGAAAGAAGTTTCGCAGCACGTTTATTCTCCATGCGGACTAATGTGTTCGTTGAACAATGAACTTGGTACAATCGAGGTTCTAAAACGCTCGTATCGAGCATTATGTGTCTGAGATGGACAAGATTCTCGTCTGCTTATGTCTAGAAGACAAAAATAGGAGCAATGAGGTCGGAAGATCAAGCATGATCCTGCCGAACGATTCTTGCCGTGATATCGAATCGAATCGAATCGAAGGAGGACCCGACTCGCGGGCCGCGGAGCACGAGTATTCGCGGAATCGAGGAGCGTGACTGGCGAACTTTTGGCACGAGCCACGGTAAATGGTTTACTGGTGGCTACGCGAGAAATTGCGAGGCAACGCGAGTCGACTGGAGGCGAGGCGATACGAGGCAACGGGAGGTCGTTCTGGGGGGGGGGGGGGCGACGCGCTCTCTCTGTTCTCTCTCTCTCCTTTCCAGGCGTCCTTAACTCTCTGGTCGGTCTCTCTATCGCACTCTCTCTCTTACCGTTCCTCGGCCACCCTCCTCTCTCACCCTCGCGCACGTCGATGTAGGAGTCGCTTCAAAACTCGGTCAAAGTCTCGTCGCCGTGGCGTCTCGCTTTGGGGATTCGAAGGAAGGGTCGTTTCTCTTTCTCCTCGCCCTCCTTTCCACCTCCTGCTTACCTCTCTCTCCTTATGATCCTTCTCCTTTTCCGTTTTTCGTTGCACGCACCCCCCGATTCCATTTTCTCGCTCGAACATACGACTTGGCTGATCCGTGAATCGTAACCAGACAACCGGTGTCTGGCTTCTGGTGACATTTCTCCCCTCTCTCTCTCTCTCTCTCGCTCTCTTTCTCTCTCTCCCCTCGACATCTTTTAGGTCAAACGGACACACGGCCCCGTTTCTTCGACCCTTCGGCGATCTGGAGCGTGGAGGATTTTCGAGGGACGCTTCTTCCAGTCGTTTAAATCCGTCGACGCATCGATCCGGCGCCGAGGACGATCGTTTCCTTCGCGAAGTGGCTCGGAGAACAAGAGAAGAGAACAAGCATGGTCGATTTTGTGGCGCGAATCGCGAGGAGGAAGCTTCTTGGTCGTTTCCTCTCCTAGGTTCGTAGCGATGATGAGTAAGAGAGAGAGAGAGAGAGAGAGAGAGAGAGAGAGAGAGAGAGAGAGAAAGAGAGTCAGGGGGAGAGGAAAAGCAGAGAGCAAAGGGGAAGAAGAAAGTTTCCCTGGTCGTTGGCCGTTCATATTTCATCGGGGTCGGCGTGTTGGTCGCTCGCTCGCGCGCTTGTTACGCGGCCGAGATAAAGCGGCTAGCCGCGACGTGGAGCGGAGAGGATAGTCGAGCCAGCAGCCGGCTAAAGAGGAAAAAAAGTTTAAAGCGGTCGTCGGACAGAGATTCGATTTATTGACTTTCGAAGTCACTCTCCCTTTTTTTCGCGGAGGTCGAGGCAGGGGAAATCCGATGGAAGCGCGATGGAAGTGCGGAGGGGCTGGAAAAAAGCAGCGAAAAGTGTGGCGCGCGCGTTCCCGCTTCGTCCCCCTCTCTCGATCTTTCTCTCTCTCTCTTTCTCTCCGTGTATGTTCGCTCTATCGGTTGAACGGTGGCCAGAGGTAGGTCAGGATCGCGAGGAGCGAGATGGATACAAATCATAAAATTTGATTGGACCCGACCTAGGCCGGGGGAACAGCTACGCTCTCTCACCCTATTCCCCGTGCGTGTGCGTGTGCGTACGCGTGCGTTCGTACGGGGGTGAGAGAAGCCCGATATGTCGGCTCACTTCGCGTGTTCTCCGCGTGTTTTCCATTGACCGAGGACAGGAAGGGAACGGGAGGAAAAAGCGGGAGCGAAAAACTTGGAGGGAAGCCGCGGCAAGGGGCACGGGGCCAGGTTATCGCGCGCCGATTCATTCATTCATTTTTCCCTTCTTTCGGCCCCGGATAGATCCCCGCGTAACAGATTACAAGCGAAACTATGTCGACGCCCCCGCCATACACACCACGCTCGAAACTGTTTCGACCATTTTTTACCAACCATTTTACCTACGCCTCTCGCGCGCCACGATCGTTGCACTGCTGGGTGAACCTCTGCGCTAGATACTTGCTCCTACGAGCATCGAATGGAAGAGAGTAGCCTAATTTGGTGGAGCATCGTGAATTTTCACTAACAAGGAGAACCCCCGCTCTGTCCCTCACGGATTTTGTTCAGACTTTACAGAGTTATAAATCTTGTTCCCCTGATTACGAAAATACCCCATTATAGGGGCAGACACTCAATAGTTTTCGAGATATTTGCAATTAAAGTTTCATAACCGTAAAATATCAGTTTGCTTCAGATTATTGTAATATTATTATTGTTTTATAATTATTATCTTTTATGTAGTAATAGATCTAGTATTTCTTCTATAAAGTAATAAGTATCTGTATCTGTAAAGTATATAAGTATAAGTATCATTTTCAATTAGTCCTTTAGCGAATAAAAATATTTTATTTAAAATTTAGTTAACATTGAAAATGCATTTTCCATGAAAAAAAAGAATAAAAAATAATTTACCACGAAGGGATTCGAACTCGACCTGCGGCGTAACAGTTCAGCTCGCTGCTGTGACGCCACACCATTGCTTGGTGAAAATCTGAACCAAACTGATATTTTACGGTTATGAAACTTTAATTGCAAATATGTCAAAAACTATTGAGTGTCTGCCCCTATAATGGGGTATTTTCGTAATCAGGGGAACGAGATCTATAACTCTGTAAAGTCTGAACAAAATCCGTGAGGGACAGAGCGGGGGTTCTCCTTGTAAGGCAAACACTTGCAATTACTGCTAAAAATATCGCAATGCCCACAGTACTCGATTTATCGAAGCTATCGTTGTCGAAATGAATTTCTACAATTTCTCGAACTCGCTGCTGGACGTATTTTTGAGAACTATTAGCTAATACTGCGTACCTGTCGTAGTATTCGTAAAATGAATTGCAATCCGAAAATTTCAGAGTAATCAAAATAGGTGAAATCCAATACGATTTGTGTGCGAGTATCACACTCGTATGAACATTGCGGAAAAGAGTGTCAGCGAACTCGTATTATCCCCATGGTTTGATATATTTTCAGATTATATTCACACTCCAGGCTTAAGATAATAAACTGTCTTGTAATTATAAACCGCGTTCTCCTAGGAAGTTATGCTTGCAACGTAGACTCTTATCCGAGGTTTCGATTCAAATGTTTGCAGTGCTAATAACGGTGCCGATTGACTATCGCTAGTAAATTATCTTCTGTTCATAGCCTCCTTTATTTCAGAACTTGTTATTGACGTCGTATAATTCAATTTACGTTCGCGTATGAACAGTTGAGAAGCACTGTGATTCTTCTTACGCGCGTCTAGACTGCGGAGCTTTATGGAAAATAAAAATTCCCTCCATCGGTTGCAAGGGGTAGAAACGAAGTATTGGGTTGGCAAGTAAGTTCGTTCGATTTTTTACATTGAAATAAATCATAAAAACCGAACGAACTTATTTGCCAACCCAATAGAATGTTATGATGAATGTTTGATGTAATTTTTAAGTGCATAGAGCAGTCTAATCATGCACACATTCCTGAAAGGGTTAATGTTGGAATACGCGACATCTTCTGACTCGTTAGGCCAATAATACCGTGTAATTAGTCAATGTCGATTAGACAGGATAACACTCGTTACATACATACTTGTTCTCATCGCTTCTCGTTCATTCTTGTGAAAGTTCGTCAACGAGTAAACACGTGTTCTGTTCTATTGTAGCATCGCACGCTTTCTGCGCAGATAGCCTCTTCGATTATTGTATAAAATGAATATATACATATGTAGTTTATGATCTGGTTATCGTGAGACCCGTGTGATTGACTCCTGTCTATATCATTCTTTCGTAATTTGCAATGAATATTCATAGCAATGATAATTAATAGACTGCGGATCTCAATGCAAAATAAAAATGTTTTGCATTGATTGCGGAAAGTAGGAACCATATAAAAATTGATTTGATCCTTTAACGACTTCGTTACATTATAAACAACATTACAGCGTTCGTGAATTTTTCAAATCCTTTCCCGTTTTATATTTCACCCAACCAATTTCTTTATAAATGCATAAAGATCCGCAGTCTAATAACACTGTCCAACACCAAATTTGTTCCACAACTACTGTTGGGTGGTTCTTATAGTTTTTCGCGCTGATTCCGAATCTGTTTTTAATTTTTTTCCTATACGCACAGATTTGAAAAACATGACTTTGAAAGAGAAACATATTTTTAAACTTTAAACAAATACTGTGGAATTATTATAAAAGATATTGAATTGTTCTTTATAGCAAAAGATTCTGTAGACTTTCCCGAATACAGTGATATCTAATATTAATACATTATGATTGTTTAAACATGTTTAAACATGTTGGAACGCCTGTTCTAGCGGTAAGCGCCACTTGCGGCAACTCATATCGAGCGAAGATATATTTTGCTTTCTGGTTCGAAAAAAAACGTCGACGTTCCAAACTTTACCGGGTGGTTTCTCAAGATAAAAGTCTGCTCTATCGAGTGGTGTAGTTCGATTTACCGCTGGACCCCTATTTTTTGAGATGAATCGAAAAATATCCTCAAAAATTGGTGCAAAAGTGGTGTCTCTCCGTCTTTAATCATTGTTTAAATATGTTTAGACAATCATAATGTATCAATATTGGATATCACTGTATTCGGGAAAGTCTACAGAATCTTTTGCTATAAAGAACAATTCAATATCTTTTATAATAACATCACAACATTTGTTTAAAGTTGAAAAATATGTTTTTTTTTTGTTTCTGTTATATTCCTCAAAAACTGTGTGCATAGGAGAAAAATTAACCCTTAGCGGTCGAGTGGCGTCTCTGAGGCGCCATTAAAAGTTGCTGTACCATTATTGAAAACATTGTTTACATTATTAGATATGTAGGTATATAATCAATTACTGAACATTTAATTATTTCATGAACTGTAATATCAATTTCATATCCACCAAATTTAAAATCTCATAAAAAATGGCAATATTTTAGGTCGGAAGAAATGTTTAGTTTTCGAGTTAAAATAGCTCCGACCGCAAAGGGTTAAGGACAGATTCGGAATCAGCGCAAAAAACTCAATAGGAAGGACCCAACAGTGACTAGGGAACATAAGAAAAGTTGAAATTTGTTGGACAGTGTAATTAATAATGCAAATTACGCCTCGTAAACGTAAAAAAAGGACTTTCGAGGGCGGCCTCGGCCCAGATTGATCTTGTATCTAGCGCTTTTGACTACTGAGAAACCCTATCTTTGTATAATCTCGAAATGAGAAGGCGCATCCCGCTCCCTTGCAGTCCTGTGAACGAGAGTACCCCTTCCCGAGATAAAACGGGGGAAACACGCGGCACCGCAAAGGGTTAATTCGATCGTCCGTATCATCGCGAGACGAGTCCGTTCGCCTAACCGCCCCGATCACGCGAATCGGTAGACGGCCGACGCCGACGCGGGAACGAGCCGATATACGTGTGGCCAAGTTTTCCAAGAGGGTGCGCGCCCCGATGAAAATTCCCCTCGTTGTTCGCCGAACTTCGATTATCCCCCGCAACCCCCATCGATTTTCAATCGTCGAGTCGGTGTCTCCGAGTTTCCGAGAGTCCAAGGTCTCGGTTAGAACCAGCCGTTTCAATTTCCGCGAGCAAACGCTCGCTACAACCCGCCCCCCTCTCTCTCTCTCTCTCCTCTCTTTACCACCCCCGTGCTTCAACCCCACACCCTCCGTATACCGCCGCGGTATTAATCCGAATAATGCCACCGCGGCGCTCGAATAAGCGACAACAATCTAATCGAGGCGAGAGCTACCAAATCGTCGACAGCCGGGGTCGCCTATTGACTTCAATCTTTAATACCTGCTACGAAAGCTCGATCGCCCGCGGCGAACCCGCGCCACGGAGTTAGGCTACCCCGCCTGGATATTCATAAGGGACAAACGCCTCGTTCAGACGGTGTATTTACGGACTGCGCAGCCTTGCTAAAATAAGAAACGTCGATTTTCGAAAAATAGCTCACTCCGCGCCGTTCTTCGGAAATACCCGCACCAAGATCTATTCGGCAATCCTGTGAACCTTTCGCTACGGAAGATAATACAGAATCAGAAGATTTGTTGCAATCATCGTGGACAAGTTGTGGCGTCATCGGTATATGCATAGTAATTTTTTAAAGCGCCTTTAGGTGCCAACTGTAACGAAACACGGTCAAACTGATCAAATCCCATAAAGACTACCCTTGGCGAAGCAGATTTTTCATTGGTACTCTTCCCTCGCCTCTGCGAACGAGAGAAGCTGAGAGTTCGAATAAGAAATTATACAGCTGGAAATTCCGATGGCTCTAACTTTTAACTCTGAATTACTCGCATATAGTATTTACAATCTCAAAATTATAAAAGTGCTCCAAGCATAAACAAAGGTGCCGACTACACCAGCAAATATTTATTTTGCATTGAAGTAGTTATTCGACTGAATAAAAATTTATTTACGTCGGCGTGGTGTTGAGTTTTATGTAACCAATTATGTTCGCCTAGTTTACGTGTTTTCGTCGATGTATTGGCTTGGCAAGAACATAGTTTCGGTATTTTAAGGTGAAATAAAAATTTCATTAAGCAACGAACTGTAATCGAACAAGTATTTTTCATTTTGTTCGATGATCTTTTGCCATCTTAGTAGCTCAATAAAGTTATCGGCTGTTTTCATAAAGCTGCGACAGCTACACATTGAATAACAAAGTTGGGTATCATTTTACCTTAAAATACCGAAATTACATTCTTGCCAGCCCAATAGTTTAACGCAAGAATTTGAACGTTCATCAAGCCCGCGCGCTATTCGATAGGAATCGTCTGACGCGTCTGACCATGACCTGCCGAATCTACTTCTTGTATTTACGCGTCGCGTCGCGTCAGAGACTCGAGGCGTGCGGACGCAATGTTTGGCTAGATTTCAACAGTGAAACGTACAGCGATAGTTGAACTAAAATTGTGCTGGGATCGACGAAGTAGAAGAAAATCAAAATAGCAGTGACTACGAAGGTATGTCCATGCTGAAGCAACATCGAGCAACTTTGTGATACGTATTGTTGGCTTTATTTACCGAATGAGACGATTGTCGGTGGATTCGTCGGAACGCTGAAGCGTACAGCAAACGATAGTTGATTTCTGTGACGCGGGCTCGGAAGACCTAAATTCTATCCGATGCCCGAGACTCGGAGGTCTGAGAGTAGAGGAGGAGGACAGCAGCGTCGAGAGGCTCGTCGCCGAGAGACTCGATGCGCTCGGTCTGATGTCTCAGCATGTCTCGGCGAGGACGGCTCACGCTTCATTTGAATTACATGAAAATCGAGCACGCTTCTTAAGGGGCGGAGCGAGAGAGTGCTAGAGTAAGAGAGAAAGAGAAAGAGATAGAGATCATCTCGATCGACGGATCGATCGCGGGCCGCACAGATTCGTGGCAAGATTATCGCGCCTAGATCCGCGAGAGTTGTTGCTTCTCGAGCGACTCGGGAGAGGAGGCAGCGGAGAGTGGCTGAGACAAGGGGACTCTCGTTCGGGTCCCTTTGTCTGCTCTCTCTCTCTCCCTCTCTCTCTCTACCTTCCTCTTGAAAGAGAAGGACGATGAGAGACTACATCCAGAGGAGGCAAGCCGAAGAGCCAAACGATGCAGATTATTCCCGACTTGACGACGATCGCGATATAACCGATGGATTAGCTACTAAGGTACCTACTAGCGCGACTAGACGAGGACGAAGCAAGAATCGATCGAGCGGATAAGAGCGCCGACGACGGAGGGAAAACGATTCGTCGCGGTCTAGCGGAGCGGCGGGGAACGGGGATTACCAGCCGGATAATTTATTTTTGAGTCGTCGCGCGATTCGAATCGATTCCGTAAGACTCGCCTCCCTATTATCGCCGGCGAAGCTGCCGCTCGAGCTCTCGCGGCCAAACCGACACATCGCCACCGTTGTCCTCTCGAGATAAGCCGCGGACCGTGAAAAGAACGCGAAATACGGTCACCTTCTGACCCCACGAACCCTCTGGATCCGCCAGGGATCGACGACTGACTCGGAAACCTGCCGCATTTCTCGGAACGTGCTCGACACGTTCGCTACCGCATGGAGTGGAGGTATATTTATGCAAAATAAAACTGCGTCGACTACAAGACGGGATTACGAGCGTCCAATGAAGATTTCTTTATTTTTCTTAATTATTCAGCTGAAACTGTGCTTGAAATTGTACGTAACTATCGATCGACGACTGAATAGAACAGCAGGCGCATTTTTCGGTTAGTGCTCAACACGTACGCTACCACTTGGACCGGAGATCTCAATGCAAAATAAAAATGTGTCGATTACAAGACACGACAGCAAGAGAAGATAATCTGTTTCTTTTTCTTTACTTGTCTTATTCAGCTGGAACTAGCACACGATGTGCTTTCTGATGGATGGACTGTGCTTGAAATTGTACGTAACGTAATTGTACGAAAAAGGGACCGGGCAGGAGACGAAAGTAGGAGGGAACAGGGGCCGTTTTCGAATCGCACCGGTGTCGTTTAGAGGGTTCCGATGCACGTGCCGCGCCTCGAGGATTTTATGAATGGGGACCACACGTGGTTCGAACGCTCGCTCTCCGATAGGCGCTCACTCCTGCGAGCCAGTTACGCGACTAAAGGGAAGAAAAAAAAGGGGGGAACGAGGGAAGGAAAGAGGGACGGAAACGGGACGAAAGAGGAGGCCGAGGAGGAGAAGAAGGACTGCGGATAGAAAGAGAACACGCGCGCGCGTGTCGCCGTCGACGTTGGTACCGGTGCCTGTGGAAGAAACGGTGGAACTCGGTCGTCTACCCTGTAATTTATAACTGGAAACTCGGAACTGCGACGCGACCTAAGGCGATACGTCGATTCCACTCGGGGGAATCCCCGGTCCCCGTTTTGCGGAAGGTCGTTCGACCTTCGACATCGAAATCGATGCTGCCCGATTCGGCTCGAGACTCTCTTGATTTTCTCTCTCTCTCTTCTCCTTCTTCTCTGACTGTTTGTTTTTTTTTCATCGTCGCGCACTTGAAACCTTGCTCAAGGATCCGGCCAACTTTTCCGATTACTCGAGCCGAGTGCTCGCGACTGCGAATGATTTATTTAAAACGGTCGCCTGACCGCGAATTCCGACGCGGCCGGACTACTCGCGCCGATTCGAGCGCTGACAGTCACCTGTTCCGCGGAATCACCTGTTTTCGAAGGCTCCGTCTCTCTTCGACTTCGCCGTCGTCGCAATCTTGCTTCCCGATCAAAAGAACGCCAACTGTGATATTTCTTCGCGAAAAATATAATCGTCTATCGTCATTGTTTTCTATTTCGCCTACTTATATTTGTTGTAAATCCATGAAATCCACAGTCTAGTCATCGGTGTTCCATTTTCTATAACGCGTGTGATCGGTGCGTTGCACCGATTTAGTTGCAGAAGATTGATCTGACATCGGTCACGCGCTTGTTCCTTTCAATGGAGTGTCTCAATGGGGGAACATTAAGCTTTAAGTTTCTGATTTTATATTCTACGATTGTTGAAATGATAATTATTAGACTGCGGATCTTTATGCAAAATAGAAATTGTCTGCATCGATTGCAAACAATAGAAACTAAATTGAATGTTACTTCTTCCCTTAATGATTTTAATAGAGGAGAAATCATGCATATATTGTCATGTTCAATGTTAGAAATTGTCCAACAATTTTGGATTTCATCTACTCAATTTTGGTCCGCAGTCTAATAACGATGCTCTCACTGGAAATGATTACACATATTTTCGTGCCCAAGCAGATATTACAATAAAAATCGCAGCTAATCTATAGAAATTCTATGATACCATCTTCATAAGGTAAACAAGTCAGCCATTTTTTGTGCTCGATAAGTTTAGTGTTAACCGAAAAGTTAGTGTAGTAGATAGACTAGTTTGAGCATTTCGGAGGCTGAGATTCAGATGCTGGGAATACCGGGTCCGTGGAAAGAAGGTTCTGCGAGCAGCACGGGTGTACGGTCTTTTACATTTTACATAACAAGAAGCAAAGGTAAACGCGCAATATGGCCGCGCTCGGCCGATCCTCGGGGCAACCGTTAACGCGCGACCAAACGTTTCCCCTTCCTGTTCCCGTGGCGCAGTTCTCTCGGAACTGCGAGATCTTGGCGCTCGACGAGTAGTCATCGTCGTTCCTACGCAGAATAAATATTCATACGTCCGCGTAGTGGAGAAACCGCGGCGCGGCTCCGTTCAGCTCGGCTCGGCTCGTCCTCGCCGCGAGATCGCCGCAGGAGCACGCCTCTCCAAGTTTGGATAGGCTGCTGTGCGGCGAAGCCGGCTTTCGGGTTATTATTTGGCTCGTAAATTTTTATCGCGCCACGCAGGACTCCATTTTTACGAGAGCCATTACGTCGTTGCCACGTAAGGTTGCGCCACAGAGAGGCCGTTCCCTCTCGCTCGTCCGTTCCTCTTTCCCTCGACTCGCCGAAGGCCTCGCCGCGAACAAAGCCTGCCGAGGAACGATCCGTCCCGTACGCGGCCGCTGATTGCCCTCTGGGGCACTGCGATAGCTTCCACGAACCCGAAACCACGCCTACGCAAAACGTTTTGCGGGTAGAGGGGGAGACAGATTCGCAACCTTGTTCGAGATGGACAGATGACGTAGAGTAGTCTGTATATGGAGAGCCACGAAACCACGCCCACTCGGGGCACTATTTACACACAGAGCCGTGAGACCTCGCCCACTCGGGGCACTCTGTACAGAGAAAGCCAGAAAACTACGTACACTCAGAGTACCTAGCCACAGGAGTGACACTCCAAATACAGATGCGTGAGATTACATCCACTCGAGGCACTCTGACCATAGGGAGACACGAAGGCACGCCCATTCAAAGTACTTTGAATGCAAAGAAAGGAGCAAGTCAATGACAAATACACTTCACGCAAGAGAAGCAATGAGACTATGTGTATTTCGAGCACTAACATCATTGTAAGTAAGGAGCCACAAAACCACGCCCACTCGGGGCACTATCTACACACAGAACCATGAGACCTAGATACAGGAATGACACTCCAAACACAGATGCATGAAATTACATCCACCCGAGGCACTCTAAGCATAGGGAGCCAGGAAACCACGCCCATTCAAGGCACTTCCAATGCAGAGACCATTGAGCTGTCTTCGAATGGTACTCCATGGCAGAGAAAGTCTCAAATCAACACCAAATACACTTTATACAAAAGAAGCTATGAAACTACGGCTATTTTGAGTACTAAAATCATTCTAAACAAAGAGCCACGAAACCACGCCCCACCATACAAATCTACGTGGACGCAGACCGAAGTAAACAGTCTTTGGTCATCATCTGTACGGAACGAAATAAGTCTGAGAGTTTTTCGCTGCTCGTCGCCGTTTGCCAACGTCTGTATTCTCCGTTCCGGATCCGTCGTTCGTGCCTTTTGTTCTCGGCGCAAGAGTCAAGGTTTCTCGTCGATCGCGCTCGCTGCTTTTCTCAGGGATTACGTTGCGGACTGATGGGATCCGCTCGCGGATCGTCGCTCCGCGTTCGTCAAACATCGCGAAGCGGATCCGCGTGCCGCGAACGCGGCGTATCAAGTATCTGCGCGGCGTCGAAACTTCGCGGAAACTAGTTCGCCGCGCGCGCGAGATGCAAATGTTCGGCAACTCGGCGAGAAAGCACGGACTCGACGTGGTCGACGTGGAACCGAATGGAGAAAGAGAGACAGAGAGACAGAGAGGGAGAGAGAGTTCCGATAGGACACACAGCTTTCACCGAGAATCCCCGGGTAATAATTGTCGGAACATTCGAATTTGATCGGTTCCTTTGGTCGAGCGTCGATCGCAGTTTGCCGAGCGGAGGAACCGCAACGCCCACGCAGTATCCGTCCTCGTTAATGTCCTCGCTTTTCTCTGTCACTCTCCCCACCTTCTCTGGTCAACCTCCTCCTCCTCCTCCTTCCTCGTCCCGACCTCTTTCTGGGAACGAACTCGCACTCCCAGCTAGCCGGCGCGGCGTTCCACCGCACCGGAGAGATTGTCCCCAGGAGGACCAGCCTCTCGAGCAGCGGATTGTCTCCTTTTTTCCTCTCGCCTGTTCCGCAGATTCGTCGTCGCTGTCGTTCTCGTCGGTTTCGACGTCGTCGTCGACGTTGCCCGCGCTCCGTCGGGAGAACCTCTCGCTCTCTCGACGAAATCGCCCGTGAAACGAGACTCCCAGCCGCGGGCGAGCCGTGAACACGTTCAGATCTACCCGAACTGGAAATCTGCGATGGCCGATCGATATCTCGGCCTGAGAACGATCTACATTCCCGCTTAAATGTCTTAGGACACCTCTGGGTTGTAGTAAAACTCTGGGTATTTCGTATACATTACGAACCTTTAACTGTATTAACCCTTTGCACTCGGAGCTATTTTAACTGGAAAATTAAACATTGCTTTCGATCTATAGTATTTCCATTCCCTATGATTTTTGAAATTTTATGGGTATGAAATTGGTATATACCTCTTACAATACCTAAATTGATTAGATACCGATGAATATTTAATAATGTAAACAATATTTTGAATAGCCGTACAGAAACCTTTAGTGGTGCCTCAGAGGGGACAACCGAGTGCAAAGGGTTAACTACATAACATAAATATAATGATAATGCAATCAACTGCAAAGCAATAATTCATTAAAAAATATGATATGGCCACCCCAATCACCAGATTTGAACCCCATAGAAAAATTGTGGGATGAACTGGATAGACAGGTACGAAACTTTTGGCCTTCCTCGAAAACACATGTATGGAATATTTTGGAACGAGAATGGAATGATATAACAACAGAAAGTACGAAAAAATTGATCACGCGGATGCCAAGAATAGTGGAAACTGTAATAAAGAAGCGTGGCAGATTCTTCGATGAAAAAAAATATAAATATTGTTTTTACTTCTCGGTAAGATTTTTTATATACGAGTGCGGTATCCTTTCCTTGGAAAAATTTGTTTGCATCCTTCAACGATTATTCCATTTTTACAGAGTTGAATACAAATATGATCAGTAGACTGTGGATTTTATGCATTTATGATAAAAGTGGGTAGGTGTAATTTATGACAGTAGAAATATTTGAAGAATTTAAACATACTACTATATCATTTTCAACCTATTAAACATGTTCAGCAAGAAATTAAATAGTTACTCCATCCCAGCTTGTTGCAATTCAGGTTTGAAAATTTTTATTTTGCTTACAAAGATCCGCAGTCTAATGATCATTGTCCTAGGACTTATGAGCGGGAGTATACGTTCTAGATCACTAGTCCATGGACAGCTTGAGACTGATTTTGCAGATGTTTGTAGAATAAAATCCTATTTTTCGTGGGAACGGCCTTTGTAGATCTAAAGCAAATAAAAATCCTACAGAATTCTATCAAATTCTGTATTATATGATTTTTTGAAAATTTTCATAAGCCATAGCTGCATAAACATCCGCAGTCTAGTCGGTAGAAAGGGAACTAGAAATCGTCAAAGCTAAGAGAACGTCTATATTTCCACGGACAGTTGAATGATTCCTAAGCAGCGTATCTTTCGGACGTCGAAATAAAAAGGAAGAAGCGAAGACCAGCGGGCTCGCACTAATTGAAATTTACACGTACGGTGTAAATTCAATCCAGGCTACCTCTCCGGTACAAAATTTCGAGTTAAGCCACGGCGGCCTCCCAATAATTTGTCCGTATTTCACGGCGGGATATCCACTTCGCAGAAGTTTGGAGGCAGCTAGTTAGTCCGGCGCGCTTCCAGACCGCGAGATATCGTTCTTGGAACACGCGGGCTGGAAGTCTATTTTCCGGTATTTTCCGGGTTCCGTGGGCTAGTCTGGCGATTCTTTCGGGATCTTTCGGCGCCGATCGAGAACGTCGGGCGCGAATTGGACCGATCGAGGCGAATCGGTTTCTCCGCTGTTGCTCCGGCCGTTTCTCTTTCTTCGGGTGCGTGCCAGAAAGGGAACGGTCGACTCGTTTCTTTTTTTTCCTCGCAAGAATGAAATAGTTTGCCCGGAAGCTGGTTCCGGGGGGTGGAAAAGGGAAAATGTAGGAGGGAAAAAGAGGAGGAGGAGGAGGAGGAGGAGGAGGAGGTGGTGGAGGGCGGTCAGAGAGAGGAGAGAAAGAGAGCGTCAGAGGGAGAGAGAGAAAGAGAGGGTGGGTGGATGGCAGGAGGAGAGAGCGAAAGAGCAGTGGTTTTTCGTTATCGACATTTTCCACGGGCGCGTCAAGGTGTGCGTGATCGTACGTGCGTGAGCTTCTCTCGTTGCCCCCTTTAGCGAGCGTGTGTGCGCGCCGTGTCCGTGTTTTCGTGTTCCCCATCCGTGCGTGGTTGTAGGTGGTACCCGGCGCCAGTGTGCGCGCAAAATTTGTATGGGTATGCGTGTACGTGTCGGCTGGCATACGGGCAATGTGTGTGTGTAGAGTTTTCTGGAGGTTTCCCCTAGCAACGAGCAGCAGCACCAGCACCAGCACCAGCACCAGCCACAGCCCGGCTTAGGGGTAGCTACGAACCCCGCGCGAGACCTCGCTCTCTCTCTCCTCTGCTCTCTTCTCTTTTCCCTCGTTCTCTCTCTCTCCCCCCTCTCTCTCTCTCTCTCTTTCTCTCTCGTACCTTCTTTCTCTCCTTGCTATTCTCTCTTTTTGGCCATTTCACCCGTTCTCGATTCACATCCACACACGAATCCGTGTTTCCCAAAATCGAAACCTCCTGCTAGACGACGTAGTTTTCCGGTCGTTCGATACTTTCGCGGGAAAGGATCCCGGACGAGTAGAAAGACGGAATTTCGGAGAACGCGCCATAAAGAGAAAGATATATATGCTCGCTTTCCATCGACGTCCCGCAAAACAGCGGCGAAATGTTTTCGAACTCGTCCAGAAATTTTCCCCACCAAGAGAAAGAGAGGTCGATCGTCCTTGGATGGATCCGACCGCGATCCATCCAGTGATGGATCACGGTTTTCTCAGCACAGAAGGTGGATTTTATTTCGAAACGTCCGTCCTCCGGATAGAAAGCACGGGGCTCCGGTTTCACGAGAAAAACGCGTAACACAATCCTGCAAGCTTCGCGGTGGAAAAGCGCTGGCCAAGCCGAGCCGATCCCATCCCGATTCTCTCTCTCTCTCTCTCTATCTCTCTCTCGCGCGCGCGCGCGCGCTTCTCACTCACTCTCGTTCTACCTACACTCGAGAGATCGTTTCGAACCGTTCCTGGTCCGAGCCCTGGAGCGCCCGATGCGCGATAGTGATTCCTTCGAATTAGAGATCCTCTGCGTGCACTGATACCGATACCGATATACCCTCGGTAGATATCAAAGACGAAAAACCGGTCGCGAGCTTACCGATCCCTCGGAGACTACTCAAACTACTCTGAAAATAACTCTGTAACTACCAGATACAAATCGAGCGATTATATCTTGATTCTGAACCTGCAGATACGAGAATATAAATGAAGAACAACGATTAATGGAGTCTGGTTATGATCCTGATCCCGGTTACACGACTTTAAAAGAGGGTAGTCCTGATTTTGAATATTCTTTCGAAAATCGTGTTTGACGTCGAACCAACAACTGTTAGAACTCTTTTTGCAAAATAAAAATGATGTGAGTCAATTACAAGAAGCAGAAGCTAAATGACGATGTGATTCGTCCTCGAACGGTTTCGATAAATCGTTAATGATATAACAACATTCTGAAATTCTTCTACTGTCGTCACTGTTTTATATTTCATTTGTTAATTTTTCGCATCAATGCAGAAAATCCGCAGTCTGTCAGAACTAATAGCTATGCAACGGTGTCCGAAACCAACATTGGAACCAGTCCGGGTAGCTTCACAATTGTTATATACTTTATTGTGGTTGTTCGCAGTCATCTCGAGAAGAAGCATGTTTGTTATTTCGGCTTCGAATCCTTGGTTTGAAAGAATATCACGAAAGACAATCCGCGATTGGTGGTTCGAAGCTTTCGCTACGAAAGAGGAGGGAGCGATGCGAAGAGAGGCGGACGGGAGGGAGAGAGAAAGAGAGAGAAATAGAGAGAGAGAGAGAGAGGAGAGGAGAGTGCAAGAGTGAGAGAGAGAGAGAGAGAGATGGATAGAATCTCTCCATTCCCTTGCCCGTCTCCCTCGCCTCACCCCCGTCGACAGCCCTAGTCGTTTCCAGCAAGTACTTCTATGTACCAACCATCTCCTACACGCTACCCTTATATACCTTGTATATTTACCTTGGTGGCATATACGCGTACCTATGTATGTACATCGAGGCCCGCGATACATAGGTCCGAGCGCCACATAAAAAGTACATAGGGTAGGTATAGCTCCGGCTGAAAATTATTCCGAGTATTTTCGAATTAGCGTGCAGAAACGAGCAACGGTGCGCGCTCACGCTCTTGCGCTCTTGGCTCGCGCACGGCGAGCATCAGAAAATGCGAGCGCAAAAAAAAAAAGAAAATAGAGACTGAGAACGGTGTTCCCAGCTACGTCGTCGTCCTGGTGTTCCCTTGAATTTTCCGCCGTTTAAGATTTTCCCCCCTGTTTCGAGGGAAATTTTCCCGATCCCGGGGACCAACCCGTCCGAGGGGAAATCGCGTCTCGTTGGTTCGAGAGTAGATCGATCTCGTCGAGCGAGTGTCGCGCAGCTCGTCGATCCCGAAAGTGAAAGAGAACGGAGAAGGAGAATGCAGGATGAAGAAACGAGAGGAGAGACAAGAGAGAGAGCGGTTTCGCGCGGAACCGTGGCCGGCGCTGCTGCGCCCGACTGTACGTCCCGGCGGCGGTACTCTCTTTGGACACATCTTTTTATTGTCGTTCCCGCTGGCTCGGAAAACTCGAGGAGCCCACGCGAGGACCGGTTTTTTGCCAGTCCTTTATCCTAACCGGGCAAGTGGAAGTCTCCCAAGATCGCTCTTGGAAATTACGGCGCTGCAAAGCACGGCCGCGCGGATTCTTTTCTCTCTCTCTCTCTCTCCTACTACCTTGCCGAAACCCTCCCAAGGGAAGCAAGAGTCACCTTTGTCACGCCTACGCACGGCTTTTTCGTTCGTACCCGGTGCGAGAAGACAAGCGAGATTAGGATGACTGCGGCACAACCCGACACGGTACAGAACTGTCCTCAGGTCTGCAAGGAGAACCATCGTTCCGTTCCAGTCGCGAATCGTGACTCAAATCGTTGGCTACTTTTGAAGAAGTTGACTTGGGAACTATGAGCCAGGATAGGGGAACGTTTTCTGAGAAAGTGCATTCATCTCGAGGACGTTTATGCGGTGGGAGAGTGCTCCTTCTGGACACGCGTGAACACCTGAAACCTTAAATAGATTCTGTTGGACCATTGCAAAAGTTCGTGACCAATTTTCGGGAACGTCGAGATCTTCTTTGAAGAAAAACAAGTCTCTCGTCAAATCTAATAATTATAATATATATTAGGTTGGAGGGCATGTTCTGTCGTATTTTAAATAAGCTGGTAATTTTGCTTGGAAATCGAAAACACATGTGTTCCTAGTAAGTCGTAACGAACTTAACATTTATCAATATTATAGCGATTTATAGAACCTTCACTGGATTCCTCAAAATTCCTCAAAATTCATGAAAATGTAATCGCTCGTCGAACGTGATTCAGATCAATTCCCGTTCGATTAGGAAATCGTGGCTGGTTTTCGGGAGAAGAGAGGTTCAATACCTCTTCTAAATAAATCTCTTCGATAAATTATGATGATGCAGATTAGGATTATTTTGCTCGCGAGGAAGCTTCTTGATCGAACGAGCACAAGCAGGAATTGACGCGAGTCGTTGCCAGGGTCGGTACACGTTTCCTCGCGGCGATCGCGCGGCGTTAACGAACGTCGACCAGGAAGACACCTGCAACGTGCTCGCGCGAACCTGGCTGCCATAGAAATTCCCTGCAATTTCTCCTTGTATCCACCACGCGATCGGAGACATCGAAATTTTCTGCGTTAATCCTGAACAGGACGGGGAACTGTCCAAAAATTCGATCAATCTTCTAGCCTCTCTTAAATGCCGTGTCCCTATTAGGTGTGCAAATAAGTTCTTTCCCCTTTATTCCAAACTCAAGTCTGATGACTCCCAATCTTTATGCCAATTCTTCTTGCGTCTAGGTCGGATTTTCGTTGAGCAATTCCTCTGACTCGCCGCAATTATACTTTCTCGGTACACCTGAACGATCGTCGTCTTCCAAACAAAAATCTCCGGCTTTAAATCTTTGGTACCACTTTTTGCAAGTTCTGTAAGATACAGCATTCTCTCCAAGTGCCGCACAAACCATTTCAGTAGCTTTGACAGCTGATTTCCTAAGCTGGAATGCAAAGTGTAAACAGTGACGCAAATGATGCTTCTCGCACGCCATATTGCTTGAAATTGTTGCATAGAACTGTTAACTTTGAGAGCGCTCACCACAACTCTTCTTAAAACAAAAAGAATGCTCTTTCTGATGGCGCCAAAATCGGGAAGTAATTCGAATTCAATCAGACGTTATGATCGTAGAAAAACAGGGGGGAAGGAACTTATTTGCACACCTAATAACATTGGATTCCCAACTCACTGAGAAACACCTCTCCAAATTTCCTCGAGATCAACGCTGACTATATTATCTGACTCGCTATAAAGGCTTGAAGGTAAACTTGTTGTCGATGGATCGATTGTTCCATCATTCGGAACAACGTTTCCCTTTAAAGCTTTTGGCGGTCGGCTTTAGTTTACGAGATAATCGCAAGAAACTTTACTTTTAAATTCATATTGTCAAGATCAAGATAGAATAAAAATGATCTGGCTCGAAAGAAATGTGTTGATTGTGGAATTATAATTGCTTCGAGTCCAAAGGGTTAAATTTTTCCTGCGAAGCTTTCGAAAGCGGAGCGTCTCGATTGAACGAGAAACAAGCCGAGAGCGTTGCCGAATTTATTGCCGATTTAATCGCGAAGTAAAGACAATGCTCGTGTCCGACTGGACTTTCGCCTTTCTCTCGATTTCGGATGCATTTTCGCGCGATGATTCGGATCGATCGAGCAGGTCGGCGCGCGGCGGGCACGATCTCGCTCGTTTCTCCTCGCAACGGAGTAGATTACCCGCGCGAGAAACCACAGAATGCCTGGTTGGTTTTCGCGACTACCGCGAAGAACCGTTACGGATTCCGCTTTGTGTCCTCTCGCCGAGTGAATTCGGCGCGCGCGACGAAAGTCATTGGTTCGTGTTGGGCCAGGATCGCGAGAACGAAGAAAGTGGAAGAAAGAGAGAGAGAGAGAGAGAGAGAGAGAGAGAGAGAGAGAGAGAGAGGAGGGTCGATACTCGCCGAAGCGACAAGAAGTATCGCCGCTACTTCCGAGTATTCCGCGTTAAATATCGGGCCGGGTTTCGCTCGGGGGATACAGCCGAGACGACGTTAAAGTCAGCTTGGTTCGCGTGGGCGACGCGACGCTCGCCGGGCATTTTCTCCGCATTAAATAAGCGCGGCTGCCGAGAATAAATTTCATCCCGCCTTTTCGAGCGTTTTCAGTCGATCGTAAAACCTAAGCGAGGCCTGTCCGACAGGCTTTACGTAACTCTTTCCTCCTGACGAGCCGCTTCTTTCCTGTCTTCGACAGGCCCCCGCTTCCTTTTCGAGAAAAACTACCCTCTCCTCCCGCGGCAGGTCACGTTCCCTGCCCGGTGGTCCAGGAACCCGAAAAATGTGTTCATCGACTCTGTGAACATTGGCGATTCACGATTTTTCTGTACTTCCTTTTGATGACTGTACGTAATCCATCGGTTCTTTTTGTAGGCCCAAAGAAAATGGGACAACACAATGTTAAGGGGGTGTTCTCGTTTCCAGGATTGCATTTCTCGATAATGCAAAGATGGGATTTTTCAGTAGTCAAAACCGCTAGACAAAAGATCAGTCTGTTTTCACGTTTACGAGGCGTATTTCGTATTGTTCGGCAGCGTAATTTGCTATTTTCATAAAGCTGCGATGGCTACATGCTGCCGAATAATGCAAATTACGCCTCGTAAACGTAAAATGGGGCTTTTGAGGACGACTGCGGTCTAGATCACAATCTTTGCATTATCAAAAAATACCAACGACCCGACGAGACACGATTAAGACGTTTCGGATTTGGACAGCGAGCATTGTACACGATAGCCACTTTCTTCTGTGCGCGTCCCGGTGGCAATCGAAATGACGGATTTCGGCCTCGCGTTCGATCCTTTCGCTCTCTCCTAGTGGATTCGATTCGATTCGATCGAGTATCCGAGCAAAAGTCGATGGAGCTGTTGTCGTCCGGTCGCCGTCGGCTTCGAGACGAAGAGCGTCGCGAGGACGAGGGGTTGTTCGATTGATCGACAGAGCCGCGACCAACCGGGGAGGCAGACTATTTTTCCTAGGACGCAGCACTATTGTCGTCGTGCACTATTAATATCACCGCCAACCCTACGTAATAGCCGCGCGTCGTCTACTCTGTAATTTCGGTCGACGACGAGGACTTTAAAATCCACGCGGTCGTCGGCGACCACGTGTGTTTACACGCGAGCGGATGGCGCACGCCGGGCTCCTTCCATCCCCCGATCATAGTGATTACAGTGTTTAGACACTGCCGGTTATTACAATCGCTGCTATTATCTTGTCCCGGACGCTCTTCCCTTCTTTTTCTTCGAACCCCTCCTCGCGCCGAAGACTTACGCAACGACGTTCCCGCGGGAAGAAGGGGGATCGGTGTCGCACGACACAAACGAGGAAAAAGAAAGCCTGGAAAAATTGCAAGAATAAATACCGGCCGAGGGTGCACTCGGACAAAATGCCTTCCTGCTGTGCTCTCGAACGCCGCGCTGTGCCGCGTCGATTCGAACCGCAGAATCATATTCTACTTCCTGCAATTGCTACGCGCAAATTACCAACCTTCAAATTCAACCGTTTCCTGCTTCTACATACCGTGCAGTCTACGATCTCTGGGGACGTTTTAGAATCTGCAACTACGATGCAAAACGCAGGCGTACCGGATATTTTTTAGTCTGTGAAGTCGAACAGTTGTTCTGAAAATGAATTATTAACACTCGAAAGGTGGATAGTTTGATGATTATATGGATAGTAATCTTTTATTCTATGCAAACAGTTGTTCAGAAAATTTTTCTGATTATGTATCATATATTTCCCACGGAATTTTATTTGAATCCACCGATCTTGAAGTGTCCGTGTGGCCTTGGCGAGGTTACGGAGTAACAACGCCCAGGGTTAAACTGTGTACCATTGCTGGCACTGCACTAGTTATTGGCACTTTTCATTTAAACGGCAAATCTTAAGAATTCCTGGTATAGACAATCATTTTATATTGCTTCTTATTTGTATTTATAACAACGTTGTAAGTTTTCATAACAGAGTTCCACATATGACTGTTAGTAACGCTGGTATATCCAGTAAGACCGACGGATTTATAAAAATTTTCGTTACACACACACACACAAATAAGTATGCTTCATCGCTTTATAACTTAATTTTGGACTGTACTACAGATGTAATAAGTGCGTACATGTTTCATTATAAAGCAAATAGTCTGTTTAACGTTTACTTAAAGAATAAGGACCCTTATTCTTTAACAATTTTCGTGTTGGACAGTGTAAATCGAATCGGAAACTTTCTTCCAGCTGTTCTATTAATTGGAAACTTCTTCCCCTGTAACATTATGTTTATTTTATTGTTTCTTCGTTATAATAAATGGAAGCTTACGTTATTTTGTTGTTTTTCATTCTTTCAATAAACCCATTTTCATTTCCCATCAATTTTAACTCCATAAAGTAATATTTTATACCTCTAAATTGTGAATGCTTTCTCTAAAATCCGTATCAATGCCTCCGATCGGAAACATTCTGCCACGGGTTGTAGACTGCGGATCTTCATGCAAAATAAAAAATGTTTGCATTGATTGCAAAACGTAGGAGCCAAATAAAAATTTCATTCTTCTTTTAATTATCTTGTTAAGGTGAATCTAAAACGATGGTGGCCTTAAATCTTTCCAATACCTCCGCTGTTGAAAATTGTACGTATTCAGTCTTGTTATAAATGTTATGAACTGTTATAACTTGTTATAAACTGTTTGATTCTGCTGAAAAATCTCTATTAGCTTATAATAATAGCAAGTTAAGCTCGTTTGAACATTTCAAAAAAGAGATTTTTACTACGATTTTGGCATAGGGTGCCAATCATTGTACAGTTTACCCTAGGTGAAATAAAGTTTGAATTCTAGACGACAACACTTTTAAATATATTTTAAAGTGAACAATGTATATGACGATCTTAAGGATTCGGTCGTAGATGATAGCTAATTGTGAACGGTTCGAGATGTTGTCGAGTTCTTCTCTGTATCGTGTCGCGTATTATGTCGGCTCGAATCCTTTTCTATTGGTTGACTGTAAACTGTACAGGGTGACTAAATGAATCCTAATCAGTGAGTGGGTGGTGCGTTTCAGTCGTCAGAATGAGGTGTGCTTTAGTAAAACTATGATTTGGCTAGGATGAATTAGGTGAAGAAGATATGAGAAATTATAAGTGATTGTTTGGCTAAGAATGCCCTCGAAGTGGTGTCCGATGCAGAGTTGGGCAAACGCTAGTCACAATTATGATTATTGACTAATAACTTCATAAGCTCTACATAAGTGACTAATAATTAATGACTAAGTAAATACTTGAGCGTGACTATGAGTAATGACTACATAAGTATTTGAGCGTAATGACCAATGAATAATGACTAAATTTTTATTAAGGATGAATATTGACTACTGACTATAATGACATAACTAATGACTAAATACGCAATCAGAATTTCACCATGACTAATGACTAAAAATGGTTATAAGTTAAAATAAGACATAATAATAATAAGAAAAAATAGCCTATTAGTTTATAAACATATAGAATACAGATTATGACACGTTCGGTCACTGCTAATTCCGATATAGGTTAAGTATACATATTAAGCTATGTTAATCACACAATAATGTCTGACGACTAAAGATTGATGACTGATCATTTAAACTAACTAATGATTAATCATAACTAATAAGCAATAACTAACGATTACTTAGAGTTGCGACTAACTAGTGCCATGTAGTTATGACTAACTAATCAAAAAGTTTTAACTGACTACTTTAAGTTTCGACTAACAAATCAATCAGACTATTCGTCATTTTTAAATATTAGTTAATTTTTGTCCAACTTTGGTCCGATGACACCCAAATAATTTTGGGACCTTGTCGGTCCCAATTGCACTACTTTTAATTGAAACAAATCTCCAGGACCTATTGCACCTACGTTTCGAAAAATGCATGAAATCCGCAGTCCGATTTATGAGTACTTGAGTTGACGATCGATTGAAGTCCATTGCCCCTCGCACGAAGAACAAAAGATAATTACGGAAGGTCGCGATTCGCGAAGGGTAAAGAAATCGGAGAGGGATCGTTTCGCACCCTCCGCTAATTCGAGCGGGAACGAAACGATTTTTCACACTTTGCCGAAGCGGACCAGGTATGAAAATGGGAAAGAGAAGCAGAAAGAACGGCTTGGACCCGATCTCGTGGTACACTCGGAAATATTATAAACGGGTCGCGCGCGTGGGCGGTGCGTGCGCGCGGCTACGCAAATATTGATTTCATATTTTGCCCCCTTTTGTCGGGGCCTCCGACAAACGGATCCAGGGGTCTGTAATTTTCAATTTTAACGGAATCAACGCAGCTGGACTGCACGCTACACGCAGCTCCGCGCTCGGTTCCGTTGTTTGTATTTAGTCTGGAGCGTGATATTAACGGTCCGGAGCGGAACAAGAGGAGAGAGAACGAGAGAGAAGAGAAGTAACGAGAGGAGAGGAGCCTAGGACCCGTTACGCAAGCAGCATCGCGAACCGCGAACCAACGAAACGGTCTCTCGCCCTTCGCGGTGACGTCCAATGACTATACCGGTGTCGAGTAACAACGGCTTTTAGACTCCATCCGCCAGCGAACCGGCCCGATGACTGTAAATCCAATTACAGTCGCATCTATTCTCGCCGTTCCACTCTCGACCGAGTTCGCCGAGCGTCCCGACGCTCCACGACGTCTTACCGACGCGACGCGACGCCCCAACAACGCCGCTTATACGAATCTCGAGTGCTCGTTACGATCCTTATCATTCGTTTCACGCGGCCTTTGCCTTGGTCGTGTGAGCATGAATCCCCACTTCTTCTTCCTCTCATCAAGTGTAGAAATTCATTTCTACCATAATATATGTATTAGATCGTTCGGAAAATGAAAGCCAATGGTAAAAACCATTTGGAATAAGTTTTATGACATTTCGTTCTATCATCTTTTACGACTCTTCAGACAAGTTGAAGATTTATATAACTTTTTGCGACTTTACTTGAAATGCAATTTGCACCGCATAAAAAATGTTGGAAAAAGCGAAAAACAATTGCAATCCGATGGTATATTTTGTCTTTCGCGCACTGCATTTTTACCCTTGCGATAATAAAGCAGCAAAAGGTGATGGAAATGCGTATGTACTTTGATTTTGCATATTTGATGCGATGACAAAAAGAATACTTGAACGGTTAGAAAGCACCACAAGGCAAAAAAATCACGTCCGAATTGTCAACTGTCAATATACAGGGAGGTGCGTTTAAATAAGAACACCTAAATATCTCTTCAGATTATTGCGATGGAAAAAATATTTGTTACGTAATGTGCATGGTGTCAATGGATCAAATATCTGGCACGAATATTCTTTTCCGAGCGTCCTTTTTTCGGAGCTGTCAAGGTCATCGATGTTTTTTGATACATAATTACATTTTTATTTTATTGCACCGTGTAACTCATCGAACAATACATTTATATATATATATATATATATATATATATATATATAATATGACCTTGAGCTTGATCTGAAGGTAAAACTTTAATTTTCGAAGATCAAGGTCATTTCAACTCCGAAAAAAATAACCCTCGGAAAAAAATATTCGTGCCAGATATTTGGTCCATTGACACCATGCACATTACGTAACAAATGTTTTTTGCATCACAATAATGTGAAAAGATATTTAGGTGTTCTTATTTAAACGAACCTCCCTGTATATCAGGATTTTCCGATTTAAAATAAGGTTACGTAATAACTAGACTGCGAAACATTATGCAAAATAAAAATTGCTTGAATCAATTACAAGAAACAAGGGCCAAGTAATAATTTCTCTCATTCTTTAACTATGTTCATAAACTGCAACTAGGTGTGGATTTATAGTGGAGCTGCGACCATCGATGATAACGGCGCGGTGAAAAGAAACAAACATTCGTGACAACATTTCGACACATACTAATGAAAAGTATATATGTATTTTCTTTTTTTTCACCGCACAGGTCACCTCGCTGCTCCACTATAAATCCACCCTAATACATTGATGTTGTTAAATTTTTTAAATCTGTCCACTGTTTAAAATGCATAATAAATGGAAGTAAAGCCATAATGCAATAATAAATGGAAGTAATGCCATCTCTACACGAAAAACGAACTTGCTTTCCAAACGACCTAATATCTTGGTCCATTAAGTACTCTGTAACAAATTCATTAAACGCACAGTTACGTAACTCTAATCCCAGATCGAGGATACTGTTCGTGAAAGGAGGTTGATGGAAAGAGTCGAACGATTGTTGTGCAAGGTGCGTAAGAAGAATGGAAAAGTTCGAGGTCTTAAAGTAGACAGAGGGATGGTCTCGCGTGTATCGATGCTCCGGGGATAGGCGAGGCAAGTTCGAAGAAAGGGAAAAGGAACGGCGGGTCGTGACTTCCGATCCGCGATACGAGTTTCCGATTCCGCGAGCGTGGAGCTACTTAATCGATCCAAAGCGCGCAGCTGATCGTAATGGTTTCACTTGCCGGAGAAGTTTATGCGAGCGGCGTACCCCGTAATCTCTACTGGCAGAGGCAAGCAGGCAAGCAAGCAAGTAGGCGAACACAGACCACCCCCGCGACCCGAACCTTCGACACCGAAACTTTCGGAAGCAGCGCGATCATTTCATTTCCGGCGCTGTATATCGGCTGGGAACCGTTGCTACAAACTTTTCGTATCCATCCCTCATTCTTGGCGAGTCGCTGACGATTTCCGGTTTGCGAATCGGTGTTACGGATATACTGGGAATACTCGATGAACGTGCAAATTGGCTGGGTCTGTCCTGACCCTCGCTGACAGAATATTCGGATCAGTTCGAATGCTCAGATTATTCGAGTGATTTCCTTCTTTTCTGTATGCTGGATTATGAATAAGTGGACAGCGGACTTTATGCAAATGCTGTTATATTATTTTTACTATTAGGACCTTGAATAAGTTCTCGCTGTTTCTTTTACAAAAACATTTCATTCAAAGTATAATATATATATATATATATATATATATATATATATATATATATATATATATATATAGTATAGTATATTCCAGTAATTCCTCCAACTTTTCGTCTTCAAATTTTTTCGGTACGACAGAACGTTCTTTATCCTCAAGTTCAAATTATTTTTGAAGCGTCGAAACCAGTCTCTGCATGTTGAGTTCTGCCCTTCAAACGAAGGATTCGCTCATCTCTTCTTGGCACCCATTCACTCCGGTCCTTTTTCAAGGATAGAACGGCTATCCTTGGGGTGATCAAGTCACACTAAACTTGAGTCAGCCCGGCAACAATTCGCCTACGACACATAGTAGAATATACACTACTGTGCAAAAGATAGAAGCACCCAGTATAATTATAAGATTTAATGACAAACAATATCGTTATATATAGAATTATATGTATTTATAAAGTATTAGATATAATCCGCAGTAAAACATATATACATATATGTTCAGAACTATTCAATTAAACAACGGAATCCTTTCTCAAAACTTACTGTGTTCCTATTTGATTTTTTACGATTTTCTATTAAATATGGCCGGGTGTCTCTTCCTTTCAAATCGATCAATTAATGAAGCAATATAAAGCATACAGTATAGAACAAAGCACAGAAGTTTGTTTAGTTCTCAATAAGTTGAACATATTAAGAGACAAGATAAATTTCTATTTCTATTATTTAGAAAATGTTTATCTTGCATAAAGATTCACTGTCTAGAATTGACGAAGTCAAACGAAAAATGGATCTTCAAGGGCTATCTTAAATAAAGACAAGTAATTCAATGGCTTTAACCAGTTGTTGTTCGAAATGTAGCAAGTGCCCTGGTACCAGTCGGTTGAACGACCGAGCACCCCGCGCGAGCACGATCCCCAATCGAGAGTGTAACACGCAGCCCTGAGGAGTCCGGCCGTAAAACTGCGATTCCGTTGAAAATACGGTAGCGCTGACAGACAGTTGTCACTGTGGCGAATCGAGAGCGATTCCAGCGGCTCGTAACTCGGCCGAAATGGTCGTGATACAGGATGCACGCTCTCGGTATGCGACCAAGCTCATCGGTGCTCATGATTAGCCGAAAGACGGGGTCGGAGGGCTACGGAGAGAGGCGACCAAGCGAGAACGAGTCTGCCAGTTGAGAGAGCAAGAGAGAATTAGAGGGAGAGGGAGAGACGCGGGGGGTAGGTAATAGAGAGAACAATCATAATTGGCGCGTGCTTATAGGGAGCACAATCAATTAAATGGGGTGCACGCGGGCTTATGCGCTCTAACGACGCTGCGGCTGATTACGATTCTCCGTCGGTTTTCTCGCTCACCCCTCTCTCTCTCCCTCTTTCTGGTTTTCCTCCTCCCCTCGTGCACTCGGTTTTCACTTTTCTAATTAAATAACTGTACTCTCCCCCTCGCACCTTCTTCCAACTTCTTCTACCCACGACTTCGAGAGTCCAAAGGAATCCCCGTTTCGCGTCCTCTCGGAAAGCAACCCTCCACGACGATATTGAAATCCGATCGGGCGAACCTCTGTCGCGATCGATATCGCGCGACGAAACGCTTTCTTCGACGATCCCGCCGCCGCATCGCGTCAATCATGCATGCCTGACACGATTCCTTGTCCGCACTTAACCCTCCCGCACCAACCCCTCGCGAAAATCACGGTCGACATGCTCAACTGTCATATTTTGTGGTTCCATGATTCGCTAGCTTCGAACGTCGACCGGCAATTATTTCATAATTTTGGTCTGCGTGCTGAGTTCTTAATTGGTCGTGCGAATCGAACGAAACTTTAATCATGAACCAGTAATTCTCATTTTTAACTGCTGAGATCCGGGCATGCCAGAACAGACGGTATTGTTTTATCATTTTTGGTGTATCGTTGTTTTTCCCATCGAAGCGACACCGAACACGATACAATTACGATTATAATTACTTGTGTTACAATGTTGCAGACTTGACATTTACAGAGTTCGCGCACCTCCACCGTAAATGTCAAATCGCGAATCGTATATCGTGTAACTGTATCGTTTTTTTTTGTGTCGTTTCAAGTAGAAAAACGAGACGAATACGATGGTAAACATTTCGTAAAAACAAATGAAAAATTATAAAAATGGTAATCGTCGCAAAAGTGCGAGTCGTCGATTATTACTGAATAAAAGTTGTTTGTAAGTATGCAGCGGATCATGATGCAAATGAAAAACTTTCTACCTGAATTGCAACAAACTGGAGTGAAATAGAAATCTATTTTCTCCCTTAATATTCCGAAATTCTTCTAATATTTTCACTGTTTGAAATTACATATAATCATTTTTGTCACAAATGCATAAAATCCGCCGTATACTTATAAGACATAAACCAAAATTGAATGGAACTAATGTTTAATGCCAGATGATTGAGGAAACCGATTTGCAAGAGTTCGAAACACGATTCCGGCCAAGTTCGTCGCATCTCTGCCGTAAACAAGGGTGAGAGAGATAAGCTGGCGTAAAGTTTCGCTGCAATCTTCCGCCGAGGGCCGAAACGCTGTAACAAGGTCTCCCATTCGAGCACACGGCGATAATTCAGCGAAATTTCCCGCGAAAAAAAAAGGTCGAGCCGCGGGGAAAACTCCGCTCGACGATGTACATAGTAAGCGGAAGAAATTCAGTCCCGTTGCAGCTGTTCGTACACTCGAAGGGTACAACACACCCGACACGTATTCCCGATCGAATTAATGGTCGCGTAAACGACTCGATATTGGGCGCATTAATTCGCCGAACGAGCCATTAATATTCGAAACGACTTTCCGCGCGCCGACGAACAAGTTCACGAACACCGCGCTTCGAAACCTGTCGAAAATTACCTGTTGCTGGTCGACGAGCGAAGATGTTTCCAGTGACCCGGTCCCTGCACAGAAAAGACGGTGGTTAATGACATGGTTGACTAGGACGACGCACAGTGGGGTATATGCCCAATCTCAGCGGCCACAGCTAGTTGAAAATTCGCTCAATATTGAAACTGCTGTAACTTTGCTAAAATTGATCCAAATTTGACGAAAAAACAAGCTTAAGATTTCTACTTTTTGTACTGTGTCCCATTTTCTGCGTGGGCGGAGCCATAGAGGAGATTTCAAGGTCACCTTGATTTTTTTTAAACAGAATGTCCTTTCTTATACCATAGATCGATAGAGTATCGAATTCTGAGTATAAAAGTGTTGACCTTCGTATGTCCTAAACCTAATAGTTAACGAGATATTATCAAAAGAGGAAGGAAAATTATTTCGATAATATCTCGTTAACTATTAGATTTAAGACATGTGGAGCTCAATACATTTTTACTCAGAATTCAATAGTCTATCGATTCATGATACAATTTTTGTAGGTCTTTCGATTTTAAAAAATCGAGGTCACCTTGAAATCTCCTCTACGCCTCCACCCACGCAGAAAATGTTTATGCCACAACATGTCCCCCTATGTTCCGGGAAAATTTTGTCCATAACATTTTTTCATATTATTACAAATAACGACAATATTCAAAGTGGACATAGTTATTGCTCCACCCTGTATATTATTTAAATTTCATGTGTATACTGTTTTCTTATTTTAGTGTATATTGTGTGTTTATTATTATTATTTAATATTTACATAAGTGAATACGAAAATATAGCGAATGCGAACATGCAGAATGTGAGAAAAGCTGCGATTTTCGCGCGCGCACGATGGCCATTTTCTCGTAAATCAACTATAAAACACGAAAGCAGACGAAGGCAGATACAATTTTTCTTGCATCTTAATCAGAAGACTTCAAAGAATACAATGGTACAGAAATGAACAGCGGGACCCACCCGGAAGTATAACGAAATCATTACCAAAGTCTTAGAATCATGAAGAAAGTGACTCATCGTTGGTTATTTTTAAGTATCAATAATTAAAAACATATATATGGTACAAAAGAGAATTCCTCTTAAAAGTATACCCTATACTTAGCTAACAGAACTTCTACCAAACAAAAATCTGTTAGTGTATGTAAATAAGGTAACAATTACTAGGTGAATTCGTTGAGAAATGAAAGCGGGTTAACGGAACTTCAGCTTCCGACAAATGTCAGTGCTTAATGGATACATGAATGGGAAAATGAATGATGGGAGATTGTTACTCAGACATTCAACTAACTCAAGCCACAAAAATTTTACAATTTATCTGAAATTTTTAAAATTGAGTTATGACCGCTGAAATCGGGCAAATACTCCACTGTGCGACGCTGCAAATGAAGACCTTAGACTTTTCGAACAATCTTCGCGTCTTTTATCCCGATCTAATCGTCCGGCACATGCATCCGAAGAAGTTCTAACATTGCAAGGGTGCGAGATGCGCCTTCTCATTTCTCGATTATGCAGACATGAGGTTTTTTAGTAGTCAAAAGCGCTAGATAAAGGATCAGTCTATTTTTACGTTTACGAGGCGTAATTTGCATTGTCCGGCAGCGTAATTTGCATTATTCGGAAGCACAAAGCTGCGTATGTAGCTGTTTTCATAAAACTGCGACAGCTACACGCTGCCGAATAATGCAAATTACGCCTCGTAAACGTACAAATAGGACTTTTGAGGGCGATCGCGGCCTAGATTGATCTTTTATTTATTTATTACTGCTTCAAACCGACTGGTTTATTTAGCAAGTACAGTATTGCTACGTGTAGCTCACATTACGTAGGTGTTACATTGTTTTTGCATCCCTACGGAACACATTCTTCGAGAAAATTATAAATTATTACTAGCCTTTGAGAATGTTTTGCAATCGTGGAAACGAGTCTACCCCCTTGAGGATGTTCTAGAGGTATACAAAAACGCAACAGAATTTTTGAATACTTGACAAGATATAATTCTTACCAAATTAATGTAATTACCAAAGTTTGGGTTCGATTCACTGCACCGTTTAAGAATTATAGCAACTTAAAGTTTGCACATTTTACCACGTCCTCTTATGGAGAATTCATAAAATTCCACTTCAAACCCTATTCAAACCTTGAAAAAACGCAACTAGAAACTCCAACAAAAATGTAATACACTCAAAAACAAAAATATACTCGTGAATGGCTTTCATTGCCAATATATTGATGGATTTCGAATTTCTTGTACTTTTGTCTCCCATTCTACCTCCAGAACATCCTTACGACACGATAAATGAAAATAACGCACGAGGGACGCTCGAGCCCATCTCTCCGGCAACCTCGAAATATTACACGCCAATAGAAACGTTGATCGGTGAAAAATATTTGATCGATCGATCGGGTCCCGACGAACAATGAACTTGGGCTTTTTTTTTCCGGTGGAAAAAGTTGCGTAATGGATGCCCGAGCTTTCATAGGAACGAGGTCAACGGATGCGACTACGGAGAAATGATAAAGCAACAATCGCGGAACAATAGGCGGTGTCTTTTATTTTTCTGTTATCTTTCGAAACTGCACATGTTAATGAAAGTGTACATATTAATTGTGGGATTCGCGCCAATTCTTTTCTTCGCTGCCGTCGTTTCTTCTGATAGTTGCGTAAACGAGTTGGCCAATTGAACGACAGGAACAGTAACGGTTAACCGATGAATCAGAGAAGACAGTAGTTTCCTGCCGGAAATGAGATTAATGTGTCGAGCAAAAATTCTAATTCATTAGACAAAAAATTTCGGAATCTTTTTGAATAAAGATTTAAACCGTGATACGTACATGGTACTGATATTTTCCGTTACTGAAACGAAGATAATGTGTTGAAATTCAGAATATCTTTAATTGCGAATGTGGGGCTTTTATAAAAGTAATTATTCAAGTAAAATTTATTTATATTGGAGTCCAGTTATATGTGGAAAATTGAGTGCAAGTAATGGAAGGTTAAGTGGAAAGAGTGACGAACGCGATCTACAAGCAACGAGTAGTGAATGTGCTAATTTAGGTTTGTCTGTTTGTTTTCAGGTCGTACCCGTCGCCCGTGCAAAATGGAGGGCCAAATGGTACGACGATGAGTTGCGGGGGTTCGCAAGGTAAGCCTTTCGATTTTTGGTCACGAAATAGACAGTCACGTCGTTAATTGAGACTCGCAGCGATTTCATAGGTAGAATTGGCTCGTAGGGGCCAGAGCAGGTGCAAGAGCAGAAAGCCGGGGCACGCACGTGAGCATTCCTCGGGGGGTCCAGGGACGGAATGGAATTTCGCAATAAAGGGAGTCCTATGCTGATTAATTAGCTCGGGGTAAAAAATTCACAGGAATTCCGTTCCGCCTATTGAATTAGCGTTACATTAAATTTATTGGCAGAATTCTCATTGAAAGATCGAACTTGCATCGAGGCCGCGAGGCCGTCTGCCCTGTTCACCTGACTCTCTGTCCTGGCTGAATAATTTTCCAACTATCAAACGTCGAGGACGTATGAAAATACCGGCTACGATATTTCAGAGGAAACTTTCGGGGAAAAAATTCCCCCACCCCTGGCAATTCAATATCGCGCGATTACGCGGACAAAGGTATAACGAATCAAATATCATTTTAATTTTGTATATTGTACCTTGCAAATGCGAGCACGCGTTCCGCTGCCGCCGCTTTTCTCTCTCTCTCTCTCTCTCTCTCTCTACATATTTTGCTCTGTGTGCGCTGGTTCGTCTGCGTACCCTACACACAACAACCGGGACCCGTTCGTGACTTATGCGTTTGGCATCGCGAAAAACCTGCTCGCTTATCCGGCCACGTTCATTTTCAGATTCAGCCCCGCTGTCCGCTGTTTTTCGATGGAATTTCACGCAAAAGGATTCCCCGGCAAGATAAACGGAAATTCGCCGAACGATCCGATTAAATTTAACGTCCGGCTAGCGATTCCGGCGGATCGCCTCGAGCCGCGGACCGTTTTCCGCGCGTTAATCGTGATATTTATGGTATTCCGTTCGATCCGATCCGATCCGAACTTTAATTTTCGAAAGGAGCGCGGCAAAAAGAAACGCAACAGCCGCGAGTTTATCGTAGCTCGATACGAGCATCTCTCCGTGTCCGGACTTCTTTTTTACGACGGAAACTCGCGAACACGAGCGCGGTGGCGAAACCGTCACAACGACAACGCAATAAAACACCAGCAAGATTTCAAGCGTCACGCCGCGTCGTTAATGGACGCGGAAAAAAGGGTTTCCGAACCGTCCGATCCTGGCAAATCGCTCGTCCATCGGTTCGCTATCGTTAGCAGACACTGTTTTTACGAGGCACAAACATGTTGATCAGGGCAGACGAGTTAATTCGCTGCGAATGCGCATTCTCACGTTTGTTCTTGTTTCTTTATGGTCGGATAATTCAATCATCGATTAATGTTCGAATTCTATGTCAAGAGTTCACCTCGATAAAGAAGTATATACTCAGTTCGATTGGTTTTTAGACGACTTCCTCGATCTAAAATAAAAGAGGGTAAAATTGTGCAATAGCTGCACCTCACCGATTTCGATGATTTTTTAAAATGTTGTCAGGCTGAAGATTCTGAACAACTTGTTTCTATACATGACCGCCGCTCAGCCTTAGAGCCTGTTCACATTGGAAACCGGCGATTTTCTCATTAATCATCATTATATCTTTTCTACATGTTAAAAAACAATGACCTAATGACATTTAATGCACAAATACCTAAAACCTAATACCCAAAAGAGTGCACAAGAATTTGTTAATATATATCTTCAGGAGAAAATCTAAGAAAGTTTCCGAGTCGGATTGACCGAACCCGGTTATAGTTAACGAAGTCGGCGTTACTGTTCGGAATCGAGGAGCAAGGAAACAAGTCGCGAGAGTTCGCGATCGTTCGATCGTACGACGAGGAAGTCCGGATAAACCAGCGATATCGTTGCTCGTGCGATAACCAGGAAACTGGATAAGAGGGAACCGAAAATAAGGCTGGCGAGTAAGCGAGGAACGAAGCGGATTGCGCCGCGCGATTTCCCAACCGCGATGCGGGCGAACGAGCAGGGAGAACCAGCTTTCATTCGAACCGGAAAGATATACACGGCGGAGCCCTGTCCAAAAATGCCTCCCGGGAGAAAAACGCCGATATCAACACTTCCCGCGAAAATAATAATATTTTCTTTCGTTTGACTGTCACGGCACCGGCACTTGCGACGGTCTCTCGAACCGGAAAGGAGGGGCTGAGGGGAAATCAGCCGGCCAACGTTGGACAGCACTGATATACACTTGCGAAAAAGTTGACTCACGCCGTGAAAATATATCTCGAGTGATAAGCTCGCCGTTGGTATAACGCGTTTCGAGGCGTTGCGTGTCTGTAAATGATCGATGCACTGGCTGGTGGCGATATTGTATCGAAATTGTTGAATATTCCTCATAAATGTTCATACTTTAACCGAATCTCGTTGAACACGTGCTCCTAAAGAAGCCTTGTATTTAGCTAAATTAGAATTTTTGGTAATGCTGCGAGGTGCGGCGTATGTAAATTGCGGATCTTTTTGCAAAATCAAGATTTTTGTGGTAGGTCTGGCGCCGTCACTATTTTGAAATTGTTGAATATTCCTCATAAATGTTCATACTTTAACCGAATGTCGTAGAACGTGTTTCTAAAGCGCCGTAGCTAAATTAGAATTTTTGGTAATGCTGCGGGGTGCATCGTACGTAAATTGCGGATCTTTTTGCAAAATCAAGATTTTTCTGGTAGGTCTGGTGTCTTCGCAATTTTGAAATTGTTGAATATTCCGCAAAAATGTTCATACTCTAATGGAATCTCGTTGAACACGTGCTCCTAAAGAAGCCTTGTATTTAGCTAAATTAGAATTTTTGGTAATGCTGCGGGGTGCATCGTACGTAAATTGCGGATCTTTTTGCAAAATTAAGATTTTTCTGGTAGGTCTGGTGTCTTCGCAATTTTGAAATTGTTGAATATTCCGCAAAAATGTTCATACTCTAATGGAATCTCGTTGAACACGTGCTTCTAAAGAAGCCTTGTATTTAGCTAAATTCGCATTTTTGGTAATGCTGCGAGGTGCATCGTGTGTAAATTGCGGATCTTTTTGCAAAATCAAGATTTTTCTGGTAGGTCTGGAGCCGTCACAATTTTGATATTGTTGAATATTCCTCAAAAATGTCCATACTCTAATGGAATCTCGTTGAACACGTGCTCCTAAAGAAGCCTTGTATTTAGCTAAATTAGAATTTTTGGTAATGCTGCGGGGTGCATCGTACGTAAATTGCGGATCGATTTGCAAAATCAAGATTTTCTGGTAGGTCTGGTGTCTTCCTAATTTTGAAATTGTTGAATACTCCTCAAAAATGTTCATGCTCTAATCGAATCTCGTTGAACACGTGCTCCTAAAGAAGCCTTGTATTTAGCTAAATTATAATTTTTGGTAATGCTGCGAGGTGCATCGTGTGTAAATTGCGGATCGATTAGCCAAATCAGAATTTTCTGCTAGGTCTGGTGCCTTTACAATTTTGAAATTGTTGTTGAATATTCCACGTAAATGTTCATACTTTAACCTGAATCGTCGTAGCTAAATTCGAATTTTTTGGTAATGCTACGAGGTGCATGATATCTTTTCAAAGTTTTCTAGTAGCTCTGGTACCTTCACAATTTTGATCCAGTAATAAATATCTCGGGTTACGAACAGAGTTCTCAGTGCAATAAAACGCACCAGTAATTTACGGAAACGTTCCGCATCAGCGTCAGAAACCGCGATGGAATCGCATGGAAGAGACCGCCAGAGGCCACGAAACAGTCGCGGGATCTAAGAAAATTCTGCCCAACAATTCAAACAAAGGAAGTCGTCTTTGTACATCGCGTTCCTGATAACCGAATCGTGTGTTCATGCATGGCCAAGTAGTGTATGGTAAACAAGAGTTGCAAATAGCGGCGAGGAATTGAAACATGCGAAACGCGATACCTGGAAGGTTCCCTACGCTTTCATTTTTCCCGCTATCGCGTTTCTAGTTGTCGAACCGTCGTGAAAAATCGACTACGAAACGCTGCGAGCTTAAACAATCGTTCCAGCGAAAATAGCTAGACCTAAAAAGAAACTAGTCCAATTTAACGAACGGCTATTTTGCCGCTAAAATTCCTATTGACACTATGGTAATATTATTTTAACCTGTATGCTCATTCTTTAAAATTCTATCTGCATTCTGGTTAGCGCGAATACATAAATGCGAAAATATAAAGATGCTCAGATAAGGCCGAAAATGTGCGACTTTCACCCATTTTTAAACGTTTGTAGCTCACTGCAATGTTGACCGAATTTGATAAAACTTTCAGTATGCATATAAGTTATCGAAATCTACGAAACACATTTTCTAAATGATTGTTACACGCTCAGATAAACAAGTTGAAAAAACACAATTTTTAAAATTGTTCATGATTCCTACCAATTGCAAACTAAACAAATATTTGTTTGCTCATTTTCTAGCAAATTATGTAGTTGGTCTAATATCTTACAAAGAAAAATTCAAGTCGTTTGGACTAATCTGAACAAAGTTGTGCGATTTTCAAGAGCGTCCACTTAATATTGCCTGCAACTGTATACGCAGAAGGAACCGCATCCTGCGCAAATCATCAGTTAGTCTAGTTCTGTGTGCGTCGAGTAAGCAGCATTGCCACAAGACATGGTCTAGGTCCTCCAGTTCGTAGCCACGCTTGCAGTTGGTACGATCAACAATGCCTACGCGGACCAATGAGGCGGCCAAGTTTGTAGTAGTTAGGGAGGGGGTGTAAGAGTGATCGGGGAATGAAAAAATCGCTGCGAGCCAGTTATCGGTAGACGGTCGGAATAGTGCATGTAAGAATCGAAAGGACACCGATGCCTTTTTCCGTGCAGGTGGGGTGATGGTGAAGCAGGAAGCGAGGGATGACGGTTACGAGACAAGTCCGGATCTCGAGATGAGGAGCACCGGTGGTGACAGCAGTCAGCAGTACCACACGCCGCTGACACCGCACACACCGCACACGCCGCACACGCCGCACACACCCCTCACGCCGATATCGGCGACAGCGCATCAACCCCAGCAACCTGGCTCGACCGCTTCCACCCTCGGACAGGTGAGTTTTTATCTTTCTCTCTCTCTCTCTCTCTCTCTCTCGCTCTTTCTCTACTTTTCCTATTTCTACCTCGAGGAAACCGACGATTAGGTCACGCGGTTCTATTTCGCGCCACAGTCTACCGTGGCATGCCGGTGGCCACGCAATTTCCTTGACGCGCCACAACACGGAAGAACTTCTCATTGTCAGTCGATACTCTGCCATGTCACCTGGCTGTCACCTATTTAAATAGACGATGCTAGCTGTAATGAATTTACCAGTAAGAATTACACATTCAGCTCGTAGCCAAAATCATTATTTATTAGCAGACCGCGGATCTTTATGAAGAAATAAAAGTTGTCTGCATCGATCGCAAGGAATACAAGCTGAATTGAACGTTACTTTCCCCTTAACTGCATTTCTTTCAATAACTTGTTTATGTTCCTCTGAAAATGTTATTAAATTTCTCTGAATGTCCTTTCTTTGCTCGTGAACATATTCGTTTATAGTCTTAAAGTGAGAATTTGTGCAAGTATATATTTGTGAAATACTGACGGTTTTAAATAATCTATACATTTTGGTTGGCTACAAAAGGGTCAAGGGTGTAGTCTTGTTTCCAGGATTTAAAGGGTTTTTCGGTAGTCAAAACCGCTAGATAAAAGATCAATCTAGGCCGCGATCGCCCTCAAAAGTCCTATTTTTACGTTTACGAGGTGTAATTTGCATTATTCGGAAGCATAAGTGTGGATTTATAGTGGAGCTGCGAGCATCGATGATAGCGGCGCGGTGAAAAGAAACCAACATTCCTGACAACATTTCGACACATACTAATGAAAAAGTACATATGTATTTTCTTTGTTTTTCTTTTTTTCACCGCACAGCTCACCTCGCTGCTCCACTATAAATCTACCCTAAAGCTCCGAATGTAGCTGTCTTCATAATTAATTACAATTATGTAATGTAAATAATTAAATTACGCCTCGCAAACGTGAAAGTAGGACTTTTAAAGGAGACAACGGTCTAGATTGATCTTTTATCTAGCGTTTTTGACTACTGGAAAACCCCGTGTTTGTATTACATATCGAGAAATGAGAAGGCGAATCCCGCACCCTTGCAATCCTGGAAAATGAGTCTACCCCCTTAATGATTTTAATAAAAGAGAAATCATATATTGACATCTTCAATTTTTAAAATTTTCCAACAACTGTGAATTTCATCTACTCGATTATATAAATGCATAAAGATTCGCAGTGTTGTACACCCAATTTATATCGCTCGTCTCAGACTCTTGAAATAATATAGAAACAATAAATTATTTAAATAATCACCGAAATAAATATTGTAAGGAGCCAAATAGAAATGTTCCTCTTTCTCTAATGATTTGAAAAAGTTGAAGATTGTAAATCGACGTCCTCTAACACTTTGCACCGGTTTTTCTGCACCGGTTCAAGTGGTTCTCTCATAAAAACGTAAAATCAAATTAGAAGTCACGCGAGATCCGATCATCACCTTCCACGCGTAAGTAAAGACACGCGCGGAGATGTTTATCCCGCGAGGATACGAGCGGAAAAGTTCCGGTTCGCGGTTGACATTGCAGAATCAATCGCGTGGCCGATCGGCACGGCGGCCGGCGCCGGTAATCGGCGATCACGAGGGACAAATATCGGCGGATAAAGCCCGGGAATTATTTGTCGGTTAAGACCGATGATCGTTACGGTCGGATCCGGTGATTCCCGATCGGAATAACGAGCGATAAATTGCGCGATAAAAGTTGCGCTCGCACCGCGCGTCGCGTCGACTAGAGCGCGCACTTTCGTAATACATACGCTGTACGGTCGATTTGCATTTGGGAGCCGGCTTCGCGGCGCGATTATGCAACGCGGGCTGATAATGACATAAGGAACCAGTCGAGTGGATCTGGATCCACGGGACGAGATCCCGAGGCCGCGAGTGATCGCGGTCCCAAACTTTTTCGAAGATCGTTCTCGCCGTATCCGGATGACAAATCAACTTTTAGAGTTAATCTTTTGACTATATAAATTTTATGCTGACCGATTATATTCGAATGAACGACTTAGGCACTCGAAGCAAAAAAAACTGACATTGTACAGGGTGCTCTCATCGATAACTGTTATGAGTAATCGAAATGAACTTCTCTCATCGATAACTTCTTTGAGCAATCGAAACAGATTTTCTTCATCGATAACAGTTATCGAAGAGAAACCAATTTTTTGGATACTAATATATGTTACTTGTATCCAAAAAGTATAAAAATCGACATTTTTTAATAATTTTGTTCTTCGAATTTTTTTCTTTGTATTTTGTGTAGATTATTATTATAATTGTTATTATTTATTATTATAAACGGATCGAAGCCCTCGTACATACATGCTCGAGATCTCAAAGCACGTACAGGTGCGTAAAAATTGATTTGCATAAAGAGAGAGGGACAATCTATATGGTTATTAATTAAATTAAAAATAAAGTTCTGGTCTGATACTCTTCTGCGAGCAGACAATGTTTCCAAGTTGACTATGTTTAATATTGCGAATCTTAAATTTCAATAATAATCAACTTTTTATTCATGATTTGTATCTTAGGAAATTTTAGAATAATTGTTATTTTTGGTCCCTGTACAGTACCGATCGCAACGGGCGAAAGTCTCGAAGGAACCCTGTGTCTCGTGCCATCCGTTCTCTTAGAAAATGACTTTAGAGTTTCGTGAACTATTTTATTTCATATGTCTACAGGGTGTTCCTAGATGGTATACACGTGGACGGGATGATTCTACATGAGGATAAGAGAATATTAAAGAATATTTGAGTTTGAAAATTCGGCGACCGCGCATGCTATTGAATAGGAATCGTCTGACGCGTCTGTTCAAGACCGACTCATTCTACTTCTTTATTTTGAAACACCCTGTACTTTGCACTAACCAACCGACGTTTATTTGTCAATTGAACAATGCAAAAATGATTGAGCACAGGATGCGGGGTCCTCGTTCCCGAAAATTCGATGACGTCGCAATAGAAGGCAACGTTTAGTGTTCTGTTGTTGAAGTGGTGAAGCTCAAGGTGAACCGGTGCGCCGCTATAGTAATCGTCCGATGGTGAAAATATACTTTTAAGCAGCGCGCGTCGTCCGTAAGGATCCGTCGCCTCGATCCGTGATATCCGTGACTCGTAAACGGTAACGAGAAATCGATGCACCTCCGTGACGATTCCTTCGGTTAACCGTGGACACGTCTCGGATTTATCGTCAACGCCCGAGATCGAGGGCAGTCTTTTAGCTCGTTGCCACGCGAACTGTTTCGACTTACAAGGAGAACCCCCGCCCTGTCCCTCACGGATTTTGTTCAGACTTTACGGAGTTATAGAGCTCGTTCCCCTGATTACGAAAATACCCCATTACAGGGGCAGACACTCAATAGTTTTTGACATATTTACAATTAAAGTTTCATAACCGTAAAATATCAGTTTGGTTCAGATTTTTACCAAGCAATGGTGTGGCGTCACAGCAGCGAGCTGAACTGTTACGCCGCAGGTCGAGTTCGAATCCCTTCGTGGTAAATTATTTTTTATTCTTTTTTTTTCATGGAAAATGCATTTCCAATGTTAAATAAATTTTAAATAAAATATTTTTATTCGCTAAAGGACTAATTGAAAATGATACTTATACTTATATACTTTACAGATACAGATACTTATTACTTTATAGAAGAAATACTAGATCTATTACTACATAAAAGATAATAATTATAAAACAATAATAATATTAAAATAATCTGAAGCAAACTGATATTTTACGGTTATGAAACTTTAATTGCAAATATCTCGAAAACTATTTAGTGTCTGCCCCTATAATGGGGTATTTTCGTAATCAGGGGAACGAGATTTATAACTCTGTAAAGTCTGAAGTTCTCATTGTTAGTTCTTTCTTTGCTTCGTGTTGATCTGTCTCCACCGAACCCTACTCTCTTCGAGTCCAGTCTTCGTCAATGTATATGTATGATTACACCGTAGATCTTCATGCATAACAAAAATTTTATAGAAACGACTCTGATTGCCCACGGAGTGTTAATAGATTGAAAACAATGCGTTGGCACCATTCAATTCTCTCGATTTTCCCACTACCTTGAATTTCATCTACTTTTGTGTTTCCCAGAAATGCATCAAATCTGCATTCGAGTATCAGTCGCGTTTAGCATTTGGCAGTGTTGAGGGTGTAGATCGGTTTTCGAGCGAGAGTGTGGTGGCACACTCACACACCGCTAGACACATATACGTACACAGCGTACATATAGCGTAGAACAAGCTTTAAAATGACATATAACTCATTAAATTAAAGTAAATATTTATTGGTATAAAATTGCAATTAAAACAAAGGAACAAATATCGTGCATTTCTTTCTTCATAAACTATTATAATATATATCCATAAAATTAAATAAATCATTCTAGGTCGGAAGAAGTGTTTAATTTTCAGCTTCGAGTGCAAACAATTAGCATTCTAACGCTCGACATGATTGAGTCGCCGTTTTATCAGAGAATTTCCACGAAGCGAAAGATATCTTTGCGATCGCGAAAGGTGTTGACCGGGAAGAAAATAGCGAGGTTGCTGTTCCGCCGATTTTTCAGCGCGATCATTCTCGCGAGTACGCGCTGCTCGTGCTCCCAGATAACCCTAGACCGAGGCTACGAGAAACTGACAGATAATCGAGCGCGGCGCCTGCCACACACTCTCGGACACGGGATATTGCTTCCTTTCTCCCCCCAGCTTTTCTCTCGGTCGATTTGCCCGAAGGTCGCGCGAAATATCGCGGGAAATATCACCGATCTATTCTAATTCGCTCCCGCGAATACCACCGCGGGAACAAAACAAAAAAGAAAAAGAACTCGACTGACCCCGTAACTCGCCGGGAACAAAAAAAACGGACAGCGAACGATAAACGCTGGTTTCTGAACGCGTTGTGCCGCCTGCCACGTTGCAACAAGTTTTTCGTTCGGCAGCTTTGATCAGGCCGGGATCTATGTAAATGTTCGTTCTCTCGCACTCTGTAGATCGGGGAATAATGGATCGGCGACAGCGATTCACTAGCTTGTAAAACAGTTTTTAGGCTGTAGAACGTCGCTTTAATTGCGCTCTTCCTATATTAGCTACAGCTGACTCACGGTGTTAAGGAAAAAATCGTGAGTCACGCGCTATCGATGCTTTTGCAGATACCGCCGAGCATAATTATCGGGCTTTATGCATTTATAGCGATGCTAGACGAAGGATTGCTTTTCTTGTGCAGTTTCCGTGAACTGCGTCTATTCATATTTACAGTCATTTGCATTAATCCCCCCCCCCCTTGCCCTACGATTTATTTTAAGGTTTCAGTGATTAGAATTTCTTTGTAGTTCGCAATTTCTTAAAAACGAAGAAAATTTATATCTATTGTAGGCCCGTTATATTTTCCAATAGCTGTACATTAATTAAATCGAAGTAGAATTTCATTTCGATTTAAAGGAAATTGATAGCTCACACATTCACTAAACTCACGAGGACACTCTTAAAAAAGAATTTTGAAATGATTGCAGTTCGTCCGGATTCCAGAGGACACCCTAAAAATTGCTTTGTACAACGTCTTTTGTGTTGGCCGGTCAAGAAAGTTTTCAAAACACGTTCTGTAGATCTGCGCCGATAAATATACAGTCCGTAAATTTCCATCGTGTTACATCGAAAGAGAACTGTACGTACATGCGAGAATCTATAGTACAACACGTTGATGCATCGTCGGTCATGTGTGCGTGACACGATTCTTCGTCTGTTTATAAAAATTCATTTTTTTTCATGATGATCCCATTCTCACGATCACTGCGATGAATTTGACTTTTCACTAGAATGACTACGTTTACTTTGGTTTTTCCAGGTGACAGTTCGAGAATTAATGTATTCAGAGATTGCTCTACAATTTTTCTCACAGCTACGGTTGTTTTCAAAGACTATATTTTTCCAACAGACTTTTCCCTACACGAATTTCATTAAAATCAATGTACAGATTACATTTCATCGATGCCCTTTCTAATCAATTCAGTTTGAGAGTTTCGAGTCCGAGAAAAATCATAAAAAGTTTCGATCAATTTCTTGATAATGAACCTGTATTGTCGGCAGCAAAACGATTAGACTGTCGCATTAAAATATATTTTTAATGTTGTTGAGGATTGTTTTCACCCTTAAGACAAGGACTATATTTTTTAAAGAGACTGTGTCTTACACGAATTTCATTGAAATCAATGTTCACACTTAATTGATGACCTTTTCTAATGAATTCTGTTTGAGACGTTCGAGTCCGAGAAAAATCATAAAAAATTTCGATCAATTTCTTGATTGTGAACCTGTATTGTCGGCAGCAAAACGATTAGACAGTCGCAATAAAATATATTTTCAATGTTGTTGAGGGCTGTTTTCACCCTTAAGACAAGGACTATATTTTTCAAACAGTGTCTTACACGAATTTCATTGAAATCGATGTTCACACTTAATTCATGCCCTTTTCTAATGAATTCTATTTGGAACTTTCGAGTCCGAGAAAAATCATAAAAAATTTGGACCAATTTCTTGATTGTGAACCTGTATTGTCGGCAGCAAAACGATTAGACAGTCGCAATAAAATATATTTTCAATGTTGTTGAGGGCTGTTTTCACCCTTAAGACAAGGACTATATTTTTCAAACAGTGTCTTACACGAATTTCATTGAAATCGATGTTCACACTTAATTCATGCCCTTTTCTAATGAATTCTACTTGGGACTTTCGAGTCGGAGAAAAATCATAAAAAATTTGGACCAATTTCTTGATTGTGAACCTGTATTGTCAGCAGCAAAAAGATTAGACAGTCGCATTAAAATATATTTTCAATGTTGTTGAGGGTTGTTTTCCCCCTTAAGACAGTACGACTATATTTTTCAAACAGTGTCTTACACGAATTTCGTTGAAATCAATGTTCACACTTAATTGATGCCCTTTTCTAATGAATTCTGTTTGAGACTTTCGAGACCGAGGAAAATCATCAAAAATTTTGATCAATTTCCTGATTGTGACCCTGAATCGTTGGCAGCAAAACGATTTAGACAGTCGCATTAAAATATATTTTCAATGTTGTTGAGGGTTGTCTTCACCCTTAAGACAAGGACTATATTTTTCAAACAGTGTCTTACACGAATTTCATTGAAATCAATGTTCACACTTAATTGATGCCCTTTTCTAATGAATTCTGTTTGAGACTTTCGAGACCGAGGAAAATCATCAATAATTTCGATCAATTACCTGATTGTGACCCTGAATCGTTGGCAGCAAAACGATTTAGACAGTCGCATTAAAATATATTTTCAATGTTGTTGAGGGCTGTTTTCACCCTTAAGACAGTAGGACTACATATTTCTAACATCTAGCAGACTTTTTCCTACATGAATTTCATTGAAATCAATGTTCACACTTTCTAATGAATTCAGTTTGAGACTTTCGAGTCCGAGAAAAATCATCGAAAATTTCGATTAAGTTGCCGATAGTCAGTCCGACTTGTTGGCAGCGAGCGATTAGACAGTCGAAGCGTGAATGCGTCGAGATTTTCTTTCATTCGGACCGATCAAGATCACGCGACTCATTACTCGCCGGTGGAAGAAACAAAGGTAAAGCTGCCATCGATTCTCAATAGCGTCGCTGAACATAATTGACACGATTGCTTCGAGCGTAGCCGCAGCCGCAGCATTGTGCGCAGCAATGTAACAAATCGGAAGGGTTTTATTTCGAAGGGAATCGCACCCGTCGCGATACGATTTGTCAATGAAACGAACAAAGGGCGTTACCCGAGCGACCCCTCCAATTTTTGTGGAACTTAACAAGTGTTTTCTCGCGGCCTTCGTTCTCAATAACCCTTCACAATCGATGCTGTTTTAATTCTGGAAATTTCAGCCGGGCCGGAACATTTTTCAAATGTTTTGTAATTGGATATATTATGGGTTCACGAGTATAACCGTTTCCAATGGAAGCTCAATTTTAATTTCAGTAATCGTAGATATTAATCTAGCGCCAATTGGTTTAACCATGGATCCATTTGGTTTACGAACAGCGTCACATGCTGTTGGAAATGTCTTTATGTGCTTATGTTATTATAAGAAACTACACTTCATACTGTATATTTATTAGTATTATAAAGATGTTGCTCTAAATAACGACACACTGTTTCCGGGAATCCTGTATTTTACTATTTTCGCATAGATTAAATGCAGGATTCCTGGAAACACTGTGTCGTTATCTAGAGTAACACCATTATAATACTAACAAATTCACTTTTACTATTTTCACATACACTGGGTGTACAAAGTATTCGTACACTTTTTAAAAACTAATAACTTTTTTGTAATTGTACCAAACGAACTGAGTTTTTATAATCAATCAGAAGCATTGTTTCACGAGATGATATGCAAAAAAGATTTTCCAAAAATTATAATTTACAAAGTTACATGCAGAAATGATAAAGGCATTTTTTAAAACTTTTTTATTTGGGCCCTTGAATAAAATTTAAAATATACGTTCAGTAGATCTATGTTAGTTATACACATACCGAAAATTTCATCGAAATCGATTAACATACACACGAGCTGCAACCGGTTAAAAATGGTGAAAATCGTAGTTCTACACGACTTTTGATCAGTTTCTGCTTAAAATCCTCAGTCGTTTTTTCCTGCGTCAACCAAATCCGATGAAGTTTTCAGCATGTGTATAACTAACACAGATCTACGAAACGTATATTTTAAATTTTCATAAAATCTGTTTCGCATATCATTTCGTAAACCAATGCTTCTAATTGATTATAAAAAGTGTATTTAAAAAGTGTACGAACACTTTGTACACCCACTGTAGATTAAAGTGAAAACTGTACAATGTTGCGATCTGCTCAGTCTAGCTGCTTCTACCAGACTGACAACGGTTTTGAATTCATGCCCCCGTCTGAGCTCTTTCGTCTTTGGGAAAAACAGCCCCTTACGCCTAAACCCTTACACCTAAGACGCTATGGTATCGTTGGAAAAAATTTGGAATTAGTGATTTCACCCGGTCCCAAAAATCAATACATAAATCGTGGGGAACGAAGTTGAAGAGCCCCGGCTGCAGAAACGAAGCGCCCGCAGCACGAGAATGATTTTTTGACCTGAGGATGATCGATTTTGATCAGTGGAAGGCGTCGCAAACGTTTTCCCGAGGAAAAGTCCGCGCCGACGGAAAATTGGGGAAAAGATGACGAGCCCGCGTGTTCGCGCGCGACCTCTATTTTCGATGCAAGCGGCAATCGCTATTACCCCGACAATTTTCAGGCCGTATACCAACGGGAATATACATTTTACGATTGCCGGTCTACGTGTTCATGATGGCACGTGCGCTACGTGCCGCTTCAAATTTTATTTTCCGAACGAACGGACGCGTAAAAAAAGCCAACAGGACCTCGTAATGAATTCTGTGGCGGTTTCCGGAAAAACGTCGAGACTCGCCCAAAAAAAAAAAACAACATCTCTCCGAGAAAGGAACGCTTCTTCGATCCCAACCTTTAATTCGTCTGTGCGTTGCACTTCTCCGGAACATGTGGCTTCAACTAATTTCACACTCGACGTAGCCCTGAAACAGTGCTTTCTATTCTACACGCGCTCATCTATTATCCATGTGCTCCTCTCTGTGTTGGCGTACCCTTCACCTCGTTACTTCGGTTTCGCGGATTTCAACGAGAACACCAACATCCACGATTGCCGAAAATGTTGCTTGTCAAACGGGATCGCTGAATTTGTCTCTCTTGTTTACTGTGGTGTATAAAGACTTGTTAGGTTGAAGTTGTATTGTCTGTTTGATATATAGTTTGTATCGTTGGTAAACCTCGAGGTGTATATTCTATACATAGTGGTAATATATTTTTTAACAAGACCTGATGGTAAATCTTTCGAGACAACATACATTTTTACTTCGATATTCTTATAGAGCATGAAAAGGCGAATCCAACGAGTACCATGACCATACCCTTACGACGCTCCACTCTCGAGATATTTCTGTCGGAAAGGTAAAATTTTTACACTTTCGGATACAAGTATCTCGATATCGAATGACCGTAAGGGTACGTTCATGGTACTCCTTGGATTCGTCTTTCCACGCCTTACAAGAATATCGATGAAAAAATGTGTGTTGTCACTAAAATCAGTGACCTTGAAGTCTTGTGGAAATGAAGTTATCGAAATCTTCTAGACGATCGATAGCATGCTCGGTCGGCGGGTTTGGGGTTAGGGGAGCGGAACGTCCGTTCCGACGTTGAGACTTTTCTACAGTGTAAACGAAATTGTATTCGCAGGTGGCGATCAAGTGCGAGACCCCGGTGGACCAGTACTCGTTCGTCGACGAGGACATGTCGATGGGTGGGTTGAGGACGGCCAGCAGCCCTGCCGGCAATCCTGAGAACATGACGTGTCCTTCTGGGGCGCAATCCGCCCTTGCTACACCTACGTCGACGCCACCCGGCCAGCTCTCCGTGCCGCAGCACCTTCAGATGAACCTTGGCGTGATGAACGGCAACGTGAATCCCCAAATGGCGGCGCATCAGCCGAAGAAGAGAGGCCGCAAGAAAAAATCCGAGATGATCCTCACTCCGGAAGAGTAAGACCTTTTTCGCTTTTACGTACGCCCTGTACGCTTTCTCGCGAAATTCCAAATTATTAGAAAAATCTCCGTCGCCGAGAAAGAATCAGCGGTCGAAACGGAAGGGGACACACGCGCCAACCCTCTGCAAATTCGATAATCGCGTTAACGAGCCGACCGGAATCGGTTGCATATTTACGGCCCAATTTTGGTGGGTAGGCCGCGAGCGCGACGAGTGTTCGCGGTCAGCGCCGGCTACAGTTCATTCTAAATAATAATATGCGGCTGGGTCGATGCTAGACTCGATTATCGCCCCCGTCTTTCGGTTCCCGAAGAACTATTCTCTGTTGTTAAACTGGATGGACCGATGAATTACGCATTTCTGACAAAATTGGCTAACTAGGGAATGGATAAAAGAGCGACTAGGGTGGAGGTGTACCGGTTACTGGATATTTAGCGACAACTTGGAAGTTTTTTATTCATTTGAAGGCATTTTCTGTAATTTATTTTTCATTATTTTTGATAAACGATCAAATCAAACCTGTCTTCACTATCGTCAAATTTTTCCGGACGATTTTGTTAAAACAAAAGAAATATTCAAGAAGTTTTGGTCCTATTTACCGGACACAAGAAATCAATTGATTAATTATCTTTTCTGCCGTAGCACTGTGGTGTTATCACAGTTTCTGAGCATCTGCTATAATCGAAAACGGAGAATTGCGGGAACATCAATTTTATTCTCAAAAATAAAGTAATACTAGGTATTTAGTGTTATTCTTATTGATAGACTGCGGATCTTTACGCAGCATAAAAAATGTATGCATTGATTTTGACACAGGAGCTAAATATAAATAATCTTCTCCTTTTAATTACCTTACTAAGATAAAACTAATAGACTGGTGGCCTTAAATCTTCTTAATATGTGCATCGTTTTAAAATGTACGTGCTCATTTTTGTCATATATGCATCAAATCCGCAGTCTACTTATTAATTTCGAAAAAGTTTGTTTCGTGTCGGATAACCGGGTGGGGCACGGAAACTGGTACCTTTACCCTAGTTTTACTCACAAGAGAAGCACTATAATTTATAATTCTTTGTGAGACGATGGTACACGGAGATATCCCTAATGATGTCTGCAAAATATTAGGTGTAGTTACTCAATAGTTCTAAAGATATAAACAATGGAACTTGGAAAACTTGAGCTGCAAATCATGGTATATGAACAAGGTATGAACGTTTAATTGTTTATATCTTTAAAACTATTGAGTAACTACATCTAATATTTTGCAGACATCATTAGGGATCCATATACCATCGTCTCACAAAAGGTTATCAAAATCGAAGTCGGACACTCGGGGTCTTTCCCATGTCAGTCTCCCGACAGTGGTTGTTTCTCGGAAACAGACGGTGGCAACAGGGCAATATCCAAGGCCGCGATTAATTGGGATCGAGTCGCCAGCAACCCCTGCTGTCTTTTTCGTGAGGGGAAGGTGTTCGAAAGATACCTTCGCCCTCCGAGAAGAGGTGAACGGGAGGGATTCGAGTACTGTGGGACTCGTACTCGGCGAAAACTCCCACGGTGGTCTAACTCGGACTCGGGAGGGCTTTGGAACTCTTACGAGCACGTCGCCCTTCCAGTCAGATAGCCCTAGCCCTCGCGTATTTTCATTATTGGCTGAAACGATCGCGTGTCGAGGCGAGAGTGCACGAAACTGCGAGAGCCAGCCGAGTAGCCCAGAGGTGTCCCCTTTGGTCTAACCAACTTATCACCTCCGCGAGCTGCTTTTCCCGAGGATGATCGAGCGAATCCGTACTAGGAGTACCAGCCCCGTGATCGTCATTCGATCCCGACTGAAACTGCGAAACTGCGAAACGTCGCTGCCAGTCGAATGAAGCGGGTAAAGCGGGTACTTTGTCGCGTCGACGAGCCGGTTAACGACTGAAGGGCAGGACTCGTAAATCCGATTCGATCAAGTTGACCGCGTGCACTCGCTCTCTCTCTCTCTCTCTCTCCCTCTCTAACTTACTTTCTCAAAGTACCACGTTACCAACGCGATAATGGAGAGCCAAGGCGCGACCGAGTTTCTCTAACTTCTCGACGTAATTTGATACAGGGCGGAGCTGGCCGAGGCGAAGAAGCGGGCGAAAACGTACAAAGAGAGGAAAAAACACGACAGATTCGACGGCATGCCGGAAGAGGAGGTCAGCAAACGCGTTCTACCCGACCACCTGACCAACAACCTCGACATCATCATCGTAAGTTACTCCAGCCTTCTTTCCTCGGGTCACTTCCAGTACAGTTCCATTTTCGAGCGGTATGGTGTCTGGGTTAGGTATTTCTAACACGTCCCGTGGCGAGCCGTTTTTGCTCGCCGATCAAACAAACTTACGTGTTCTGTTCTAAACTGCATTTTGCGTGATGCCTCGTTCTTATCGAGGAAATATATTCTACCTTGTTAAACTTGTTATGAAATAGTAGATTGGAGGGAAAGTTCTGACATATTTTGAAGAAAACGTTTGGATATCATTTGTAACAACTTGTTGCCATCTTTCAGATAACCTGTCAATTGCTGTTTTTCATTTACAATCTTTTCCTGCAACCTAATATGAGTTTCTGGCGTATTAAATAAGTATGTATACCAGCAGTGGTACACGCGGCCTGAATGGATAGTTTGAACGTGTTCAACAACGTGCTCAACAAAACAAGAATATTTTTGTCAACGAAAACGTTCATGAATTCGCGAAAAGAAATTGCATGCGAGTACTCGGGAACCGGGTTATTGGCACAGGGGAACGCGGGGCACTTTCGTCCCGATAGCGGTAAGATTCCGTTCGAAGCGGATCCGCGCGTGTAACAACGCCGCGCCGCGCCGCCCTGTTCCACGGTAGCCGAGTTCCTTGGAGCCGTAAATTTCCGACGAGAATCTCCTAGGCTGCTCGCGATTCCGTCGCGCATCGTTTTTCGCGAAACGGAGAGGTGGGAACGATTAATCCGATTAGCCGTTGGCATAACGGGCGTCTAGTTAGCAGGAAAATCCATCTCGAAGGCAGCGAGACGGTAGGGAGAACGTAACTACGACAAATGGCCGTTTGTAGCGCGTTCGTCAGGTGTCGTAATCGCTTTAATGGTCCATACCCAATTCGGTTATCACGCTTGACGTTGGTAACGAGCGCGAACTCGTGCGCGCTCACGTTCCCGCCGGTCGTGCCGTTTCATCGAACACCCCATCGATGCGGATTGTTATATTCCCGGCGATTCGTTACGGTTTCCCGCGGCTCACGATTTTTCTTCTCGACCGACCACCCCTACTCCCCCTTTGCGTCCCGGTTTCCGCGGCTCCCGTATCGTCGCCACCGATTTTTCCAGGGAAAATCGTCAGAGAGACGTCGCGCCGCTTCGAAAACGCGGAGCCACGGGAAATATAATAGCGCGAAAAAACGAATCGCGACCAGCTTAATAGTCCGCGAGATTTCAGGTTTTATCTTCGACTCTAAATCTTCGAAATGGGATCATTCGAGGGAGCGTGGCTTCGTTAGTTGTGATTATTTTCTTCTACAAGTCTAGCCAACGTAAACAGTGGGACAGATTGTAGGTGAACACGCGAAATCGTTAAGTAAAAAACGTGACTATGATTCGATTGTGTATATTCCAGCTGATCTGTGTTATGTTGAGTTCGTTTAGCTCGCGTCGCGTCTTTCGGAGGGTTCGCGACTAAAAAAAGCACTCGGTCAGGGGTTCGAACGAGGAGGGGAGAGAATTTAAGGAGATGGCGATGGTTGGGGGTTGAAAGTGTTCCGGGTTGGAGGGTATATCTCGGAGGAGAGCTATGGTAGGGTGGGATTGCGATTCGGTGACGGGAGAGTCCGTTAGCGGCCGGTTCATATTCATATATTACGCGGAACGAGTAGTCAGCGTGGTCGATCATCCGTCAAACGGTGTAAACGCTTTAACGGGCCGTGGGCAATTCGGTTATTACGGGCGTCGTTGTAATCGAACGCAACGGGACACCGGTGTCGGGCACTGCGTTCCCTCTTCGCCGTGGACCTCTGGTCCTCCCTGGCCCTGGACCATCCCCCCGGCTTTTCCAACCCCTCCGGACTTCCTCCGCGTCCCTGTCGGCTCTCGAACACCCACCCCGTGTGTCTCCCGTGACACGAACTCGCTCTCTCCGTCGCGCCGGTGGTGGTGTGCTGCATCCGCGTCGAACCGGGTCGCGCTCGCGTTTCTCGGCTCGGGTTCGAGTCCCGAGACGAGCCGGGTCGAGCAGAGTCGAGCAGAGTCGAGTAGAGTCGAGTAGATGCGAGTCGAGGCGAGTCCCAGGCCGAATCAACGCGCGTTGTTTTCAATCGGCGACAATTCCACACTCTCCCACCGCCAACCCCTCGCCGCGCATTCAACCCCCATCATTTTATCCTCGTTTATCCCGGTCGTAGCGCCATTCGACGCCGGCCGACCGGCTAACGCATTGGCGTTAACGCGCTAATGCGATACGTACTTTATGTACGGAGGGAGAGGACTCAACCACCCGTACGCGACAAACGGTATAACGCGATTTCGACCAAAGAACTGCGACCCTACACCCCCACCTCAACCCCTCTCCTCTCCTCTCTCTCTCTCTCTATCACTGTTTTTCACTGTAACCGCGATTATTTTGCAACTCGGATTAGTGCGAACCATATTCGCCCCGGATAAGTGCGAACCGGTTTAATTCGTACTTGTTTCGCCTTTTTAATCCTTTGTGACGATTTTTGTACCTTTCCGTGTCGCAACTGACTGAGCATTATTTATATAACAAGATCTTGTTAGTCGTACACACGAATCCTCTTTTTTAACTGTACCTGCTCCGATTATTCTGCTACTCGAATTAGTGCGAACGATCCGTCCGGATAAGTGCGCACGCATTTCGTTTGACATTGTTTCACTTTGCCAGGTTACAGATGGTCGAGTACTGCTTCCGCGGAAAAATCTTGTTAGGTGCACGAATCGATTCCCTTTTTCGCAAATGATTGCAGAAGTTTTAGCGGCTGGTAGATTTTAATGATCGTAAAATGAAAAATATCAAATCGGTGAGTTGACCGGTATTAGAGAAGGTCTTTAGCAATCATCCTCATGATCCAACCATCACGATAGAAAGCCACGAATTAACTCGCCTATCTACTATAAATGTCCCCTGCGAATCCCTTATCGTTCTGCAATTTTTCAAACGTTCCCTCGGCTCCGCGTACCCGATTAGGCGCGAAAGGCTTAAGTAATCACTCGCTACTATTCTACGCTCTCGGATTAGCGCAAAGGATTCCCCAGGCAGAATATCTTTGAGCCGTATTCTACTCATTAGTCAGGATAGATAAGCCCGGGAACGAGGAACGAGAAGAGATGGGACTGGCTAGATATTCTCTCTTGAACTTTGTAAATATTCTTAGCACGATATTCTCGCGGATAGCCGAAATTTTCTAACTCCCATCCCTTCTTTTGTCGTGGAGATGTTCCTGGTCCGAGCCAGTCTCGCGCTAACGAATGGAACTCACGAACTATGTGGGTTGTCGCGCCGTGCACGAACAATAACAATAATATCTCAAAGACTGGGTAGCTGGGAATTTGAACTGGGAACGCCAAACCTTCCGCGATCTTCATTCTACAGCCATTGAAGTTACAAACACTTCCAAATTATAGATAGAGGATCGCAAAACATTCCGAACATTTTTGTAGGTCGAGCACCTGTTTTACACTTCGGAAAGCAATCCTTTAACGGGGCCCCTTGGGAAACAATTATCGGACCACAATCGCTCTGTAGGAGCGGATTACTCCCGTATGGACTACTTAATGGGTCTCTCCGAGGGAACCCTTCGGCCATCTTTGGCCCTTCGTCTTCGCGGTCCTTTGGCCGGAGTCCCTTCCTTTGGGAGCGGACAGGCTTTGATGGTCACGGGGATCTTCCGAAAGGGTCTCCGTCTAAAAAGAACTCTCTCTCTCTCTCTCTCTCTCTCTCGGTGATCCTTGTGCATCTTTGAAAGGACCTCGTCGTTTAACAGGCTCCTACCGGGCGAGGCCAAGAAAATTCCCGGTGAGTTCGCGGTTGCGAATTGTTCGGCGTAAAACGATTTCCGCGAAATGGACGGCCGCGAAGTCGCGTTTCCTTGTCGGAAACGAGCGGTGCGCAGACCGAAAGTTGCAGCCAGTCGAGCACACAAGCAAATAGGCAAGCGTGAGCCTAGCACAGCGAGGACACTCGGCTACCAGCGCGGCGTGTCCCTGTCCCGTGTCCTTGGACTTTGTCGTTATTAATTGTCCAACCGACGGCGCGAAGAGTGAAGATAATGTGGTTGCGCAACAGGTACTACCACACCTGTGTCTACCGCGTTGCATAATCGCGGGTAAGAACGGTGTACAGTGTACAGTGTACGTGAAATCTTTGCGTCTGTACAGCCTGTGTCGGGAAAGGAATGCACCACGGTCCACGAGCGATCGACACAAAAACTAACGATCGCACCCCGCCCACCTTCTACTCTTCCTTTTTATCTCTCCCTCTCTCTCTCTTTCTCTCTCTCCCTATCTCCTTATCTCTTTTTTCTGCCACTTTTACCCGCCCTCTTCGGCAATCTTCGATCCCAGAGACCTGGCGTAAACGATCTCTAGGAGCCTCCTTTGTATCCTCGCGATTGTAGATCGTCGCGGGCGGCCGCGATCGCACCTTCACGAGGATAATAATTCTTCGCGCGGCGAACACGTGACGCGATAACCCGTGACCAGGCAACTTATTTCCCCGGTAATTATCGCGCTACTCCGCAGATATTAGTTACATTGTTGCCGGCCCGATAACCACTCTTTTTCCAATTGTTAACAAAGTCTTATCGTCGCTGCCGTCCTTAAACGACGTCACCAAATTGTTTCGGTTGATTTACGAACACCTTGCCCCACGATTTCCTTTACCGATTCGCGCTTAACAATTTCGCAGAAGATAAACGGAAACGTTGATTTAACGCGTGTCTAAATATACCTGGATGCTTCAGAATTAACTACGGGAAAATAGAATTTTCAACACTCGTGTCGATTCTGGTAAAACGCGATGAAGAGTTCAAGTTCCCTACACTTTTAATTCGAATGAGTAAGTGACTTGGTTCTCGCGGGATCTTTCGGGGATAATTGTTCGACAACCACCGCGTTGATATGTATATTGTTCCACTTAAAAATGAATGTCCGTGTTCATGGAATATGTATGCAGTTTTCTGGGCTACGAATAATATAGACAATTTTTATTTTACATAAAAACCTGCTGTCAACGCGTATCAATTGTCGCTGATGTAAATTCGTGTCGTTTAAAATCCTGTTTCCGGTTGTCGTTTAAGTAGAACATCTATTTATATCGGTGGACGATTTCTTTGCAATCGCACGCTGTAGAATTCTAGTTAATTTTTAGCTAAACACAAGCTTGATCGTTCCTAACCTAAATAGAAGCGTGATCATTCTGATCTGTGCCGGAAGACGTTTCTGACTGGTCAACTTTTGAGCTTGTTCGTCTTAACTGGTTTTTAGTGTTAGAGGGAAAAGGCACCGAACTACATAATATTAGATCGTTCGGTGAGTCATTTCGTTTTATCAAGGAAACATAAGAGCCAAAGAAATGTTTCACCATTTAGAATAAGTTTTATGACATTTTGTTCTATTCTATTCTGTTGCGATTTTTCAGGTAATTTGAACATCCCATGCTCGTATATTCTGTTTTTTATTAACAAAAAATTGAGTTACATGACTTTTTACACGCTTATATTAGCTTGTCGAGGTGTCGTTGTATGTGTCAAATATTGTAATCGAATGTTAAACCACTTCCCGATTAGCTAGAGACTTGAAACTTTAAGCAGAGCTGGATGACAATGCAATATTAAAAAATAAATTTATATAAAAAACATTGCGTCTAGGAGAAAAAAATTTTTATATTAACCGGTAGTATGTTATCGCGTTCAGCTATCCCCACTCCGCGCGCCAGCACTCCCTACTCCACTACGCGTTCCCACTGCGATTCATCCCCACTCCACTGGCCCACTTCGCACAGAAAAAACTCATTGTCAGTGAGGTTGCGATGGTTCCGTTCATTCAGTTCCATTTCGGACAATTTTGGACTCCATCAAGAGACGTCGTCTCTCAGAGTCATCCCCTCATTCTATCTCGCGTGTTTTCATATCTTGCGTTTCTATATCTTACTATTTCATACCAGTAATACTATATCTTGCGTTCCACTTAAAAAAGACTAAGAGGGAGAAAATAAAAAGATATGAACAAAACTTTTTAAAAACCACGCTTATATTAAAATGCACTGAAAAGGAAAGAATCACTTTTTTAGACATTAGACTATAAATAAAAGCGTGGAGCGCCCACGAAGATTACGTCAATAAAGAAATTATTTTCTCCTTTTTAGTGTATTTTAATATATAAGCGTGGTTTTTAAAAAGTTTCTTTTTAATATTTTTTTATTATGACTTTATTTGAAATGAGATTTGCACCGTATAAAAATGTTGAAAATACCAAGATTTTGCGATCTAAAATAAGGATAATTTTTCCCGGCAAATTTCAAGAAACGATGAATAAAATCTTATTCTCAGCGATAGTAGCCTTTGTACAATAGATCTAAAATAAATAAAAGTCTTATTCAATCCTGTGGAATTTGATGTCCTAGCATTGTTTTGAAAGTTTTTAGAGGCCGTAATAAATTACTTTCTGAACGAGCTAATACGTTGGGATTTAAGTTTCGCGAAACATCGGGATGTGGTAGGGCGGAGGTAAGCTTCGATCGCGAAACTCCTTTGAGTCGACGTGTCGAATCGGAGATCGAACGCGTCGAGGATTGTCGATTGTCGAGAGAGAACAAAGCTGCCGGGAGAATAATCCTATCGTCGGGCACGGAAACTAGTTGGAAATAAGCCTGCCGCGTAATAATTTCTAGAAGATTGAAGCTGCTCGAAGCCGGGAATCCATCAATGAACCGGTGGAACGAAATTAACCGCGTGGCCATTATTTCCGTATCGCGCGCGTTGTCCCGGTACGGTACAACAACTCGCGGCTATCTGCAAGACACGATTCTAATCGCGTTCTCCTCTTTTGTTGCAGATTGGAATCAACCCCGGACTGTTCGCGGCTTACAAGGGCCACCACTACGCCGGACCCGGAAACCACTTCTGTGAGTTCAAATAGCTTCTGTTCTTCTAATAATGTTTATTTACGAGCGGCGCTCTATTGCTCGCCGGTTGACGAGCTAACAATGTTGGGCGACGGTGTGCAGGCGCATCCCTTCGAACACAGAACTCCGTTTATGTTATAAACAAAATTTCAAACGGAGACTGGAACTTCGTTCCACATAATTTTCTTTATCAAAATGGAGGGAAAGTTCCACCTATAGATGAAGCGAGGCTGTTAGTCCGCAGAATTTTTAATTTTCGGCGATTATTTCGTGTAGGTTGACGGACCAGTCTGATTAAATTGAATCATCAGCACCCTTTTATAAGAAAACGTACGCAGTTACGAGAGTGATGCAATAAAATGTCGTTCAGAAACGATCGCAAACAGGAGTTTAACCAATATTCTACGGAAAAATGCGAAAAAAAGGCACATACAGATCGAATTGAGTAACCTCCTCCTTTTTCGAAGTCGGTTAAAAACAGTGTAATTTTCTTTATCAAAATGGAGGGAAAGTTACACCTAGATGAAGCGAGTCTGTTAGTCCGCAGAATTCTTAATTTTCGTGCCATCATTTCATGTGCGTTGACGGACCAGTCTGATTAAATTGAATCACCAGCACCATTTTATAAGAAAACGTACGCAGTTACGAGAAAGATGCAATAAAATGTCGAACAGGATTTAACCAATATTCCACGGAAATCAGTGTAATTTTCTTTATCAAAATTGTGAGAAAGTTTCACCTAGATGAAGCGAGGCTGTTAGTCCACAGAATTCTTCACTTTCGGCGATCATTTCATGTGCGTTGACGGACCAGTTTGATTAAATTGAATCACCAGCACCATTTTATAAGAAAACATACGCAGTTACGAGAAAGATGCAATAAAATGTCGAACAGGATTTAACCAATATTCCACGGAAATCAGTGTAATTTTCTTTATCAAAATTGTGAGAAAGTTTCACCTAGATGAAGCGAGGCTGTTAGTCCACAGAATTCTTCACTTTCGGCGATCATTTCATGTGCGTTGACGGATCAGTCTGATTAAATTGAATCATCAGCACCCTTTTATAAGAAAACGTACGCTGTTACGAGAAAGATGCAATAAAATGTCGAACAGAAACGATCGCGAACAGGAGTTTAACCAATATTCTACGGAAAACAGTGTAATTTTCTTTATCAAAATGGAGGGAACGTTTCACCTAGATGAAGTGAGGTTATTAGTCCACAGAATTTTTAATTTTCGATTATTTCGTGTACGTTGATTAAGTGAATAAGGGATTGATTAAAATACAAGGATACATACCCTGTTACGAGAGGGATACAATAAAATATTGAACAGAAACGATCGCGAACAGGAGTTTAACCAATATTCTACGGAAAACAGTGTAATTTTCTTTATCAAAATGTAGGGAAAGTTTCAGCTAGATGAACCGAGGTTATTAGTCCACAGAATTTTTAATTTTCGATTATTTCGTGTACGTTGACGTATTAAGTGAATAAGTGATTGATTAAAATACAAGGATACACTGTTACGAGAGGGATACAATAAAATGTCGAACAGAAGCGATCGCAAACAGGAGTCTAATCAACATTCCAGGAAAAACAGTGTAGATACCATGCACTAGAAATTTCCCAAAATTACAGAGCAGGTAGAACTTGTAACACACTAGCCAGGTTTCGAGGTGTCTAATAGAATGATAGCTGGTGGAAGTGCCACTCGCTATCGCGTTGTAGTTATCGGTGTGACGAGTCCGCGGCGCGTGAAGTTATGTTCGTCACGGCTCGGCTCGGCTCCGCTCGGCTCGGCTCGGATCAGCGCCGGTTTTCATTCTCGCGATTTCCACTCGGGCGGTCGCGATCTCCCGAGCCGGTTAATTAAGCCGGCGCAAAGCGGCGATCGACATCGAGCGCGACTCGAGGAGTCGTCGATGAACGCGATGAAGTTTCATTCGACAGAGAGAACGCGAGAGAGAGAGAAAGAGAGAGAGAGAGGGGGGGGGGGGGCTAGGTAGGAAAAAAGGGAAGAAAAAATTCGCGATAACGCGAAGTACGCTCGACTGGTTCGGCGAAAGAACGCGCTCGTTTCCACGACCTATTTTTCACCGATTCGAGTTACGAGCGCCGATAACTTCGACGGCAAAACGCGATTACGATCGAGCACGGTGAAGAGAGAACGCGAGAGAGGAAGGGAAAGAGAGAGAGAGAGAGAGAGCGCGAGAGAGGAAGGGAAAGAGAGAGAGAGGGTTTGGCATCGTTCGAGGGAAGAATAGGGCGGGCAAGGGCCACTCGATCGCGCCTAATCGGCCCTCGCCCTTCTAGCGATTTTCCGAGAAAAGTCGCGGAAAATCGCGTGCGCGATCCGCGGACTCTCGCGATTATACAGCCGCGAAACTGATGCTCGCTTGAACCCGTGGTTCCAGCAATTTCAGCGCGCCAGCTGATCGAAAGAAAATTCGCTCGTTCTCCAATTTGCTTTTTTTGTCCTTGCTTGATCTCTCTCTCTCTCTCTCTCTCTCTCTCTCTCTCTCTCTCTCTCTCGCTCTCCCTTTCGCTCTCGAGTGGCCAACGCGATCGACCGAGACAACGATCACCGTTTATTTTTAACGCGCTCCCGGCGGAAACCAGAACGAGACTCTCGATGTGGCCGCGTGCAAGCGTCTTGGCGCCTGTTTGCCACGATCATGGTAGGCAATGGTTCGCGAACGTAGGCGATGGTAGGTGATGGTTCGTTCCCACTCGATTCGCAATTCCGAACGAAAATGCAAAAATCAAATATTCATATGTGAACACACTCGTTGCCGAAGATACTCCGAGTAATTTATTTTCGCGTTATTATAATTCATTTATTGTGAATTCGCAACTAAATGAACCGACGACGCTGCGTACATTTGTGAATGAAGGTAATGTGCAGCTCAATCATGCGCGCGCGATTAATTCCCAGAGATTTCAAATCGCAAAGTAATTGTTAATATTCGAGTCACGTGAAGATCGCTCTACAATTTTATTATCCTATTTTCAAGTAGGGATCTTACGTTAGCGAACTCGGTGAAGATCTTCGATAAACAAAATTTCCCGTGGAAAATGGACGGACGTGTGCGGCAAAGTAGGCAGAAGACAAGTTTGCGCACCGTGTAATCGACGAAGCAACTCGAAACCATGTTCCCAGAACCAAAACACAGTACAGTATCTCTCTCTCTCTCTCTCTCTCTTTCTCTCTCTGTCTCTCTCGCAGCGTTCTCGTCGCGCTTTCGAAACGACGAGGCGCGTGCTCTCGCTTTCCAGCCCGATAGCGATCGCTTCGCGTCTTTCCGCGGCCACTTCGAATCGCGGTTCCGCCCACTTATTTAGTTGCTTATGTTTCTTCATCGGTATCCGCGAATTTCAACGCGTCTCTCTGTTCGTAGCACAGTTTCCGAACCTTTTTTGGCTTCCGAAGATTTCCTTGTTTCATAAATGTATGAAATCCGCGGTCCAATATCAACTCGTGGAGCAGTCTAAACGCGAGTTCGGAGTCTCGATGGAAGATCATTAAACAGCAAATCTTTATGCAAAATAAGAATTGCCTGTCTAAATTGCAAGAAACTGGAGTGAAATTGAAAATCATTTTCACTCCTAATATGTTTAGTAGATTGAAAATAATATGTATGACGATTTGTTTAAATTCTTCTTTAAATAAATACATAAAATCTGCTGTCTAAAGATCAAGATGCAAAACTTGGACAGTTTCAATTGTCCAAAACAAAAACTGGTCTTGTGGACTCGTGCATCAATGTCTTCGTTTTTCGAAGACAACAAAATTTCGTGATTGGTTTAGCCACGTCCATTGGCATTTCGAGTTTCGTCCCGTTCCAATTTCAGAACAGCTTCAACAGCGCCAGAACGCGTCGCTCGTCACCTCAGTGAAATCTCGTCCTCCACGGCATCATTATTCTCGTCATCTTACGCGATAGTTCAGTTCTCTTCGTTGTTCTTTTAAACAGACTTAACGACCGTGTGCGCAAAAACGTCGGATTATTTATTTATTCGACGAGACGATGCGCTCGAAAGGAACCGGGGAAAATGTAGACATAGTTATCGCGAGAGACGCGAGCAGTGCGGAATCGAGTTTAGCGTGAATCGTGATGATTAGACAAAATAAAAATGTCGTACCCGAATTGCAACAAACTGGAGTGAAATGGGAGTTTATTTTCGTTCCTAATATATTTTATAGATAGAAAATAATGTAACAGTATTTTTAAAATGCATCAAATCCGCTGTCTAGTGATGATTCACGAAATTGATCCAAGTTCAATCAGCCTAGGGTTGATCATTTGAAAAATTGATCAACAAATACAAGCGAAGTTCACACTTTGCCTACCGGAAGCCTATTAATAGGATTTTCAATAATTGTGCTGTACCAGAAGAAAGCATAGAAATTTTCTTTTATATTGCAATCTTAAATGGAACTATTAGATGTTATTAAGGGTGACTTGTTAGTCCATAATGAAAATTGCTGTTGCTATTCAAGGTTCTATTAAAAAGTATGTAGCCATGTACCATAGATTCTTCAAAATTATGCATTAATCACCGGTCGGTAATGTGTTAACAATGCAAAACATATTTCGAATAATCATACAGCGATATTGTGGCGTCTCAAAGTCTGCGATGACAAGTGTGAACAAAGAAAATCTCTACTTCCCTTCAGCTTATTGCGGTTCGGTTAGAAAATGTTTCTTCCGCATAAAGATCCGCAGTGTAATGGTACCGATCGCAAGCGGAGGATCGCGCGTTGTCGGTTCGGGAGCAGGAGGATCTACGGTGTCCTGCGGTGATTTCACGATTGGAAATCGAGTTGCAAGTTCTCGAAGTCGCTTGTCCTCGCGAGCCCGATTTCTCGATCGGCCTTTGAGCAAACAATTTTGCGCGCTTCCGAGCCGAGAGGTGGTTATTACGAGCGCGTGCATTTTATGCCCGCGTCCGTGCGCGTATGTACACCGGTGTACGCGTACCTCGCCGTGTACATAGGCCCGTGGCACATAACAGTACGCTCGCGCGTACATACATTCGTGTATAACGCGTCCGTACGTACATACGCGCGGAACCGTGTAGCTATCGAGGGAGTGAGAGAGAGAGAGAGAGAGACTCCGCGAGCAGCCGTACGTTCACACATAGGTAGTACATACAGGGTGAAGTTAGGTGTACGCTGCTGGATTTTCCAGGGTTTTCCCGGGGTTGCGGTAGAGCGGTGGATGGGGTGGTGGAGGAGGGTGGGGGTGGTGGTGGTGCTGGCGTGTAGAAGGGAGGGCAGGACGAATGCGGGGATGGTGGTAGTGGTAGTGTCGGGGGTGTACGGGTACAGGAATGGGAAAACGGGGATGGGATACGAAGCGGGTTGAGTTGGACTGCGAAGAGGAGCGAAAGGGGTGTGGGAGGAGGACGGTTGCAGTGGAGGGAGGAACTATAATGAGTGGTGCGCGCGTGAGGGAGAGCAGGATAAAAAGGGGGTGAGTGAGGAAGGCGGCAGGGGGTTGGGATGGTGGAGGTGGAGGAGGAGGAGGAGGAGGAAGAGGTGGAGGTGGTTCTGGGAGGTGGGGAGGGAACGTGGGCGGCAAAAGGAGGAAGAGGGAGGCGGAAGCAGGGTAGTACGGGGTAAAAAGGTTGGAAGCTGTGGCAACCGGCGGGGCGAGGGACGTGGCCAACGGGGTGACCAGGGGGCGACGGGAGGAGGACGGCTGGTGGTTGCCAGCTACGGTGAGAGAGAAAGAGAGAGAGGGAGAGAGAGGGAGTGAGGGAGAGAGAGAGAGAGATACGACGAGAGAAACGAGAGAGCAAGAGCAAGGGAGTGAGGTAGATAGTAGAGAGAGGGGCGGTTTGAGTGGGCCGTCGGAGGGAGGGGGAGGGTGGCCGGATCGAGAACGACGGGTCAATTTAAAGCACGGTGGGAGGGAGTGGCGGGCCGGGCCTAAAGGCAGTAAACGCCGAAAAATTCAGCACGGTTCAGCCGGTTCGATCGCTCGAAAGCGAACCGGCCCAGTGATCGGGCCTCCCGCGTTACCCACCGACGCGGCTCCACTCGAGTCGAAGCTGCGCGACGCAGCCCGCACCACCGCACCACCGATTCGAAACGGTAACGGGAACGGGAACGCAACGCGACGCGACGCAACGGACCCGAACGGAACCGAACCGAACGAAACAAGACGAGACGCGGCGAAAGACGTCGCGCGTCTTCGTGACCCGCGATAATCGACGATCCTAGAACAGGATCGAGTAGTTTCTGTGTCCTCGCGCGAGGTGACCGCCCGGTCACTGGTGATCGCGCGTCTTTTCTTCGTTACTATCCTGACCGGTAATCGTCATTCGCGCGCTTTCTCTCCGGCAACCTCGTCGTCGTCCAAGGGAACCAGAGGGAACCAGAGGAGAGGAGCCACAGCCACCGCGCGATCGATAGAGGTCTGCAAGCTGCCCATCCGCCGGAGACACGCCGCCGACCGCCTCGATCATTGATCACCAGGGATCAAAGGGAGAAGACTACCCTGTTGTCTGTCCATCGCAAGGTGGTGCGAGTCGACGCGTGTTGCCAGGTGGGAATTGCCGAAAATCGACCGTGCGAAGTCTGTTTGTTGATCGGTAAACTTTACAGAGAACGCGACACTCTGCCGCGAGAAAACCGATCCAAGATTCGCGTTTGTTTTCCAAGTTGCAAACTTTTACGCGAAAACGAACCGGTTCCGTTTTGATCCGAGCTTGCAAACGATAGTTTGACGATCGTGGGACATAATGGTTAGATCGGAATTGTTTTGTACCGTTTTTAGAGGATAGAGGACTATAGGTACAGTGCTGTTTCTTGTTAGCTAGTAATCATCGTGATCCATGCATGGATGATGAGACTGTGAGGACGTGTCAGCCGTAGGTAACCAATCTCTATGTGTGAGTAACGTTGGTACAATGTACTCGTGAAAACGACGACGCCCATTAAAACCATTCCCATCATTTATCCAGAAAGATAGTCTGCCTTCTAAAGAAGCAGGACCGACGAAACTAGAAAGTTACGTTCGGTATCGATTCGTTCATTGTAACATTTCGAACACGTCTAACTCGCAGCCTAACCAAATCCTCCGTCGTTACAGGATCCAAACCTAGTTACGCAGAGTTGTAGCGCAGAACGTTTTGCAAGTCGGTGAAAGAAGTTCAGTAGTCCAGGGTTAATGTTCCGTGTTTGCTATTCCCGAGAATGCGCCGCGGTTTCGCGAACCAGTGTTTCAGCGACTTGGTTGTAGCGCGGTGTTTATCGACGGCGACATTGACCGCAGCGATCCATTCCGCGGAGACGATTACGGTGAAAGGCCGCGTACGAAAACTCTGAATAAGCTGAAGAAGACTGTTGCGACTAAGAACGAGAACGGGGTGGAAGAGAAAGGGGGTGTTGCTGTGTCCGCGGGAGGTTCGGGGGCGGAACGCGCGCGCGGCTGCCTCACAGAGCTCGAGACGGCATTGTTCGCCGTTCGAAGGGGGCGAGGGTAAAAAAGTTTGGTGCCGCGGCGAAAGGGTGGCCGCGAGAGTGTAATCGAGAAAGCGGGCGCCGGAGAGGAGGGTCGGTCGGTGACCTAATTCAGGCGGCGGGGTTTTTCGAACGGCGCGAAAGTTGAACGTGACCGGGGAAACTTTTCGTGGCCGTGGCGAACAATCCGCGTCTCTCGCTTGCTGCTCGCTTGCTTGCTTGCTCCTCCAGCCCGCCCCTTTCGCCGCCCCGCCCCGTTTCGGCTCCTCGAGGACCGGATCGGCTCGACTCGACTTCGCTCGGCTCTCTCTCTCTCTCTCTTTCTCTCTCTCGCCCACGCGACGGAGCCCCGCGACCCCGACCCCGACCCCGAGAACCAGAACCCCAGAGCCCCGATGAATACGATTCGGTCCAACGGACCGTTCGAACTTTACCGCGCCGCCGAGCCGAGCCGAGCCGAGCCTCGTTCGTTTCGCGACAGCTGCGCGACCTTATCCTTATCCTTATCCTCCTTCCTCCGCCGCTAACAACCACGGTCGACGATCCTGTCGATCTAACGCCGCTCCATTTCTCCAAAGCCACGCCTCGGCGCAGCTTCTCCGCTCGCCGAAAAACCAAAATCTCCCCCACTTCTCCAGGATTTTGGGATTGAGAAACCGAACGTCTGAATAGAATCGGGATGTAGAAGGAACTTTTATATCTCCTCCTAATAATTGCAAACGGATTTGAAATGTTTTCTCCATTTTTCATCCAGCCACTTCTATCGCGAATGCATAAAATGGGAGTGTATCAAGCGCAACCAAGTAATCGTTTCGGGGAGAGAAGCTGAATTAAGTCTTAATTGAACTCGATTCGTAAGACACGGGCATTCCATTTCACCAGTAACAGGAAAGTTTCGCAACGGGGCAGAATATCGAGGGAAGATCGTCGACCCACTCGACGCCATAATTGGTTTACGCGCATGACCTAGAAATTTGCTTCACCCGGAAGAAGTCCAATTGATGGCCGAGAGATAGAGAGAGGGAGGGAGTGTCGACCAGATTGCTATTGGGGTTCGTGACACTGATTCCGGAGGGCCAGGCATATAATCTGAATAAGTAAAAAGTATGCCTGGTCGAACGGTGAAGCACACACCTAACTATCGAATTGCCAGTTCCCGCGACGACAAAAGCCATGGCTTTTCGTGTCGCGACCGGTAAATGTCGCGGTTCACTGTCACGTGAAAACGTGCCTTAACCGTGCCCCTATCCTTGAGGCTATATGACCCGATAAAATGCTATCTATTTATACGCTGCGAGCCCCACATGCAAATCCTACTGCGTCCATCCGAAAAAGAAATCCCCACTGTCCCCGCGCCCCTGCTAACATGAGCGTGCAGTTTCCTGATGTTGCCAATTACGAGTTAGGGCGATTGTTCCGACAGCTCTCTCGACCGTTCTTATATTCATACGCTTCTCCGATAGATTCGCACCAAGCCTTCGAGAACCGCGTGGTGTCCTGGATAGCTCGCGAACGTGCGGAGGATGTTCCTCGCGGCGGGAAGGGATCTCACAATAAAGTTTGACACGTGTTCAACCGGCTCGACGATGCTCAAGCTTTTTAACTCTCAGCGCTCGAGCAGTGATCCAGAGTCGCCACTAAAAATTGCTGTGCCATCATTCAAAATATTGTTCACATTATTGATATCTTGATATCTAGTCAATTATATGTGTAAAAAGAAAAAAAAATCATATCGAATGGAACTATTCTAGCTAGGAAGAAATGTTCTCGTTATTAAGTATGTTGGAGTCTAGTCAAATACTAAATCGTTAAGTATTGTATGAGGTATTATATCAATCTCATATCCATGAAAAGAGAAAATCACATAGAATGGAATTATTCCAGCTGGTAGGAAATGTTTAACTTTCCAGTTAAAATAACTCCGAGTGCAAAGGATCCACCTTGACGGTGGACATCATGTTGCATAGCAATTTTCTAGTATTTTTATCGAAGATTCTGCTTCTTCGAGATCCACGTCGATCATAATGAATGTAATATAGAAGACGAATTAGTCTGTTTGGTGATATATTTGAAGTATCGGCGGAGCGTTCGCAATAATGGCTTGTACGTAGGGTTGCAGGAACAGGATCAGAAGGGCCGATCGCGTTTAAAGAAGCGATCTCGATCGGTCCCCTGTAAGATGACCGATTTTCGTCGGCGTCGCGGCCGTTCCGCCGCGCCGGTGTCGTAAAGTAGGAAGTAACTCTCGACTCTCCGGCGCTCGTTAACTTGAAAACTGGAGTTTTGACTTCCGCCCTCTTACTCGAGATTACGTCCTACATCGTTCGCCGGCGGTTGGCAGCGTGTAGTTCAGTTCGCCGGCGCACGATCTCCGAAGTTTTGCGCCCCCGAGAAAACTTTTCCTCCCGGGAGGAACGTCCCGGAAAGGATGGCGTAGCTCCTCGGCATTTCCGCGCATCGGTACACGCTGTGTTTCGCCCTATCGATTTTCGATGATCTCGCGTGCGAAAGTTTACGCGAGAGTTTCAGGGACACAGAGCCGCGGTCGCCGAGACCATCCTTATTTTCGACGCGGAACACGCCGCCACACCGCTCCAATAAAAACACACGCGAGAGAGAGAGAGAGCAACCCGCTTCGACGGAGATCCGAGCGAACGCGGAAACCGTTCGAAATAGACCAGGGGAAAAAACTTGGCAAATTATCGGGGAACGATCGACGGAAGAACCGGCAGACAACGACGAGAGAAACGCGATGAATACATAATCGCAGGCCCAAAATTTCCAGAATTCAATTATTTAAGCTCGGAAAACCGGACCGAAAGAGTGCGTGCGTGACCCTTGCACCATCTTCCGGAAATACAGTGGGTGTACAAAGCGTTCATACACACCTTTTAAAAACGAACTTTTTAGCATTTTTTTCAAAAAAGAATCTTTGGATTTGGGGTTTGCGATCCATTTAAATCGCACATTCTTACAATTTTAGCAAATTTTAGTTCGTTCAGGATATCTCAACTTTTTTTCAAATCCATTTGGTTGAAATTTCCTTAAAATTGAACTGCACTGTAACCCACTGTAAAGAAAATTTTGGTTTAATTCTATTTAGCTGGAATCGTGAAGGGAATTGTAATTTGTTGTATGTTGCTTTTTACTAGTTTTTTATCCCGCTGCCTGTAATGGAAATTTTAAAAATACGTTTTGTAGATGCCTGGTTATACAGAAAATTTCATCGAAATCGGTTGACGTCGTTATGAGCTGCAAACAATTAAAAATGGTATTAAAAATTATAGACCGGATATCGTGAAAAATTGTAATTTCCAACGCAGTTCGTAGGAAATGTATTTTTCACATTTTCATTAGAGGCCCCGGACAAAAAATGTTGTAAAAAGCCTTTACACCCCCTCTCGTCAATCTAAAATGTGTAATCGAAACATTTAGAACGATGTTTTATCAATTTAAAGAGGGAAACGAAAAATAAATAAAGGAAACGAAAATAAAATTGAAAATATGCATGACACTTGGAAAAGTGTCAAAGGTGGTTTTCCAAATTCAGAAATAAGTTTCTACATGCTTGATAAGTTGAGATCGACTCATCCAACAACGTTTGATATCGATTTGAAATCGTTAAAACGTTATTCCACGTCATTTTACGATTAAAGTTTAGCGTTAGAAAATGATATAACTTATGAGAAACGAAAGACAACGATTCCCTTCCATTGTTTGCCACGTCGACAGTCGTGCAGACTTTGCTAAAACGTTTTTTACACAACCGTGGATGAGACGCGTGTTTGGACAACGACGTATCTGTGAAACAACATACCGTGCACTGCAAGAACGACACAAGTGAACTTTTGAACTCGTACAAAGTTCCGGAATAAGGGATGCATAAATATAATTTCAACATCTTGCAGAAAACCGGTGTAGACAACACAGTGTTACATCGTAGCAGGGGGTGGACTTTACGTCCCCTTATTGTCACTTCGACAATTCTGCAGGCTTTGTTAAAACTTTTTTACATAATCATTAATGAAACCGCGGCGGTAGACAACGAAATATCCGCGAGACAATAACATACGACACGCACGAAGCCTCAGAATGGGGATGCATAATTATAGTTTCAACATCTTGGAGGAAACTGATATAGATAACACAATATTACATCGTAGCAAGGGGCGGACTTTACGTCCCCTTATTGTCACTTCGACAATTCTGCAGGCTTTGTTAGAACTTTTTTACACAATCATTAATGGAACCGCGACGTTAGACAACGAAGTATCCGCGAGACAACAACACGCACAAAGTTCCGGAGTAAGGGGTGCATAAATATAATATGTTTCAACATCTTGGAGGGAACTGGCGTAGACAACACAGTGTTACATCGTAGCAAGGGGTGGACTTTACGTCCCCTTTATGTCACTTCAACAATTCTGCAGACTTTGATACAGCTTTTTTACACAATCATGAGTTAGACAGCGAAGTATTTGCGAGACAACGACAAACGAAACGCATGAAGCTCCAGAATGGAGGATGCATAAACACAGCAGCAACATCTTGGATCAAATGGAAGATACTGGAGGATATTCTATGATAGTAACGGGTCTCTGCTCTCCTCCAGTTTTTCCCACCTCGACAATCTTGCAGACTTTGATAGAACTTTTTGCGGAACGGTGGATCGAGCTTGACTTTGGGCAACCGCGAAACAAGGAAGCACAATAGAGTTGGGAGTGCGAGGAGAACGTTCGCCTCGGATGAAAAGGGAAGAAGGAACCAGATTAACGTTCTTCCTTCTGGTCGAGGGTTGCTCGAGACTATCTCTCGTTCCCGCGAGCCAGCCCATCGGAATATCTCGGCGGATTCGCGGGATGAACTCGTGCGTGCCCGAGTCTGCGGAAAAATTTGACGAACTCTGCACGATTTCTCTCGACTCTCTGCGGCTATCGAGCGGGGAAAAATATCAGGAACGAAGAAGGGAGATCGTCTTGTAAGAGAAAGGGAGAGGTATGGAGGAAGTCGACGACGACGTAGAAGAAGAAGATGAAGTAAACTGACGTCGACGAAGAAGAAAAAGAAAAGGAAGGAAAGGAGTACACGGCGTCGAAGGGTATCGTAGCGGTGACCTGCGAAAAGATTGGCGAAGCCAGCCAAGTGCGTGAGTGGAAAAGGGATGCAAGCCTGACGGTTGTCGATGCTGGCGGAGGTGGGAAAGGAGGTGGCGGAGGTTGGGGTTGGTAGTGGTGGGAACTATAATGAGTGGCGGCTGTGTCGGGCGAAGGGAAGAGGGCGAGGACGAGGGCGGTGAGCTCGAGGGTGTGGGTGAGGATCAGGGCAGGAGGGTGAGAGGCAGAGCGAGAATGAGCGCGCGTGAAAGAGCGAAAGAGAAAGAGAGCCAGTGAGCGAAACAGAGAAACAGAGAGTCGGACGGAGATACGAGAGAAAGAGAAGCGACGGGGGTCGATGGGTTGGAGAGGGTTGGTAGTAGTGGAGCAGCAGAGCAGAGCACAGCAGAGCACAGCAGAGCAGAGCGGAGCAGAGCAGAGCTGAGCAGAGCAGAGCAGAGCAGAGCAGAGCGGAGCAGAGCGGAGCAGAGCAGAGCAGAGCAGAGTAACGGCAGCAGCACGAGGAGGTGGAGGAGGAGACGGTTGTACAGGGGTGGGTAGGGTAAAACGAGATGGGCGAAGGGTATAGGTGGCGAAGGAGGGTTGGTCGGTGAGTGTGGGAAAGCGTGTAGCCTCTGCCTCCTCCCTCTTCTCCCCGCCGGCCGCCCTTCTGCCAGCCTGCTGCTCGGTCCAAAGGGGAGGCAGGAGGGGCCAACGGGGCCAGAGGGGCAGGAAAAAGGGAACTAGAGCTGGCCGAGGGGGACGGCAGAGAGCCGGGAAAGGGGTTGTCGCACGCCTATCCGCTCGATAGCAGCTTACAGTCCGTGCACGTTCGCTGCCCCCTAGAATTTTTGTGCCCCATCTTTTCGAGATTCCGTGGACAAGATTTTTTACCCTGGCCACACGTGAAGACCCGGCCACCCGAATACCCAGCGAAAACGGTCTGCCGCTCCGAACCATGGCCAATGAACGCTCTCTCTTTACTCCCGGACCGCTCGAACTGGCCCTTGGGAGCAACGCCGTGGGGTGAATGACTCGGAGCTGTACAGAAGATCAGGATGGTCTTGAATCTTTTTCTTCTCACGATTAGGTCTGGGCTAGGTCGATCTTTGCTCCGAAAGCGATTGAACTGGCCCTCGGGGGCAATGTCGGCAGGTGAATGACTCGCAGCTGTGCGAAAGAAAATCAAGATGGTCTTGAATCTTGTTCTTCCTGGATTAGGTCTAGGTTAGCTCCCCTTTGCAGATTGAACTCGCCCTTGGCAGCAATGCCGTGGAGTCAAAATACAAATCCAAAAACAGGAGGGCGAGGATCACTCTATGCGTTTCAAGGCCATGGAGGGAAAGCTCTTCGCAAGAAAAGTTTCGCAAGAAAGAAATTTTTCCGTAGTGATCGAGACTCTGGGAATCGTCAATTTTATTGCGCGTACTCGAGTTCGGCCGCATACAGCGTGGGCTTCAAGAAAAAGGGAACGCATCCTAAGAAAGGACATCTTTACTAACAGAACCACGCCATAGATGTTCGAGTAATTAATCAAAATGATAATCAAGTATACAGTATGGAGACAAGGAAGTTATTAAACTCACCATTTCGGGCGAAACTAGCAGAATTCACTTTGTAGTATGGAGCAGAGCTGTGCCCCACAGGGCAGTTCGTCGATCTCAAAGGTTCATCGTTGTCTCTTAATGTCTTTTCCCGTAGAAAAGAGAAAATCGAGAACCGATGTAAATTTTCTTCGACCCAGTGCGCAAGCTGTGGAGATGAGAAATTTGCGGGGAGAACGCTGCCGCACGATTCTACGCACTCGGCTCCGGGCACCGGGCATTTTAACGAGACTGTAGAAAAAGTTCCGCGGCTAGAATTCTTAGGAGAGTGTCGTTAAACGCGTCTACTAGGCGTTAATACGTGCTCGCTCGCAAATTGTGGCAGTTGGCTGCAACGACGACGACGACGATGTCGACGTTGAACAGGGTGCGATAGAAAAGAGAGCTCCGCGGAGCGCTCGTCTGTTTCCTAGGTCTCCGTGAACGGGTCTTCGTCCTGGAAAACCCTGAAAATTGATTTTCCAGGCGCGGTCTCCCGCGGTACCCACGCACAGGTTTCCCTCTCTCTCTCTCTAACTCTCATTCTCCCTCTCTCCCTCGGTTGCATCGATTTTCACCTGGCTCTCCTCTCGCATCCCCTGCAGCTCGAACATGAACCAGCGAGGTTCATTCAGACACGAGCGCGTACGAAAAGAAGGAAAAATCTAGGTCAACGAAATTTCGGGATTTTTCGCAAAGGGGAGAGAGAAAATGGGGGGCTTGAGAGGGAGAGTAAGAGAGAGAGAGAAAGAGGGAGAGAGAGAGAACATCAGCCGAACTCACGCCCTTTTTCCACGGAAATTTTCGGATCGGTCGATCGACGTTTTCGCCCACACTCCCGGGTCCGGGTCCGAAACGAACGACGTCGCCGGGACGACGAAAAGCCATCCGCCCCCGCAACCGCCTCCCCACGCCACCGAACGGCCACGAACGCCTCGAATTACGAGGCGTGGAAAAAATATCGCAACCGATAAATTCCCCGACGCGCCGCGTCGGCCAGTTTCTCTTTTCTGCTCCGCTCCCGGAGCCAGGAGCCCGAGAGCAACGATGATATCTATCGAAGGGGTGGCGACCCGGCCACGAGGAAAAATGTAACGCGGGGTAGGTCCTGTTGCGCGCCATGCTACGCCACGCCGGAACCTCGGAAACTCGGTAAAACGAGCTAAGTCGGTCGGACAGAGGGGAAACCGAAACTCTTTCGACTTTGAAACTTCCGAGCGCCGCGACGACGACGCGACGGGACACGAATCTACCAACGTCTCCTGGCATCGAGTTTGCTCGCGATCCCTGCGATCCTATCGCATTCCGCGAGCGTTTCGCACGAGTCTACCATGCATTCAAAACGCTCAATTAACAACGGATAAACAGGATAAGCTTAGTAATAGAAACGTTACTTTGAGAATCTAGCATTAGGTCGTTCGGAAAGTCATTTCGTCTTCTCAAGAGAAAATGAAAGCCAATTTTTTACCATTTAGAATAAGTTTTATGACTTTTTTTGTTTGCGACCTTTCAGACAACTTGAAGATCCTATGCTCGTTGAATTTTTATTTTGTTATTAGCCAAAAAGTGAGTTATACGACCTTTCACGACGTTATTTCAAATGTTGCACCGCATAAAAAATGTTGAAAGAACCGAACAAAATGGTAATCCTCTCCTTAAACAGCACGCAATTTTTTCTTTCGTGTGCACTGAATTTTTACCCTCGCAGTAATATAAACGATTTTGCGATTTATAATTAGGTTAAGTGATAACTAGACTGCGGATCTCTATGCAAAATTAAAATTGTCTGCATCGATTGCAAGAAATAGAAACTGAATTGAATTTTATTTCTTCCCTGAAAGATTTTAATACAGAAATCATATATTGGCATCATCAATCTTTAAAATTTTTCATCAATTTTGAATTTCATTCACTCAATTTTGCTACAAATGCATAAAGATCCGCAGTCTAGTAATAACAAACGGAGGCAATGCCATCTCTACACGAAAAACGAAGTTACTTTCCGACCTAGTGTATCTGCAGTTCAAGTAGAGGTAGGTCATGAAGAGAATGTTCACTCGATCAACTTGAAAACGAGATGTCGAACAAAAACAATGATCATTCTCTTTATTATTCTTGGATCAATCAACGAATAAGGTGTGAAACATTTCATTGCTTCCCTTTTCGCAACATTTCTTCTCGAAGCGTAAAGCTCTGTAATTGGTTTTCCGGTGTCACTGTAACAGCGTTTGCTGTTACGAGGAATGCTGGAAAACATTTAAATGTTAGTGCAAACATTTCTTTGCACTCTGCAAATTTACAAACGCCACGGACGCATGAAACGGAAATACAGTGGATAGAAACATCGATTCGATACGCGAGCTGTCCTGTAAACGTACAATTACTAGACCCGACAACTTTGTGAATCTATGGTCTATAAAAATATTTGACAAATTATAAAATAAAAACGAGAATTTATTGTGGAACCGCATTGCGCCAGCACACGACAGGTTTACGTCGCTTTGTGGTAGTAACAATGGTTGCATTCGTTGTCTGGCGAAGCTTTAATTATAATTTGTGCTCGAGTGAGTTCATTCAATGAAGTGCCACGAAGAACAGTCCTTACGGTCTCGAGAATTTTTATGATCTGGATACGATCGTATCCAGTAGTTTTAACTGTAGAAAGATTTCTCCGAAGGAAGTAGAATTTCGTTTACAATCAGGTTCCACGAATTAGCATTTTATTTCAGACGAGCAAGCGATCAAGGAATAGCATCGGTGACAAAGTTCGCACTTGTATCGAGGCATTACCGTACTATTCGGAAAGATACAAATAAATGATTGTACAAGTCGCGTTAGGTTAGGTTAACGATGTGTCCGATAGTTTTAACTGTGGAAAGATTTGTCCGAAGGAAGTAGAGTTTCGTTTACTATCAGATTCCACGAATTAGCATTTTATTTGGGAGCAGCAAGTAATCAAGGAATAGCATCGGTGACAAAGTTCGCGCCTGTATGGAGGCATTACCGTACTATTCGGAAAGGTACAAATAAGTGATCGTACGGGGATGACGAGGTAACGCGGACAGGTCGAGGGAAGTCGCGTTGGGTTAGGTTAGCGTTGTGAACGACGGGGAAGGGTCGGTTCGCCACGATAAAGTTTGTTCGATCGGTCGTTAGTCTGGGTCGGAGGGGCCAGCGGCGTTCCTTATGCGTGTAACGCTTGCCGGGTCATCCGACGAACGACCCGCAGTTTTTCTAAAGCGGGGAGGAAAAAGAGTTTCCCTCTCGGGTCCTCTCTCCTCCCTCTGTCCTCTCGCTCTCGATTCCCCTCGATATCACAGTCGACTTTAACGTCGAACGAGAATCGGCTCCCGGATCGGATCGAACGGGAGAACAAGCGTGGAACGACCATCACCGGCAGTCGCGGGAGCGTTTAACTTTGTTCCGAAGTTCTCCAAGGTCGTGTGGTGCGGCTGTAGGTCGGTGGCGCAAGAGGAGGCGAGACCGGAAGGTGGATAAGAGGGAGAGAATTTCCGAGGCCGCGTCATAAATCTCTATCTGCCGCTGCTGGGGGTAAACGCTCGCGGGATATACTTCGGCGACGTCTGTAATTTCGCGCCATCAGACCGGAGATCTCTCTCTTACCCTATCTTTCTATCTCCCTCTTCTTCTACCTCTCGATTCCCTGTGTTTTCGCTCTCACCTCTTCTCTCTCCCTCTCTCTCATACATGCTCTGCCCCGTTCTTTATCCATCCGTGTTCGTTCCTTTGCCAGTCTCCGGCACGAACCCGCAATTTATTTCGCTCGCACAATTTTCCCTGTCGACCAAAGAGTTTAGGGTAGTCCGAGAATGCTACCGTGCACAGGGTTGCTCGGGTCCCGGAGAAAGGTAGCAAAAGGTGCCCCACCTAACTGTCGTACAGGTTGCCACGAATCTGGCCTAGTTTTTAGGGCTGATGATCACGGTTTTCTCGCACCGTACCGCCTCCCATATCCATATTTAGGAAAACAAAGTTTTCTCCGTGCCTCACAAATTGTCTCCTGGCAGGAATTCGAAAGGAATGCGGCAGCAAGTCGTCCGATTGAGTCGTCCCACTCGCACTTTCGGTTCTAGCCGAATTATTGGCTAAAGTGTGTGACGTCACGGCCTAACTATTGGTTGCGAGGGATTGGATGAAGAGGGACAACTTGTGAGGCACGGAGAGTAGGTTGAATGAGGAACACTCATTCTTTGTATTCGATTGTGTTAATACGTTGACTGCCACGTTAGTGTACACGAGAACCATTTTCTTCATTTACCGGCTTGTGTGCGCGACGCGTTCCCGCCAAGCAGCCATTGCAAGCTTATCTCGACTCCCAGTGCCGTAGCTATACGTAGTGTAGTCGATAACACGGACCAATCGGAGCACGGCTACAGCGGATGGGCTCTGCCTCGGCCAACGGCGACACCACGCGTAGTGGGACCTGTTGCCGAGCCGGAATACACCTGCTATATATAGCCGCGCTCTGATTGGCCGGTGTTTCTCGTTAATAACTCCTCAGCAAAACCGCGAAGAACAGTTTGCTAAAGAAAACATTTACTTCGTGTGACCTCAGGAATCGTCCTTTTCCAGGAGGTACAACATTTTTGGGACACTGTGTAGCATAGATTATGTTATGTAATAGTTAGACAGCGGATTTTATGCATTTACTGTTTTATTATATTCAACCTATTGGACATATTAAGAAAAGAAGTCAGTTTCTATTCCTTTATTCTTTTTATTATTTTATTTGATTATTTTGCATAAAGTTCCGCTGTCTAGTAATAGTTTATAATACAATGTGGCTGTTGCCAAGACATTCAAGAGAAGGCATGTTCACAAACGGAGGACAGAACCTTGTTGATTGTAAATCGAGCAACACGCACATATAATAAAGAACCATAGTAAAAAGCTCTACAGTTATCACGAGGCAAACCAAGCAGTTGCTCCATCTAGCCAAGCACCTATCGACTAGCTACGGCACTGACGAATGGAGATAAACCCGGCGGAAACCCGTTGCACACAAGTCGTCGATGAATATTTTCTTGACCTGCTCGTATACCGAACCAAATATTTTTCTAAATGGTTCCTTCGCCAGAAACATCAGTGGAATTTAATACTGTACGTGTATGGTGAATTCCTGCCAGATAAAGGATTTGTCACATGAGTACAAAAATAATGCGAAACGTCCACGTATTTTCCGAGAATCGATGATACTTTCATCTTCGGGCCCACCACTCGTTTCGTCGGGTATTTGCGTAATCCTATTAAAATTAATTATGCGCATTTTCGATCAGCTAAGTAATCGTTCGCCGATTGTTGGTCGCACGCCCGTCTGGGTTTATCGTCCCTAATTTATAAATGAAACTCGATAATATATGTATACGCGCGGGTTGCACTATGTGTAGTGTGTATGTATAGTGTTCTCCACTATCCGCGATTTCAAGTATCCGCGGGGGGGTTTGGTGTGTCTACCCCCTCCCTCCGTCGACATCGAAGTCCCCCATTGTACTCTCAGTCGACAATTATTACGTTCAATATTATTTACACGAGATTGCACTTCAATTAAACGCTGCATCGTTAACCCGGCAGCACACGTGTGATCTTCCGAAACGAAAGTATCCACTTTCGGCGCCCATTGGCCCCAGTCAAAAGTAACGTTTTTTCTTGATGTTGTACAAAAAAAAACTAGTATAACTAAGATACATAAATACGTGCTCGAAATTAAATAATGCCCTCCCTCTTTCAATTGGTCTGCAAATAAAGCTACACAAAAGTGACACATACATGTGGTATCAGTTTTTAAAAAGCTAGAAAGAGTTGCAAAACGGTAGCGAAAGAAATACGACGAGCAGATATATTTCAGCGGTGAGGGTCCGCTAGACCCTCACGTGTGCACCGCCGGATTGAAGAATAGTCCGATGACCGTGCACGAGCTACAATCAGCGGAAGTAGGTGGTTTTGTAAAGTTCCCCCGGTGGAAGGATACTTCGTCGCGTCTAACGAGCTCAATTTTCCATTTTTATCTTGCACAAAAACTTCTGGACATTGTTGAAACATCAGTGAAAGAGTACGCGGAATTTTGGTTGTCAAAGGTTCGGTAGTTCCGGGGTAAAAAAATCTCAAAGTGGAAGAAGAATCCCTCTTTGCGACGGGTGAGCATTTTTCGTTTTCTCATTGTATCAGCATTTACCCGAATAACGTTTCACCTGAGAGCGTGACGGATCAGACTGATTCACTGCCCGGCAATTGTGTACGCGGTGCAGAAAACGAAGTTTTCACTTGAAAAAAGAGCTGACGAAGTTGAAGCAGTTGAAAATGTCTGTATTTCGTGAAGAGACAAACGGAACGACCGAGGAAAGTTCGACGATAAAACGTTTAGCGGTCTGACGTTGAAAAAGGCGGCAAGTTGGCCGAAAGTATCGCGATCTCTTTGTAGAATGGCCGGTTATAAACCGCGCGGGAAGAAAGTGAGGCACGTCCGAGGGAATTTCCCCGCGTCGGACAATAATTTTCAGCGAGGCGCGGAGGAGAACGATTTATGAGTGAACTTCCGAGGGGGCGAAGTAAAAAGAATCGACCAAGCTTGACCCAGACCTATTTAAGCCATTTGAACGGCCGCGTTTTGTAACACCTGCTGCGCCATCGCGCGACCCCTGACAAATAGTTTCTCGGAATTGCCGTGACGGTACAAAGCGCGGCGCGCGATGTCGTGAACATGCCTAAAATCAAATTTCTTCGAACGATGGATTCGCGTAACACCGTGAATTATGGCAATTTCGGCACCTTCGGACTTCAGCCGACCGCGCGCAAGGTGTACACGGTTTTGAAATCGCGACACTTGTCGCGCCGTCCCGCAGCGAATGCCTTTTAACTTGTTCGATTGAAAACCAAGCCTCGTTTCGAGGAGACACTCGAGTCACTGAATACGATACACGTTGCTCGACAAAACAAGCGACCGCTTTGTCCCCCTCCTCTCCGAATCATTTTCTTTACCAAAAGTCTACCCACGGCTGTTCAAACCCTTTGCTCTCCGGCTGCCGCTTCAACGCTTTGTCTGCCGGAAACTTGTTCACGGATTTTCGAACACCTGTGCTTTGCCGCGACGAACGGCATTAGTTCTCTTTCACTAATTTACTGCGAGTAGACGGCGGACCTTTATGCAAAACAAAAATGGAGTGAAATAGAAATTTACTTTTCTTCTAAAATGTAATTTTCGATATTTTTCATCAACTTCGCAGGCGACCTTACTATTTTTCATTAACGGCAGAATTACCGGAAAAGTGTACGAAATCAATTTGCCAGAATCTCTGAAATGATTTCACTGGAAAATGCACCGTGCAGAGACTCGCCTAAACTGTAATAAATAGCGGTTTTCGGACAGAAACATTGCGGCATTTCAATCGGAATTAGTGAAGACAGTTGCCGATGCAACTAATCAATATATAACCGATTAATAATCCCGGTAACTAAAATATTGCTTTTGTCAATCCGCGTGCAACAGGATTGAATAAACGCGGGCACGAATAATAAATCTAGTTAAACGACAGCGATTGAATAGGCAAACGTTAAGAATAAACGATCGTTTCCCAGTGGCATTGTTTTCCACGCCTGTCTCCTATCAAAACATGTTGCAACGTCCCTTTTGGCTACCGTATTTATACTAAACCGGCGATTTTTAACGATTTAACCACCCGCGGAATGCTGTCTATCGACACGGAGCTTAATCTGCTTCTCCTAAACACACAATAATCTCAAAAGAAATTATTTACTCTACGAATTAAGCTAAGGCAGAATTTGATTTCAGTTCAGAAGGGACTGCTGATATTTGGTGAGAGACTTAAATCATGCTTCATTGATAGAGCGCTAGTCACGAGCAATGACGTACACTCCCGTCCATAAATCACGGATACTTATTGGATGCAGACGATTATTTGTTATTAAAGGACCGATATTATGGAATAAAAATGGTACTGACCAGTTTTTTATAGTGTAGAGAACATATAAATCAAATCTGGCCAGAATATCCGATATTTTCTAAATTTTAATTATTATTCTTATACAGGGTGTCCCACGCAACTGGAACAGGCTGTACCTCCTAAACGGTCGGGAATAGAGGAAAATGTTATAAGGAAAAGTTGAATGGCATCAGACAGTGCATACTACGCAACTAATTTTATGCACTTTTGTGCATCGGTGCATCAGAAAAATGCAACTGCACTTTTTTTTAAAAATGGAAACCTACATTTTTGACTGTACCAATCGATGCAGTTTGTTGTGCTCTACATAAAAGTCTAACAACGTACTTATGCCCTAAACTAATTCGTTAGGAAGTTATCGAAGCTAAAAGTTCTCCGATTTATAATGGAACATAACGTAGATACTCCGGAACACTTGCCGAGACCGAAATAATTCAATGAACTTTAAGCTTCGATAACTTCTTAACGAATAAGTTTAGGGCATAAGTATGTCAGTACTTTTATGTAGAGCATAACAAACTGCATCGATTGGTGCAGTCAAAAATGTAGGTTTCCATTTTTTTTTAAAGTGCAGTTGCACAAAAGTGCATAAAATTAGTTGCGTAGTATGCACCGTCTGATATCATTCAACTTTTTCTTATAACATTTTCCTCTATTCCCGACCGTTTAGGAGGTACAGCCTGTTCCAGTTGCGTGGAACACCCTGTATGTCTATTTAATTTACCATTCTAGAATCTAATCCAAACAGAACAATAAAATCAAGCTGGGAACTTGTACTCTTTAATTACCATTTTGTCGACGATATGTGAGTGTTCAGTGATTTATAGACGGGAGTGTAGGACGCGATTAGAGAAGAATGAAACTGGAGCGATTTGTGTCGCGATTAGGCGAAGGGACAGATAACAATTGTCCTTGGAATAAACGAGTGGAAAAAAGGTAATGGGACAAGAAGAGACAGTTGAATGGTGGCGACGAGTTAACTCGTCTTTCCCGGTTACGTAACAGGATAATAGGGGGCGCTAGGGGCTTGGCCGTGGGAGCAGACTTTCCATTTTGTTCGGCTGATGACGCGGCCGATTTATCGTCACGAGTTTACGGAACGAAGTCAGAAGTTCCAGACAGTTTGTCGACAATGTTTGACCCAGACCCATTGAAATTCCTCTCCCGTGGATATCGGTCGAACTTAAACGGTAAAGATTCTTGGCGCGGTTCCCGCGAACCTTGGAAAAACCGGGCGCTCGTGCGACATCGCCGCGCCGAGCACGCGCGCCGAGCACCAGCCCGGTTCTTTCGACATCTCTAACGTCCAATTAAACCGGCTTTCCTTTTTTTGTTCTCTCCCACAGGGAAGTGTTTACACCTGAGCGGACTGACACCCGAACCACTCACGGCGGATGACGATTACAAGCTGTTGCGCTTCGGTATCGGTTTCACAAATATGGTGGCTCGCGCCACTAAAGGCAGCGCCGATCTCACCAGAAAAGAAATCAAAGAAGGTCAGTACAACATATCAACAATACACCCGCTGATTAGCAACTTTTTAACCCCTTGCATTCGGGGCTATTTTAATTACGAATTATTCGACAAATTTATTGCTTGGAGCGCACCAAAAATTTTGGCAAATTTGCACAAAAACTCCGATTTTTCGAAAATGAACAACTTTTTCGAAATTGGTACCAACATCTTGAGCTTTATTTGAGATGTTAGAAGGATTAGTTTACTAGGTAATGTGTAAATAATTCTTTTTTTAATTGTTATATGTGTTGTATTCAAAAGTTAAGTGCTCGAGTGCTAAGGGTTAAATTCCCCATTTAACATTAAACGTACCGAGCGCTAAATGTGGTTGGTGAAAATGGAACGACTGAATTTATTTAATGTTTGTACGGTTTTTTTTTATAAGCATTTTTATAATTTGGGAAATTATACAGTAAAAAATTTCAGACCGGACATTTGAAACGGAGAAATATGTAGTTCTTGCATCTTGCAATTAATGCAGACAATTTCTAGTTTCCCATAAAGGTCCACAGTCCGGTAGAAACGTTATCCACGTACATAGCTTAGTTATCTAGGATTAAAGCATAGACCGCGGAACTTTTTTTAAAAAAATATTCTTACATTATAAATTCCGATGAGAACTGCTAAAGAAGTGTTCTGAAAGTTAAAATTATAGTAGGATTTTTATGCAAATACGGAGGACCGTATGCAAAGCACCCAGGAAATAAACCGTGGTCGATTTTTCTTAGACTTTGCATATTGACACAGTAAAAGTCTTGATTATAAAACATCAAATGATAAAACTAACTATTTCTGGAGCTCCATTATCAACAATATCGCAAGAGCAGTGTCCGGGTTAGGTTTGTCGCCCCAGGAAATGCTAATAAACATCGACGATAAAATTCGTTCGGAAGGGGCTAGTAATGTCGAGTGAAAAATCGAAATTCGACGTAATATTACGTCACCGATGGTCAGATACAGTTTTGATTAGAGTATGCCGTGCACTCGAAAAAGAAACGTCGATCAGCATTTGTTTTTAAAAGGGAAGCTTTTTTCGTCGCTCAGGAGGTTCAACTTTCGATAGAGATCGATACGATATTCTGCTGATTTGCCATTACGGGTTCAAATCGAATGCTCGTGTTTCGAAAAGCATCGGAAAAAAATTCAATCCTCCCCGGCGAAGAATACATTAATACAGAAACCATTTAGCGTTAATTTCCGAGAATAGTTTCCATTAACTGGCGCACTGTGTTCGGGCAATTTCGAATTTCCCCGGTAAAGATACAGTGCCCGACACGTTGGTGTCTTGGCGTCACCTCTAAATGCAGGCCAGATCATTAATGTACCACCACCAAAGTTGCGACTCATTGTTATGTCCTTTTCTTTCCTTAAATCGTGCCAGTAATATTAGGTTGTCCCAAAAGTTTCTTCCGGAATGTTTTCCTTTAATATTGCTAAATAAATATTAGCTTGTCCCAAAAGTTGGTTTTCGATGCATGCACATATGCAAATTCATATTAAGAATAAAGTAAAGAATAGATAATCTCGGCTCGGGTATATCGGTGTGAACACCACACATTGACTCGAGTGAATTGAATTCTCAAACTTCTTAATTTTAATGATCGGTTTATGGGACTTTTACTAGCTTATGCTAGACGCGGTCATAAAAATATAGCCACCCTATACTATCGACGTCAGTTCAAAACACGGGTGTTGGGACTTCGATGGAAGAATTACTGTAAAATAAATATATTCTTAGACATTTCTAATCTTTTACTGTTTTATATTTCACCCAGCTAATTTCTTGATAAGTGTATCAAAATCCGCTGTCTACTTACAACTATCGAAATTCATCTGAGATCTAAACGCACGAAATTCAAATGGCCACATTCGCGTGAATCTCCGAGAGCAAAAAATTTCTGAATTACTTTACAATGGACACGCAAATCGAGAGTACTCTCGAGAGCAACTATCGACAGAAACTCTCCGATGGACACCTTTTGACACATAATTTAATCAAGCGAGTATAATGCTTCGAGAAAAGTGTTGGTCCGCGACAGACGCGTCGGAGTCGAGGTTAAGACTGCGCGCTAAGCTCGTAAGAATTTTTCAACATATCGTGCACACATGGAGGGCAGGAACCAACAACTCATTTCCAGCGCAGACGATTACGTTACGTTCCCAGTGGAATGATCCAGAAAAATCTCCTTCGAAACACGCGTGAACGAAGGCTCCACGGCTCGTACCAACCAACGAAACGCAAAGCTTCGTCGAAATTCGACATCGAGAATCAAAAACGCGACTGTCAATTACCTATCAATATCAATTCGCGTGTCTCGATCGTCGACTCGCCTTGTACTTTATGCAAATGTTCGTTCTTTTACTCGTTTCTCTCGGTTCCTCTCGATAACTCTGTTTTCTGGATATAAATACCGGTTCCGTGGACCCGCCCGTTGTTAATAAAAAGCTGTCTCTTGTTGATATAATCGCGACCAAGAGCAAAAAGTCAGACTATCTTCTTCGATTCTGCGGTACGCAATTTGCATGAGAATATAACAACACTATAGTCTGTTGTTCAAAGGAAGACGCTGCTCTTTGTCAGCAACGTGCAAATTCTACTAACTATTCGGAACAATTAAAAAATATTACAATTGTTATCATTAAACTGCGAATTTGATGCATTTATGTAAAAAATGGTCGCGTACGATTTAAAGCAGCGGACATGTAAAAAGTATTGAATGACATTAATGTATTAGTTTCAGCTTAATAGAATAATTAAAAGAAGAATACAATTTTTATTCGGCTACTGTGTCCTGCAATCAATGCGAACATTTTTTATTTTGCATAAAGACCCGCAGTCTCATTATCACATACCATGTAATGGGAACATTATTGATAGATGTAAAATAAATAACCATTGGTACAAAAATTTCGACATAGCAACACGAAGGATCGTGACAAGGTTGGTATCATAATAGCTGTCCAACCCACTCCTGTCGCTTCAGGCTTGTAACATAGGAGTAGGGTGGACAGTAGTTATGACTGTCCGCCTCGATTTCCTTTTCCAACAAAATGGAGAGTAAAAACTGTTTCATTGAATTCGAAGCTACTTCCGGAGCAGGTTGCGAATAATCGAATAAAAAGATCGGTTTTGTAATTCGTGTTTTTTCGGATCCTTGAGAAATAACAGTTTGCAGTTCGTTTGCGTCGCCGTAAGCGTCTTCGCCTAACAAAAGACGGTGGCCACCGCGTCGGGTCTTGTTAAAACGTTCAAGGCCGCCTGATTTATTCCATCGCGACAGAAACGATACACGGTTACGAACTTCTCGCGTTCGTTGATCGATACTTTGTTTTTTCGTAGTCGGAGCCGCGCCATCGCGCACCCGTTAAACGCTTTTACAATGTTTTCCCATAACATTTTCCACGATAAACGGCATGCCGAACAGAGACCAGTGACGCGTTCGATTCCGGTCGGGAAAAACTTCGGCGACCGATTCAACGTTACAAACAATCGCCGTTTACCGCCGAAGAGTTTACAAACAGAAACTGCAATAATGTTGCGGTTCAACTACGGCTCGATTGTCCGAAAACGATCTCTCGAAGACGACGGAAACTAGGGATGGCGTGATCAATCCAAATTCGCGACTTTCGTAATCGCTTCCGATTGCGCGGGACCCAACCTAGGGAAAGTGGCGCTTCTATTAGACTATCGGCGTAGAGGTGAATTACGGATGAAGTAGGATAAGGATAGAAAGATAGAGAGACAAAGACAGATATAAGATTTTTGGGTGAACTCTTTCGCATTTTCTGAAGCGAAGAAGCAATATTTTTGCATGCTCTTTACGGTGAAATGTTCTCCGTGTTATTCCGGATCGCCGTAAAGAGCCCTTTATTGCAATTTGTTTCTTGTTTCTTGAAATTTTTTAAACAATAATAGCGTACGTTTTTATAGAAGAAAATTTTTTCAGAACATTTTTTCCAAAAAAGGGCTCTTTACGGCGATCAGGAATAACACGGAGAACATTTCACCGCAAAGAGCATGCAAAAATATTGCTTCTTCGCTTCAGAAAATGGGAAAGAGTTCATCCAAAAATCTTATATCTGTCTTTGTCTCTCTATCTTTCTATCCTTGTCCTACTTCATCCGTAGTTCACCTCTACGCCGATAGTCTGATAGAAGCGCCACTTTCCCTAGGTTGGGTCCCGCGCGTCCTTAAAACAATTGCTAGTTATATCGCATTTTTGTCTGACTTTTATTAGATTTGTAACACGTTTCCGCACTTTGCAAAACTTTATACATAGCATATATTAGGTGAAGTAAAACGCTCAGAACTTTTTACTTGACCTAATACATACATAAACATAAAAGAAATTGTCTGCTCTTTGATAAGCGCAAGGAGAAATTAATGTTTCCCTTTCTTAAATACTGAAATAAGCTACGGAAAAGAACATTGAATATTTTTTATTGTCGCCATTGGACATCGGATATTTATGCAAAACAAAAGTTTTGTACTGCAACAAACCGGAGGGAAGCGGAAGTTTATTCTCTTCCTTAATATGTTTGATAGATTGAAACTAATGTAACAGTGTATTTTTAAATTTTGCTAATGGTTTTACTTCTCTAAATCACTAATCTAACCGATGTATTTCAAAAAACGAACTAATTCAATCGAGATGAAGAATTAGGACGACACCGAACAAATTCACTCGATTGAAACAAAAAAAAGAACATATTAAAAAAAAAACACGATCACGGCGTGAATGATTCTGCGATCACTGTGATAGATCACGGTTGGCGATTTTACACTCTATCGCCAACGAAAACAGGCTCCGACATTTTCGCGGGAAAACTATAAACAACCTTAGAACCAACGGTACAAGTTCTCGGTAGAATTCTCGGCGTCTAGTTTGGGGTTTAACGAATTACCAAGCGACGGAACGACAAGAGCTGTTGACCGATTTTTTGTTTTTATGAATTGGTGTTTGAGTACAATGGAGCTGCGGGACACTAGCGAAGGCAGCGGTGCTTTTGACGATCTACTGCTAACAAGTGTAGCTGTACACGCTGTTTCAAAGCGTACGGTTCCACTTGTCTAAAAGTATACATTCTATCTGGACGGTTTTCTTCGTTAGTATTGGAGCACCAAAGCACTCCACTCCGTTGTACCTTTAGGAATACAATGGAGCTGCAAAACTAAATACCTGCAGCACTAGCGGATAGAGCGGCGCGTTTGATGATTGACGGCTAAACGGAGCCTGTATTCGTCGCTCCTATGCGAACGGTTCCACCTGTATAAAAGCACTGTACTTCGCGCAAGTGTTCGCGTTGTACCCTTAGAATCATAGCATATCTAAGTGATCCGAGACTTCCGGTGGTTCGGATGCGGGGACGAAACGCAGCGAGACGAACATGTACGAGTTCGCCCGAATCGGAGCCGAGCGACGCGGAGCGCGGGACACGTGGTCGATAATGCGGTCGACGATCCTGGTTTATTGATAAAAGTCCGAGTACTTACCGCGTATAGGTGTTCGTCAGCGGCGACAAGTTACACGACGAAAACTCGGTGGCCTCGATTCACGATCTATCCGTTCGCCGGGATCGACGGATCCGCGTTCCACCGTGGCCGTACGAAATCCGATCGTCGTACTTCCGATCGACGGAAGATATTCGCGGGAATGATCTAGCGAAAGACCATCCGATAATCTATTCCCGATCGGAGTCGACGTTCAAGCCGGTTCGTCGTTCAAGCCGGTTCGTCGTGCGATCAACACTGCGAGAAGACTAGCGGGCACGCGGCATTCCACTGTTGCCAACCTCAACGCCTGAAATTCTCTCCCGCGCGCGCCAATCGCGATCCACGCGTCGCCTCCTAACGGTGCGTGCACCGCTAGCGCGCACAGATCACGGAACGAGAAGCGTTCGAAACTTGTTCGCCGGCTAAATCACCAGAATTACAATGACCGATGCACGACGACCCTTTTCTGACTGGTACAGTTGCTACCTTGGCCCGCTATGCGGGTGTTAGCGACGAGAACTCGTCGCGGTTCTTTCTTCCTTTTATTGAAGATCTCATAAGTAGACTGCGGATCTATAGTAGTCCAGTCAACGAAAAGTTGTAGAGGAAAATGGAAGGAACACAATTTTTAACTTTTCGTCTTTGTTTGGACTAGTGTGGGGAGGTAAACATACTAAAAATCCCCACTCCTAGAAGGTGAGCGGTGTCCAGGGGGGCACGCAGAAGGTCCCCTTTTTCGGTTTTCCGCTTATATCTCGGAATCTATGCGTCCTGGCGATAAGACCATTCCATACAAAATTAAAGCTGACAAAATGTGCCACAACATAGATTCGATACAGTTACCGAGATATCCGCGCTCAAAGTTCACTAAGTGTGCTGAAAAGTTAGCTAGTCAAGTAAGGCAAAAAACGTGAGGCAAAAATTTCTTTCCCGAAATTTTCGGGAACCCGTCCCGACCCGACTCGTCCCGACCCGACTCGTCCCGACCATCGGGTTCTCGCACACCCTTAATAATGAAACATCTTTTGTTTGAAATTGCTCTTTTTAGATTTTAAGATTGTTCTACATTCTTCCTTGCGATGCAAATAGGTTAATGGCCATTGAAACCGATTTAGGGTCGAGTTACGTTGGACCGTGTACGTACTGGCCGCTCCGGGGCCAGACTTTCGTTTGTTTTTGTATCTACCGTTTAGACATGGCCATCCGTGCGGTCGACTGAATTCGTTCCGATGTTTCTTCACGACCAGTAGTTTCGTGAACGCCTGATCATTTCCAGATGTGCTTTCGAGAGAGAGAAACAGTAGATGCGCGGCAGAAAAAATGTGTTTAGGCTCTCCACAGGTTTCTTAGATAAGGACCATCGATATCTCTCCTCTGCAACGTCACGCAGATAACAGAAAAGCACCACACATCCTACATGTACATACAGGGTGTTCATTTGAAAACTTTCCAGCCGAACATCTCGAAAAGTATGAAAGATATTAAAAAAGTGTAACACACGTGTCCAAGGATTTCGAGGGGCAAAGAGGGGGGCAGTGTCAGTTTTTTATTTGGGTGGCGTTTTCAAGGTCATTTGAAGGTCAACTTTGTTTTTTAAAAATGGAAACCTATATTTTTTATTGTGGGATCTTATTGTATGTAAAAAGACCAGCATTTTTCGTAGGATACTTTTTTTATCCGCTCACTAGTTAAAACCTGATATTACAATGTTATTACAATCCTTGGACACGTGTCTTACACTTTTTTAAATATCTTTCATACTTCTCGAGATATTCGGCTGCAAAGTTTTCAAATGGACACCCTGTATATGTGCTCCGTTCCATTATTATAATACAAGAAATGTCGGTGCACATGGACTCTTGCGGTACTCCGGATGCCTTCACCATTAACAATAATGGGTACTTGTAATTTGAAACAGGATTTCAGAATTGATTTACAAAATCTAGGTCTAAACGTTTGGTCGTAAACGTTTGGTCTACTCGATCATCTGTTGGGGCCTTGAAAGGCCTCTCTGCGAGATGGATCTGGTAGGGTCGTGCATAGGCATCCCCTGCGGTGTGTAGAAGGGTGTAAAAAAATGTTGTGGGGTGTAGGTAGCAAACAACACGATGGTCGACACTTCGCCTTTTGTGCGAGCATTACGAGGGCCCCTCAAGTAGCTTCCCAAAACTCACGAACCTGTATAGGCACGGAAAACGGGCCCATAGCGTGATTTACACGCGGAGACAGGTGCGTAATTTCCTGGAAAGCTTCCCCCTCTACCACTAAGAGCCCGTTCAGACACGGCGGAAACCGCACGATTTTTGTTTTCGAATTTTCATTTAAAGGAAAAGGATATTAATACTAAATGAATTCCATAGATAGAATGTTAAAATAACAAACACTATATTTAATGGTCCTTTCTTGACAATATCGTAAAAACCATATTGAATTAATTTAATTAAAAATTCACTGAATTAAGTAAAATTCACACACGCACACACACACACACACGATAAACTCATTTTTTTTTTAATTTTCACTTAGACCACTTTCATAATTATGAGCACATATGATCCAAATTGTGCCGCGTTTAGATTCATTGTAATAAGAGAAACTTAACAAGTTTAAAACAAATATGTTAGAAAAAATATGTTATATATATATATATAATATGAAACAAATATGTTAGAAAAAGTTTTGTAGAAAGAGAAGGAAAAAGAGCAAAGTTCCCCATGTGGATTCACATTGTAATCGATACGCAGCCTTTTAAACTGGGCCGGCCGCCTCGATCCTTCGGTCCGTCCCTTTTCGTTCCCTGTCCTTCTCTATGTTCGGCAAACTTGAAATAACGATTAGTGATACTTCAGAGCACCGAGGTATAATCTCGAGGCGGCGGGAAGACTGTATCTCCTTGAGCCACTGATATGTGTCTCGCGCAGAGAATCGCAAGAGGGGAATCTGATGGTGGAGAGGGGAACACGCAAATTATAGAAATCGAGTCTTCAACTAAATCACGATCACGTATGGATTTCTCCAGAAGCAAATTAATAACATCCAATAGAGCAGTTTGTAGCAGAAAAGAGTTTGATACGTGCAAATTGTTTTTGCCAAAAAATAAAAATTGTCTAGATCAATTGCAAGGACCTGGTACCAACCAGAAATTTCTTTCCCTTTCGAGTAACTTCTGATGCTTTTGCCAACGTTTTTAAATGATTGCACGAGCGAGTATGCTATGATGTATGCTAATATTTGGTCTCGTTTTAATTAGAGCATATCAGGTTTAATCGAAGCAATGATTAACATACAAAGCGAGCGTTTCGAAGCTTCGATTGTGAGACTTCGAGTAGACTGTCAACGAACCCAGTATGTGAAATCGATTCTGTTTTGCAGGTAGTCACATTCTGCTAGAGAAATTGCGGAAATACAAGCCGAAGATCGCCGTGTTCAACGGTAAGCTGATATACGAGGTGTTCTCTGGAAAGAAGGAGTTCGGATTCGGTAGACAGCCCAACCTGGTGGAAGGAACCAACACGGTGAGCCTAAATAGAAAGAAATTAATCAATTGCAATTCGTCCATAGCGAAACATCATTGTATATAATAATTTCAATTGCAGTACATGTGGGTGATGCCATCGAGCAGCGCGAGATGCGCGCAACTGCCGCGAGCGGCGGACAAGGTGCCGTACTACGCGGCGCTGAAGAAGTTCCGGGATTTCTTGAACGGTGCGATCCCGCACCTGGACGAGTCGGATATCGTGTTTGCGGACTCGAAGCTGAAGAAGAAGGATCACGATGCGATCGAGGATAAGAAGCCCGGGTTTTGCGACGATCTGACGAGCGAGGGGGACAGCAGGATCACCGAGGTGAACGGTACGGTGATCAAGCAGGAGCCAAACTCGCAGATACCAGGCAAGAAGAAGCGAGGCAGACCGAAGAAGATCAAGAACCCGGAGGATCAGCCTCCCCCGGATCCGGAGAAGCTGGATGCGAACGGGGAGGTGATCAAGAAGCGTCGAGGACGCCCGAAGAAGATTCACCAGCAGCAGAAACAACAGGAGAGGGAGATGAGAGAGCGAGAACAACAGCAGCAACAGCAACAGCACCAGATGGGACACTTAGGGGACGGTTACGGCGTGGTGCCGAACTGTTTCTCGCCGCCGAAGACGTTCGCGCACATGGCTCCGTACCCGCAGCCGATGAACGACTCCGGGTTCTACGGGCAGGGGATGAACGACAGTCCGTACAACATGAACGCGAAGCAGAGCCCGGTGCATCTGCAGCACTACAGCCAGAGCCCGAAGTCGATGTCGCTCTCGTTCACGCACTCGGACCTCTCGTCGGAGATCAACACCGCGATCTCCTCGGAGAACAACCTGGAGCCTTCGCCGTTGACCTCGCCGAGCGTCGAGCACCCGGACTTCGAGCCTCCGACCAGCATCTCCCAGCAGAACATGAGCAACGACCATCGCCAGTACAACCCGGCCGGGAACGGCGAGAACCCAGGCCACCACGGGAGCCCGGGTACACCGTCTCACCCGAGCTACACCAGCTATATGGGTTACCACGAGCAAGCCTCGGAACCGCACAATCCGCATCCACATCAGACCACCCCGACGCCGTTGAGCCAAACCACCGACGAGCACTCGCACCATTCCCATCCGACTCCGCCGCACACGCATCCCCACACGCCCACGCACTCCTCGATGTCGCCGCATCATCCCCACGAGCAGTACGGCATCAAGAGGAACACGGGCCAGGACGTGGCTTCGAAGAGTCTCAGCGATCTGGAGTCCTTGGTCGACCAGATCCCGAGTATAGCCGATGGAGGCAGCCAGCGGCTCCAGCACGGCCACCCAGGCATGAACGACGACGGCAGCCTCGCGGAGAAGATGGACGCGCACCACCAGTCCTATCTGTCAGGTTTCGCCGGCATGGCCAACGCGGGAATGTCCAATTATAGTCCGCCCCTGGCACCCGGTGGCTCGATTTACCCGAGCTCGTTGCACAACTCGCCGAACGACGGCTACGGGTCCCTGTACGCGATGAACGGTCGCCAACATCAAGACTCGCAGCAGCAGCAGCAGCAGCAACAGCAACAGCAACAACAACAGCAACACCAACAGCAGCAGCAACAACAGCAGCAGCAACAACAACACAGCAAATCTTACACGGTGGAGAACCTGGCGTCGAGCAACTACACGCCCAGCATGAACCACGGACACCCCGGCAACTCGTACCCGAACATTATACCCGGACCGCACTATCCGGTGCCGATGGGTTCGACGAACGGGTACCTTTTCGGCGGCCTCGAGCCCAGCCTGATGCAGCGCACCTACGGGATGGGCGGTATGAGCGGCATGGGAGGAATGCACCCGTCCCTCGGTCACATGGCCAATCCTTATCCTTACAACGGATCGTATTCTAGTTCCTTCGACGCGTATCCGGCACCACCGGCGGGTATACACGCGCCAAGCGCAAACTATCCCGGCGGGTACACGAGCGTCGGCGGCACAACGCCGGGCACATCCACGCCGCCATCTTACCTCCCGTCTCACCATAGGCCGCCGGTCGACCTTGCTTACGACGGTGTATGATAATCGATGTAAAGCTATTCAACGAGCGATAGCGTCTCGAGGCGCTGCGTTTATCTTTTCTACGTATTTTTACACGTTTAGGATCCGCCGCCGCCGACGCCAACGTCGCCGTCGTCCGAACGGAACGAAAGCTTCCCTTTCACGTTCAGGACGATCTCTGACGCGACTTTGCTGCCGCGATCACGAGCTCGCGAACCGCGCGCGTTTTCTTCCTTCGTCATTCTCTCCTGTTTCTATTCTCTCCTCTCTTCCGCTTGCATCTATCCTACTCCGACCAACGCGACTCCTCCAAAAAGCTTCATCCTGTTTCTTTAAAGCGACCCCCCTCTCCTCTTTGTCGCTCGCGATCCAAGATCACGCGACAAACGAAGAAAACGCCGAAGAACGAGTCGGATCGGTCGCGTTCGAGCCAATCCGTTTCAAATCGCATGGAATTTGGTCCCACACTAATCGGTTGCAAACTTGCAAGATTCGTTAGACGCCTTTAGAGATTAAGATGTCAGTCGTCTAGGTGAAATGATTCCGAAGATACCGCTCGTGGTCCAAAAATCAGGCGAGAAATAGGAAAACCTTCTCCGCAACCATTTTTAAGATGAATTCGAAAACTTTGATAGTCGGTAGGGTATTCTTGCGAACCGTTTCGACTAGCTGGCTGAAAGGCGAAACATTTGTGTCTGAGATCGAGCAAACGAATTTCGCGAGATTGTGTGAAATTCGTGAGTATGCGACGAATTCTGCGTGTTGAACGGTGTCTCGATATTGGGCGTGCTTGCGATGCTATCGATCCCTCCGTCGAATTGATGTCGCGATCGTCTGTGGCGAGGAAAACGGTCCCCGTTTCCCTCGTTCCTCTGTCGATTCTGTTGATTCTCTTGTAAGCGCGTCCCCGCGCGCACCGTTAACTGTTATATCGTTTCGTTGTTGTTGAGAATATCGTTTCGCTGGGTCGACACATCTGGCAAAAGTGCAATCTGTTGTCTCGGACGGGGTCACGGTCTCGTGGACGCTTCTCGCGACACGGTCCCGTTCGAATTTCAAAAGTCCCTCGCGCATTCGTTGTTACTTTCTTCTCTCTCTCTCATTATCTTCTATCCTTCCTCATTTTCTTTTTATGTTTGTTTAGTCTGTTGTAGAAGAGGGAAAAAGCTCTTTCGTTGGTTCGTCTTCGATTCCGCGTCTCTGTACCGTTTCACGAAAATCGTCCGCGAACGAAACGCATCTGCGAATTAACGGGACGCTCGTGCATGTAGATACACACCACACATACACAGTCAGACACACGGACACAGATCGCCGTGCTGTAATTTCGGAGCTTGCACCGGAAACCGTAATCGCACGTGCTCATTACGTGGAACATAATTACGCGGCGTTAGTGGGCGAATTCCGCTCGTCTCTCGCAAGACCGTCCCGCAAAAATTTGGAGATACTTTCGGTTCGCGGTGTGACGAATGCGGCGTCGCGGTCGCAACCGATAAATATATATATATGTTACAGAATACATTATTATTATTATTAATATTATTACATGGTTATTATTATTATTATTATATTATTATTATTGAATGAGAGCAATAACGCGGACGCGCGTGTACACACACGATTAATTGCGAGCTGTACATGCTTAATGCGAATCTAGTCAATTCGATTCGTTGAATCGTAGCACCGTTCCAACGCGATAAGCCGAGTCCCTTTGCGCGCCGATTTAATCCGGCGATCCTGCAACCAAATCGGTTCATTATTCACGAAGAGATCCCACGAACTTCGTGCACCTTGATGTACGTCCTGATGAGGGTCCAACATTCTAAAGAGAACCGTGGTGGTCGTCGTTGACTTAAAAATCATTGTCATAATACCAGTAGCTCTGAAGATCAATTGGTTTGTTCCGAAATCAACTAAAATTGTAGTGTAAGGTGCAAACTTCATTGTCAAGTAATTAATAATAATTTTTCATCGCTCTGATCGTTTACACGAATGAAATAAGCAAGACTTGTACGAAACATTCTGATCTTGTTGATCCACTGACAAACGCCAGAGAGAGAGAGAGAGAGAGAGAGAGAGAGAGAGAGAGATGATGCTCTTCGGAAAAAAGTCTTTCTCGTTGCTCTCGAGGGTGTAAATCAAGATAGTTGAATTCGTTGGGAATAACACCTTTGTGAATAATTAGCTGAAAATCGTATCGTCGGGATTCAGAGGTCCGCCTGTAGAAGACGCTGGCGGCTGCATCGTAATTGGAGGTAGCCGACCGTGAACGACCGACCACGCGGCGTTCCTAATTAGTATCTCGTGCGAAAGCTCCGTGAGCGCGCGCGATTCGTCGAGGAAACTGAAAAATGCACAAGCAGGATCCACGGCCGACGAGGAACGATCGTAAACGCGCCTTGCCGCACAGCGAGCCAAACTGACGAATTCTCTGTCGAAATCAAAGAACTTTCGACAGAAATCAGATAGAGCGACGATTTCTTTTCTAAATTAAAGCTAAAATGTTGCGGGACGAAAGAAAAAAGGAGATTATAATTATTTCAACGAAAGAATTATGATTTCATTATTTCTTTTCGCACAGATCGATTCTTTCCAAAAAAGAAATGTTTCATAATATAGGTCCTTTGATAATTAAAAATCGTCTGCATCCTAATTTGTATTAGATAAATCAAGATTTTCTTGTAATTCCGCTGGTTCAACACAGATTTTCAAAGTAAAAAAACGCCCGTATCGTAATCCCTTTATTTTCCCATATTCTGCAATATTCCAGCTGTAATTTAAGAAAGAAATCGGCACTCTATCTAATTTCTATCGAAAGTTCTTTGATTTTGACAGAGAATTCATCAGTTCGGCCCACTGCGCGTTGCCTCTCTGCTCGCTGTTCGCGTCGACGAACCTCGGCTATCACAGAACATCGAGAGTTTTTTCCATGTACAGACTGAGCCACGCGCCGTTAACCTGTTAAACGAGCGACGACATCGCTCGTCCCGTTCTCGTTAATCATATTTCCGTTTCGTCTATTATTCCGCGTACTTTCCCCGTCGTTGTCATCCCGATGGCCGATCGGAGAGGAGCGCCATTGGAACGCGACGCTAACGCGGGAGAATCCTGATGCAGTAGCGCTCGGTTTCGCAGGGTATCTGTCTTTACGTTGTATTCATTCGTTGAAGTGTGTTTTGCTTCCAGCAGGCCTGTCTGTCAGTCCCAGACGTTTATGCGAACACGCTATGAGAACGTAAACATTGAATTTGCCCTGGCAACTTTTTCAAACCAGTTTCGGACAGCAGATTTAACTCTTTCGCTTCCGTAGAAGAGATATCTCGTTACCATAATGTTTCTCTTTGTAAAGTTGGCACGAGAGATCAATTTTAAAAATATGTCATCGTTGGTAAAAGATGATAAATATAAAATACTCCATATTTGACACAGTCAACGTTTCTATTGTTTATTTTGTATGGAATGCTTGAAAGCATTGACAGTGACAGAACAATTTTTACAGAAATATCTGGTTTCTAACTGCACATTCTATTGTTAGACGAGATCTTTTTCTGTGGATTGTATCTTCTACATAGATTACAATTATCCCTCTGCTGATTGTGTAAAGTATGAAGTATTTTATATTCATTCCTTTGTGACATTCCGTAAAATTCGATTACTTGTGTGAAATTGTCCAATGAGAAACTTCGTATGAATAATAAAGATACACGAGATTTCTCATCGTTCATTGTACGACTAAATCATGGTGACGAAATACCTCCGAAAGGGTTGAATTATGCACATCGAACCGAGTGCTACCGAGACCAAATTTGTATCGTATCGCGACGAGTCGTTTTCATGAAGGGATCGAGCGAAGTTAGAGTCGATCGGTCGTTTAATGGGTTAAGCTTCTCTCGCTTATGAAGTTTGTAAAGCTTTTTTCTAACGGAGTGCATATTGAATAGTTCTATTGTATCGTAACCGCGTCGTCGAAGGACACTGCACGGGATAAATAATTTAAGTGATCCGACAGCCCGGACGCGTTCCCGATCGATTCCCGGATCAATCGGGTAGGCATCCTCGCTCTCGCAACCTCGCACCCGCTACAGCCATATATTATAGCCGTTCTCTCGTTGCAGATTTCGTTTTATCGTCAGTCGTCCGCGAGTGATTACACACACACACACACACATACAAACACACCGGCGTTGACACCACCGCTGTGAGAATATTTCGTACGTTACCGTGAGTTTTATATAGTTATCGCGTTATTATGTTGTCTCGTTGATTATATTTGATTGCCGCGTTTCGAACAATCGAGGATCCACGGGTGCCGGGCGCCGATCGACGCGCGAACCAGTTGATTTTAGATGCATGCCTGATGATATCGGCGCATCCTTTTTTGTCGCTGATTGACGCTGTACAATTATGCATCTGGCATGATTATATATATAAATAAAAATAAAAAAAAACCGAAACGTGAGAGCGCTCGCGCACGCCCGCTCCAGCGAATCACGATCTACAGCAAACAACAACAACAACAACCAAGAGAAACGAATCCGTAGAGATACCGCTCGACACATATATACATAGTTTGTTGGATCGCGGGCGCGCGCGAGCGCTCACGGTTCACAAGAATTATACATAAAGTATAAATATATTATATATTGACTATCTACGATAAGCGAGAAACATTTATCTCGAGTAATCACATAGAATGTGTTGAAAACATTTAAAATGATGCACAGGGTATAGATGAGAGAATCGTTGATATAATAACTGATGTCTATATAATGAATGTTTCTTTTGTTCTCTATCGGCCTCAAGGACACAATGCCGCGTACGATCGACAATTACTATAGTAGATGTTTTTTCAGAATCCATTCCGATTCCGAGGTGGAACAGTTATAGCATAAGTGTCTGTCGGTGTTAAACGTTTTCATCGATGATTAAATGAAATGAACCGAACAAAAGGGAAACATATGTGACAGGAGAATTTCAAAATGAGGGAGTGAGAGAGACACAGTGTACGTGTGATACAGAGAGAAAGAAATCGAGAGAGAGAGAGAGAGAGAGAGAGAGAGAGAAAAAGCGTGTGTATGCGTGTGTGTTTGAGAAAGAGAGCGAGAGGGAGAGAGAGGTAGAGAGAGAGAGAGATGCAGGCGTGAAGGAAGCGGAAACGAACGCGTTGCCGTGCCGAACGGAACCAGCCATCGCTATCAACTAATTGAACATTTCGTCGATTAATCGAATTAACTTGATTGTAAATTGATCGCTAAGGATTAACTATTAAGTATAAATATATTATACAGATTTAAGTGGTTTCGCTGTTGATCGTATCGAAATAAACAAACAAACAATGAAAAAAAAAAAGAAAATAATAATACAAGCAAACACGAACGAAAGAAATGACGAAAGAACGATGATAACGGGAGAGTAAGAGAGCAAGAAAGAAACAGAAAGAGAGGAGAGAGAATCGAGAGAGAAATTGCACGAGCGAGTTTGAAAACAGCTCGGGCCTGCAAATCGGCCTGCCAACGTATTTTTTAATCGCTTCGCTATTCTACCTAATCGAACTTAGTATGCCAAACATACACACGAACACGTGTTACGAAAAACTTGTGCGTCCAGACGATCAGATATCGATGTAACCACCGTCGTCGTCGTGACAGATCCGAAACGTGGTAAAAACGATCGCTCGCTCAAATCAAACGGCCGCTTCTACCTTACGCGAAAACGTCTGTCACGATTCCGATTCGATGGAGAGAGATCAATCTCCACAATTCGACCAACTCTATGTAGCTTTAACGAGTGTTGGAAAGGAGGGCTGGTCGATCACACGTTCGATGATTCCTCGCTGATCTTCTTTCACTTCTTTCGTTGCGCCCACACCTACCTAGATTCTCCTCCCAACATACAGTGACTCACACTAGTATTCGGACACTGTTAAAAAGACCATAGGTTTCTTAATGCTAGACCATGCGATTTTAACTTTTTTAAGAAGATAGAAGTATTGGTCCTACACTACACAACGTAAATTTTTGAAAGAAATTGCAAGTTGTGTCGGAACTGCAGAGAAAGCACGGAAAGTTGTATTTTGCAACTTTTTACAACAAAACATGTTTCGTGGATCTGTATCAATTGGATATATTCTGCAAATTTCATGAAAATCGGGCGGCGTTGCAATGATCTGCAAACGTTTAAAGATGGCAATTTTTCACAATTTTCGGCCTCCAACTGTAATAAATCAGCCGATTTCAATGAAACTTTCATAATGCATATAATCGACACAGATCAACAAAACGTATTTTTCAAATTTTCGATACAGGCTCGCACAACAAAGTTATAACTTCCAGTATTTTCCCTGCAATTCTACCAGTTGCAATTTTTGAAACAATTTCTTTTCACATCGTGTAGTAAACTCAATTGGTCTAACTTCGCAAAAAAGTTCAAATCGTATAGTGCAATATTAAGAAAGTTATCATTTCTTGAGAGCGTCCGGATATTAATGGGAATCGCTGCACATAGTCATAGTCACTGGCATTGGTATCGCTAGACTGCGGATTTTATGCGTTCATAAGAAAAATTGGCAGATCCAATTTAAGAACCATTGTATTTATTGATGCAGAAAGGTTTGATTTTGCATTTAGATCTGTAGTCTGAATATCACTGTGCAACACCAAAAATAGTTCGCCATGTCCACTGGGCGATCCTTATAGAGTTTGTCATTCTAAAATCACATCCGGATCAGAATTGAAAAAATGAAAAAAGGTTGCGGGTTTGAGTCGAAAGATAGAAGAAGTGACTTTCCAGGAGAATTAGAACAATTCCGCCCTCCGGATGTGGTTTTCGAATGAGAATGATCGTTCGCTCGAAAATGGACTCGCGATGATACAAAACCGGTGGGTGGATCACCACGCTTTTCGTTGCCTGTTCCTGCCACGAGCATCATAACGGAGTAGGACTAAGGCTGGAGATCCAACCTTTCGATCGATAGAGTTTCGTGGATCGTTTAGAGGTTGAACAGAGCCACTGGATCGCGCGCGAAATTGATTCGGGAATAATAGAGAGAACAACGAGTACCGGGAATATTTCGAGGAGGAACATTTCATCCGATCTCGGAGAGTGTATCATTGTTTTCAAGGGTTCGCTGCAGCCGCTAACGAAGCCCCGTTGCAACGGGATTCCCGTTCGCGAAGGGTTGATTGCTGCTCTGCGGCCAAAGAGTGCGCCAGCTACCCCGAATGTCCACTTTTTTACCAACTGCGTTCTCTATTCCGAATGCGCGAGTTTCTCGCTCTGGTGCCGGCACGTCTAGTGAACGGCACGTTGCAATCGTTCTCGGTCTCACCGAGATCATCGACGAGATACTATTACGTCGGTGCCGAGATACACGAAGAAGAAACCTTCGACCTCCGATAACTGCTCCAAGTCCTTCGTGATCGTGTGGATCATCGAGAGGCAAAGCTGTGCTCGAAATCGAGCGAAAAATGTTGTTCGCGTATTTGTAATCTCGCGGTGTCCTGACTCGAATCCGATCGTGAGATAGAAGCCGTATACAACTTGTATTTCTTTCGTGGAACCGCAATTACCCGCACCCATTCCCCTCCCCCCGGAATAATCTTCTCGACAATGATCGTATTGTAATCTTCTTTCGCTGTAAACTGTCCAAAGATAAGCGCAACGACTTTATCGAGGGGAGGAAGTGTGTGATTGTATTGTAGAGCGTCGCGCGAAACCTTAGCTAGAAAAAAAGGAACACCGAGGCCATCAGTGTATGCGTTTCAATTGTACGGTATCATGGATGAACGACATCGCGACGCGCAATACCTCTTGTACATTTTAAACCGAACGGAAACTGTGGAGACAAACTTTTCTCTTTCCCGACTCGCATTAACGGAGTCATTGGCAGTTTGTGTCAACAAATAAATTGATTCGTTAAAACGAAACGATCCAGACCCTATTATTTTTACTCCTTCTAACTAATCATTTTGCGTGACGCGTCCTTGATTATTAAATAACAGGCGGAGTCTGTGCAGATCACTGGAGATGACAATTTTCATCTCTACGCTACATTTCAATCAAGTCTCCTTTGGAATATGCAACCTGTGCTACTTCAACGAGTCGGTAATTGCATTTTTAATTTGCATTACATTTTCGGCGCGTGGTCGTTAGATGGCGCCAAAATTTGGGTTGTGGCGAATGTCGATAATGTGAATTCTGTTTTACCGACAACATTGATATTGAAAAATTGACACCGACGAGAAATAGAAATATATTATTGAATCATAATTTTAGGAAAATCAACAATTCCTATTTCAAATTTTATACGAGACACCTCAGTTTGTTATTTCAAAACATTTCATGAACGAGAATTATTACCTTTCACTTTTTTATACATAAATGATCCAAGAATCGATCTGGACAGAAATATTTTGAAAAGACTTTACTCTAAAAAATTAGATGGCAAGGTGTTCAAGGGAGTGTTTGTCCACATCGTTGGCAAAAGGAATTATTATAAACATTAATTAGCTAGAATTAATAAATGTCTAATAGTATTATTGTGAATAAATAAATGCGTGCGAATGTTCATGATTTAAAAGTTATTCTCAATCTCGAGTTTTATTGCCTATTTTTTCGAAAAATTTAGATGGCAAGGTGGTCAAGGGAGTGCTCGTTAATATCAGTAGCAAAAGGAATTGTTATAAACATTAAACAGCCAGAAATAATAAATTTATCTGTGAATTGTATCGAATAAATTAATGCGTGCGAATGTTCATGGTTTAAAAGTTTTTCCGTATCGAGTTTTATTCTCAATTTTTACGATAAATTTAAATGGCAAGGTGGTCAAGGGAGTGCTCGTTAACACCAGTAGCAAAAGGAATTGTTATAAACATTAAACAGCCAGAAATAATAAATTTATCTGTGTATTGTATCGAATAAATGAATGCGTGCGAATGTTCATGGTTTAAAAGTTATTCTCAATTTCGAGTTTTATTGTCTATTTTTACGAAAAATTTAGATGGCAAGGTGGTCAAGGGAGTGCTCGTTAACATAAGTAGCAAAAGGAATTGTTATAAACATTAAACAGCCAGAAATAATAAATTTATCTGTGAATTGTATCGAATAAATTAATGCGTGCGAATGTTATGGTTTAAAAGTTGTTTCGTATCACGAAAACTATTAGCCACTTTGACTAAAAAATTAGGTGGTCAGATAGCCAAGGAATTACTTGTGGACATCGCTGTAAAATAGAATTGTTATAAACATTAACCAGCTGGAAATAATAAATTTTTCAATAATTGTCACGGCAATCGACATCGATCGATATTCGGCGGAGTGGGGGGCGCCGCTCGAGCTCGGCTGCTCGGCGAGAGCTCTCAGTCAGTCAGTCAGTCGGGCCGGGGGGAGCGGCGTGAGCGGACGTGCTTCGGGACCAGGAGCGCCAAGAGGACCGGAGGGACCAGAGGAGGACCAGAGGTGGACCAGAGGTGGACATGGGGTCATCTACAGTCACCCTGGCCTATCTTCAACTGTTCATTCAAGGAACAACGGTGAGTTTGATTACTAATATTTTTCAAAGCTTCCCTTGTCTTTTCGAACTTGTCCGTCATACTTTTGAAATTTTCGTCGAGACTTTCGATATTGAGTCTGCTTCGAATTTATCAATTGTATTCTTTATAAAAATTATATTTTGAGCGCCCTCCTCGTGTGCAAGATTCTTATTGCTCTTGTGAGCTTCTTCGTTGGTTGTATTCACACTTCATGTGCACGATTACAATTGTTCTTGTGAATTGGTTCGCTGGTTGTATTCGCACTCATGTGCATGGTTAGGTTTGCGCCTACGTGCGTGGTTATATTTGCTCTTGTGATCTGGTTTCTGTCTGTATTCGCACTCATGTGCAGGATTATGATTGGTCTTGTGACTGTTGAATTGAATTTCTAATTGTTTGCATGGGAACTTTCACAAGTCCCGCTTCGAAGCATTTTCATATCTTGTCTGAAATTGATATTCCTCCGATCGGAGGTCCCCCAGGGGCTCACTCACGGATGGGGCCGTGAGTGAGTGCGGGGTGTCGCGTCCCCGGGGCTACCCGAATCGCCTATAGGCCGCACCCGTGTGCGGGGTTAGCTTGGCTCTCGTGTGCGGATGTTAGGCTTGCACTCGTGTGCGGGGTTATGAATTGATATGTATGTCTAATCATTATTAGTCTGTTTCAGTTAGAATACACCAAGAAGAGGACACACCAACGAAGAAGAAGACTGCAGTGTATTTTTAAGTTAGTTATATTTGGTTTATATGTTAAGATTGTATGTCGTCATTGTAAATATGTCGAGTAATTATTGCCGTAAATTCACTTTGCTCGACTCGTATTTTTGACTCCTTCACAGCCTTCTGCTGTGTCGGACCTTGCTTGTATGTACCAGACCGGTTAGGGCCGGTACTCGGCGTCGATACATTGAGACGGGTGGTTCATTGAGACGTGTTCACTCGTATTGCCATTCCCTCTGTTCGTAATTCTACCCGATTCACCACAGCGCTTTGCGTTGCCTGGTGGCAGGTAGTTGGCAGAGAAATTCTCTGTTCGTCATTCTACCCGAGTCATCTCAACGCACTGCGTTCCCTGGGGGTCAGGTAGTTGGCAGAGAAATGGTACCCCGTTTGAACACTTCTCGTGTTCTTCTCTCTTGGTGAGGACACGTCGGGTATCGGCTCTGGCCGGAGTTGGGCTGCAAGCATTGTACGCGCCGCGTCACCTTCGAATCAGAGCCTTCTGCTCTGGTTCGCTCTTGTTTCTCACTTTGAAAGAAGAGCCTTCTGCCTGATTCGCCTTTGATCCTCCGTGGATCGGAGACTTCTTCTCCGATTTACACCTTTTGCTCCGCGATAATTACTCGACATACTTGCGTAATTTAGTATTAAGTCTGTCGTTGTAAGAAAGGGAGCCAGAAGGAATATTGCATTCGTTCCGACTCCCTTTCGGGTCTCTTGTGCAGCAACCTCCTCGTGGTGAGACCTGGGCAATCGGTATTATCCTCTATTTGTAAGACCTTTTAGAGTCTTGTGAATAAAGGATAATATCGAGCTAATAGCTGCATATTGCACATGTACAATTTTCGATAAGATTGTGTAGTAGAATTTAAGACTTGCGAGATATAAAAACATATGTATTTCATTAAATCGTATGTGAATTTATTTTCAAATAGCTTGCTGTCGGCCAAGGGTACATCGATTCTGTCTTCGTTTACCCTTTGCCCACCTTGAGTTCGTTATGTCAATCAGTGATCTCGACAATTTTTATTTCTGAATTCCTAATTGTTTGCATGGGAACTTTCACAAGTCCCACTTCTAAACATTTTCACATTTTGTCTGAAATTGGTATTCCTCCGATCGGAGGTCCCCCAGGGGCTCACTCACGGATGGGGCCAAAAAATAGAAATTGGGAAAATAAGAAAGAAAAAGAAAGAAATCAAAGTCCACAATGAAGTACACCAAGATCACAATTTGCTAACTCAAATTACTCAAATGCGAACGCACAGAGCCATTTGCAAAATTTCCTGAAACATGTAAACGAGTCTTAAGAATACTCCACAACATCGCGTCTTGCTCTCTGCATTCTGCATAGTCTGTGCTTCAGGACAAGATAAAGTGTCGGTTCATTGTGTCCATCGATAATTGTAATTACAATTTTAGTTTATAATGCCGCTAGAAAATCTTGAAGAAGAGGGTTTGGAGAAAAACCCAAATTTGGAATTGGCGCAAACGAAGTTTTTGTTAAGTTTGCCCGAACACAAAGATGATCCTACCTTAAAGAACAAACTTTTAGATGCCATCAAAGCAGAAAGTGAGATTGCATCTTTTTCATTGTTTTGAATACTGCGATATATTGACATATTTGGTTAGCTTCGGTTACAATGCGCTATCATTGAATATTGTTCATTCAATTATTACCTTTACTAATGCATCCTCGTTTATATAGAAATATGTTCGATACACTGTTGAGACATTTACCCTAACCTCTTTTGTCTTCTATCTTCTGTACAGTTACTGTGATACTGGCTGCTTTTATTACTTCATTAATCGCTGAATGTTATAATTGATAATTTTATATATTTGTTTGTTTAATATATAATCTATATTTGCGATTTTTGTAGACATGGCTCCATTTTACGAAGACGTATGTAAAGATTTGGATTGGCCAGTAGACGAAACCCTTCTGGCTGAAATGAAAGCACGCAATGCGGAGAAATTGAAAGAGCTCGATGACGCGATCGAGGACGCCGAAAAGAATTTAGGAGAAATGGAGGTTCGCGAAGCGAATCTGAAAAAGTCTGAGCACCTTTGCAGAATAGGTGATAAAGCGGGTGCTATCTCTGCGTTTCGAAAAACCTATTATAAAACTGTGTCTTTGGGACATAGATTAGACATCGTATTTCATAACATTAGAATCGGATTATTCTATTTGGATCACGACCATATTACAGCAAGTATAGAGAAAGCCAAGAGGTACGAAAACATTAAAATTAAGTTCTCGTATAACGATACTATGTAAGATATCAAGAAACATTCTCGTAATCTTATTAATGTAGTTTAATAGAAGAAGGCGGTGATTGGGACAGAAGAAACAGACTAAAGGTTTACCAGGGAACATACTGTATAGCGGTGCGAGATTTCAAAGAAGCTGCAAATTTCTTCTTGGACACGATTAGCACATTTACGAGTTACGAGCTGATGGATTACAATACATTTGTTAGATACACAGTATACTTAAGTATGATCAGTTTACCACGAAATGAACTCCGTGATAAAATTATCAAAGGCTCTGAAATTTTGGAAGTTCTTCATAGTAACCAGGATGTAAAAGTTTACTTGTTCTCTCTGTACAATTGTCAATATGCTGATTTCTTCAAGAATCTCGGTATTGTAACATTCTTTCGAATAGATAAAAACCTGCTTATTGTACAAGCGAGAACATGTTACTGCATGATGATTCTTTTTCAGCACACGTCGAAGGTTTACTGCGCAGGGACTATTTAGTATTTCCTCATTATCGGTATTATGTTAGAGAAATGCGCATTCTTGCGTATACACAACTTTTGGAATCGTACAGATCTCTGACGCTACAGTATATGGCGGAAGCTTTTGGCGTCACAGTGGAGTACATTGATCAGTAAGCTTTGCAAGCTCATTAATTGCAATCAGATTTGGACGTTAGACGTAGAATTAATTGATTTTAATAAGCTACAAATATTACATTGATGTTCCTTAATCCTTTTAATCTGTCTAGTTTTTGTCATAAATGCATAAAATCCGCAGTCTAATCTGTTTTCTTGCAGGGAAATATCCCGTTTCATTGCAGCTGGAAGACTGCATTGTAAAGTTGATCGTGTTGGCGGAGTAGTCGAAACCAATAGACCGGATAGCAAAAATTGGCAATATCAAGCTATGGTCAAACAAGGGGACTTGCTGCTTAATAGGGTGCAAAAGTTGTCACGTGTTATTAATATTTAATTATATACAAAGAATAAATCGTGATGATTCAATATCAAACCACAAAACCTACTCATTTTTGCGTGCTTAAAATTCTTCTAGATTAATTTGTAACATACTTAATAATAATTTTGTATCAAAGACCTTCATTATAATTATTCAATTTTATGGTAAAAATACACATTAAATATGCCTATTCATACACAACGTCTTTCTGTCCCTACCTACAAATAAAGCAATATATTTCGTAAAACAACTATTTCAAAACTATATTATGTAGAATAACATATATATGTAATAGCAAAATAATCGCAACGATTTGCGGTTTATCAGATTACGGTCACTTGATATCTTTTTCAATATGGCTTTAGCCGTCGTTCGACTTCCATCAATATATGTGAGTTCTTGAATAAATATTTATGTATTTCTACAGAAAGTTTATTCTTAAAATAAATGTTTATTTCGGCTGTGTAATATTTAACGCGATTAACGATTTTAATTAATATATTTTATTATGAATCCCAGCTGACGATTCAATTTACGATTGAAGGTAGGTTTATACTGTTTCGTTCTCAGCATAATATTTTAATAATTATCTGTGCTAATACGGTCGGATAGGCGGATAAGCATTAGAGTTTGTCTAACCAGTGCTGAACGGAACTGTTCCGTGTCCTTGCTAATAGCTGCGATAGTAGTTTCACAAAAAATGAAACGGTTATTTTTCAATGTTTTTTGTTCAAATTCATCTCAGATCGGAAGTTTCGGTAAAATTTCCCCTACAAATAGCAGAACAGTGGCCATTTTACTTATTTCGGGAAAATTTCTCCTACAAATAGTAGAACAGCGGCCATTTTATTTATTTTGGGAAAACTGTATCAAGTTCACACCATGAAGTAAGTACTTCATGGTTCACACCTGTTCACACGAAGGGCGGACGAAAAATATTCAAAGAATTTCAAAATATTGTTGTATTATTTTCAACCTATTAAACATATATTAAGAAAGAAAATATAAATTTGTATTTCATTCGAGTTTCTTGCAATGCCCAGGTAAATAGAAAACTTTTATTTCCCATAAAGACCCGCTGCCTAGCAATCCTGGATCCACCATTGATGTTTTCCGATCAGCAAATGGAAGATTTTAATCAATCGATGCCAAAACTACAAGGTTAGCGTTACTGAACGAAATTGTGCGTACAAGAGTTTTTTGGGAAACCCACGCAACCAATTTCGGTGTAACGGTTTATTCTACTGGGGCCTGATACAGTCTAAAAAGTAAACATCGAAAATGGGCCGAAGAAAGAGTAAACGACAGGCTCCTCAGAAGAGAAAAGCCATCGAGCCGATGGATATACAATTCACGTGTCCATTTTGCAACCATGAGAAATCCTGCGAAGTTAAAATGTAAGTTCTGTGCTTCGAAAGAAATCCAACATTTGCTGACACACGGTATAGAGCATTATTTGGCGTTATTATTATATATATGGCGTTATTTGTGATTTCAGGGACAAAGGTCGAAACACAGCGAAGATTTCCTGTCGCGTCTGTTTAGAAGATTATCAAACCACAGTCAACGTGTTGTCAGAACCGATCGACGTATACAACGACTGGATTGACGCGTGCGATGCCATCAATTAAACGTTATTTGCGTGATCTCAAAACAAACGGACTTGTGCCTTTTTTATACGCTTGAAACTATTGTATGTAAGATCGTATCGATGTTTACGATTAACCTTATTCGTCGAAAACTATACTATTTTATACTTCTGACTACGATGAATTCTCGACGATGTTGATCAGTATTTTGTACATTATTGTTATATATGAAACACGTCCTGTTTTTTAAAAATAAAAATAAAGAAATGCTGTGATAATTATTTACAAAATACGTATATTCATTCCCAGAGCAACTTTACAAATAACTTTAGAAATAGGAAAAAAAATGATAGAGGAAAAAATCATACGTAATAATATGATTTAATTTTTTATGTGAATGCACCGATGCACTCACCAGATGCAATTGCACTTTATTCTTTAATGCAACCCAACTTTTTTTGTTTAACTCCTTTCCCAAGAGATTCTTTTTATTTTCCGACATATAAAAGTTGTATACTAACCCAAGAACATTATTACAAGAAGTGTCCAAACTTTCTCGATATCTCGTATTGCAATTGCACCTGGTGGGTGCATCGGTGCATCCACATAAAAAATAAGGTCTTAGGAAGTTGGAACGTATTCTGACATGATTTTTGCCTCTATCATTATCTTGTCCTAAATACGCTTGCCAATGTATATATTCGGAAATCAAATATCAATTCGATCTTAATTACAAATTAGCAATTAATAAATGTCCCTTACCAATTATTTTTATATAGAAGCCATTAAATAGGCGATGACCAATTTTATCGACAGATCGAATCATTAGCTATTCTCCGGAAAATTTTAATCAACCCGCGAATAAAATCTCATATGGTTGACGTTGGTCTGTTAACGACATTTACTTTTAAAATACGCGCTCCAATTGAATTTCCTGATATAGCTAATAAGTAAATGACGCGAATCCTGTATTGTTCTCCGATACTTCGTACTTGACAGTATATAGTATATAGATAAGGAAACACGCTAAGGAATTCCATCTGTTTCTCGGACTAAGTTCGAAGACGTTACACTTGGTGGTGCGCAATCTTTATGCGAATCGAGACAGATATGGAAAGCTTTCAATCGACGTTCGTATAAACCATTCAGATTGTCACATAAATCCCGTAAACATTACACGACACTCGCCTTATGGTCGTCATTGTCTAAAAATAACGAAGGAGGCGAAATAGGTTGACTATTACGCGAGTGTAAGAACCAGACTTGTAACACGATGAATGAAGTCAAAGCACTGCACGGTGTTTGTAAATTACCACCTCTTCGAGGTTTGAAAGATTTCTTATTGGAACCGTCGGGTTTCCAATTACCCAATTTCAATGATTTCGAGAAATGGGGTAATAGAGTGGTAAATAATCTGATATACTATCAGACCAACTACGTCTACATGTTACTCTGTATTCTGCTTGTCATCGGGTAAGTATTTGTAATAGTATCTGAAAGATTTGATTGTGACACTCCCTCTGTCTCGCATTATACTATATTTAGATTTATATTATATTATATTATATTAAGGGGATAGACTCTCGTTTCTAGGACTGTAAGGGTACAGGATACGCCTTTTCATTTTTAGATAAAAGATTCTCAAAGGCAAGTATTGTTTTCCTCTTTGTATTAGTTCCTTCATGGAAAACAATGTAATACATATGCAATGTAAGCTACATGTTACAATACTGTACCTGCTAAATGAACCAATCGGTTTAAAGCAATAATAAATAAAAGAATAATCTAGGCTGGATTGCTCTCAAAAGTCCTATTTTTATGTTTATAAATAATACTGCCGAATAATGCAAATTATGTCTCGTAAACGTAAAAATAGGACTTTTGAGGGAGACAACGGTCTAGATTGATCTTTTATCTAGCGCTTCTGACTACTGAAAAACCCCATCTTTGAATTATTGAGAAATGAGAAGACACATCCCATACCCTTGCAATCCTAGAACGGTTACTCACACTCTACTTTCTACATCAGGCCTGGCCATTGCTGGCTCGTGGAACAAATGTGGCTGCTTCTCCTCTTCGCCTGCTCGGCGAATCAGTCCCTACCATGTCCATTCTTCTGTCAGTACGAGTCCCACAACGCTGCACTGGCAAGTTACTCACCATTATTACTAGACAGTGGATCTTTATACAAAATAAAAATGTTGTACTTGAATTATAACAAACTGGAGTGAAGCAGGAGTTTATTTTCTTTCTCAATATATTTAATTAGTTGAAAGTTATTGAAAGTTTGGGACTTACTCGCTGAGCAGGCGAAGAGGAGAAGCAGGCACATCTGTTCATAACTGATTACATGCAACTTTATACTTTATACTACTCCGACATAAATCAATTTATATTCAACAAGTAAATAACTACTTTAAAACAAAATAGATATTTGCTAGTGTAGTCGACACTAATTAAAAGTGAACCATTTTCGATTGCTTAGATGTCTACATCCGAGAGAGTTGCTTCTAGCAGTATTATGGGGGCTCCTCGTGTATCTTGTTGTAGTTTTTGAAAACGAGGAAATGTGTAAACTAAGGAGAGAATATCCAGGGTTTCACACAATATGTGTCGTTATTTGTATGTTACTTGCTTTGTACATTGGATCGTCAATGTTTTTAGTACTGCTGTTTACCGTTTTATTACTAGTTAGCGGTAAGTTTTACAGTTGATTTGGTAAATATACCACGTTCGACCGACTTGTATTAATTACTTTATTAATTTCAGTGACTTTTATACACGCGTCGTTGAGATTAAGGAACATGAAGAATAAGCTGGTGAATAAAATCGAGGGTATCGGACTTGAACGTACTCCCATGGGCATGTTATTAAAATATTTTGGTATGAAAGAACAATTTCTTACCTAAATTTCTACTATTCTTGTTTGTCAGAAAATGAAAACTACATCTGTATGTATTTTAGATGTCACTTTTAAGCCTAATTTATTAATTATTAAAGCCAGAAATTCGTTTGTTTATTCTAATATTATGCTTTTTCAATGAAAAAGAACGAATCATTCGAGAAGCATAGTAATTCTAGGCTTGCATCATTTTTGTGGCATATTTATTTATGGATGTAAATTTATATGAAATGTTATTTATAACAAACTTACCGTATACTACTTAAATTATTAATGAATTAGTATTTCAATGTTAAAAGAGATTCATTAATGATATTGATATTTAACAGTTTTTGAGACAATTGCCTCCCTTCCCTAAGAGTGGACTAAAGAAAATAAATGATCAATAAATAATAAACAGTGTGGACTTATGTGAAATCTTGATATAAATAAAATTACTATTTTTTTTAAAGAAGTAATTCCAAGGAAATAATATATTTAATTTATTGTACATTTTATTTTATTTACCGTAGTGGTCAGTTACTTAAGACTGCTCCAAAATTCTCGTGTAAGTAGCTGACCACCACGATATGTATTCGATGTATTTGTTGAATAGACTTATTAAATTGTATATACATATATATTTCTTTCATGCGTCATGTAACGAAAGAGAAATATTGTTTTACAAATGCTCTGTGTAAGTGTAAGATATTAATTCAATTAATACCTTCATGCAATACTAATTGTTCTCTTACATTCGACGATTGTAATTTTGTATCAGCACATCGCTAATTATTAGCCTAATTTTTTCTTATATTTTTCTTATTTCATAGAAGTGAGAAACGTGCGTTCTAACAACCAGTGAATGTACAGTATTAATTAGTGGGTGTCGCCTTAATTTGATGGAGAAGTGTCTCTGGAGATAAACATGGCGAGGACTGTCATACCTGTTCAGAAAATTTTTAATAAAATTCTTTTACGTCTAACAAACAATATTTGTGTGCATATAAACCGTGCATTCAAAGCTTTGATATTAACGATATGTTTATAAGCATACAACGATTGTACTTGTACTTATAACGTATTAGAAAGCTAGTTCCGTAAATACAGTTGATCTTTGTTTAACGCGTTGACTACCGAGTCAATGAAATTACCACAAAATTTATGTAAATTTATAGTTATTACAGTTTTTATTTTTCCCGATTTATTTGTAAATCTTGGCAGATAGTTGTGCGACTCATACACGAGCCACGCGGTAGTCCACGTGTTAAGTATATGTATTAACATTCCCATGACTTGATGTAAATAAAACTAGCAACATATATGTATTTTGTTATTCAGCATTTATTGTTGTAAAATTTAAAGTTCCTTTAAGAAAGAGGTGTCTATACTTAAGAATTAATATATTTGCTTACTTATCTTGAGCATGTATTTAAAGAACCGAACTTAAATAAATTCTTAACAAGTAATCTACGTTTGTAAAAAGAAAATATGTAATGTCTTGGCAGTTTACATGAATCATTTAGTCATGTTTTTAATCATAGTGTCCATTAAAATATTCGCAGATCTTTTCGCCGCTTTCTCGTAAATAAATCTTAATTATTTCGTTTGTTACATAATAGATTGTAGTCATTAAATATGTGGGATTCGAATAAATTAACACTAGGTCTAAGAGCGTTTAGCTTTAAGTATTCTGTATCGTGACCATTTGGGACACAGATGGTTTGCAGGCAAGCGGCGATGGCCTGCAGAACCGTGTCCCAAACAGTCCCAAACCCCCGCGGAAAAAACCGTTACCTTTATTACTCAGGTATATATCGTGGGGGAGAAGTAAAAGAACGACTGGCGACGAGAGCCCTTGACGAAGGGAAAATAGGCAGAGTGGCTCTGGAAGTCAATGCGAGCAGATCGAACTGCACAGCGTAGAACAGCGTAGTACCGCGTAGACTTTTCTTTTCGTTCTTGAATAAAGTATATCTTCTTTTACGTTATCTTACACGCGAACTTGATTTCCACCAAAACCTTCCAATCCCCACAAATATATTTTAAACAGATCACATACAAAACAGAAAGTTGATCAATTATGAAATATTTAATGGTACATACAGAACCTATAGGTAACACGACTAAAACGATAGAACTTATTTTATAAAGAGAAACAAAATCTCTCTCTGGAAGTCATTTGAAACTTATATTCTATCCTCATTGTTGGAAGTACAATTTTCCGAACAATTACTCTTGAAACAATCGATTTTCTGTAATCTTGTCTTGATTAATTCCTAATTTTTTACTTACAAGAGTTTCAGACACATTCGAATATCTTGAAATTTAACAATGAATATGGAAACGACAATTACGTTCGAATGTTAATTAAAAACATACGGCGTGAACAATTTTAAATGTACCACTTGTTCTTTGATTGCATAAGATGCGCCCCAGCTTGTAGTTGAAAGAAAAATAAATACAGTACGTTCTCTTGATCTGTAATAGTAATCGAAGAGAGGTCTATTAATTAAACAAATAATATCTTTTTATATAAAAGCAGTACACATACCATATCACTATAACTTTGTTATAAATACTGTGTTTGCTGGAGATAGTATTGTGTCTGATAAATGTGTTTCAGGAGAAAGCTCTCCTATATTTGTTTTTGGAAATGGTACTAAATAACTATGATCAGACGGTGGGTAACCCAGACTTTCCATTTGATTTATAAAATCCTGAAATGTAATAATATAGATTTCATAGATACTTTACAAGATTTAAAAATAATACGATCGTAAAACTTACTTCTATTGTGTTCGCTGCATACATGGACATCGTTTCTTTTTTACCATTCGGCAGTCTTAGGCAGAGTCTTATAGTTTCGCTATCTGTGTTCAGAAATATATAAATTTATATTAATTTGCAAACAATTCATCATTTTATTATAGCGCAATGAGATCTTACTTGTTTTATCCTTGTTCAGATCGAATTTCGGCTTGCATGATTCATCCTAAACAAATTATCATTAATTTATTTACACCACATTTAATAGAAACAACAATGTACGAGAGATTTGATACCTTCGAACGTTTCTGGATCTTTTCTTTCAAGTCTGGTTCGTCAATCCTTTTCTTTTTGTTTGTATTTTGAGATTCACTGACTGGCATTCTTGAACTCGAGCTCTGTACGTCGTCTATGCTGTTGGAACCGTCTAAGTCTTTTAAACTATCGATCAAATGTTTGGAAGTTCTGGTGTTATTATCGTGATTCTAGAAGTACGAGTCGCATGAGAAACAAGTTGTTCATTTCATAGTTTACAGGATATGTGAACACGCGAAAGAGCTTACACTTGTTGAATTAGTTGCAGAATCCTCGTTTGTTGTTGTCGCTGTTGCGGTGTTATTGCTCAATTTTTTAGGGCTGACCGATTCGCTCGATACACACTCCGGAGACGGGTGAGTACTTAACATATCGTTCAATGCGAATATTAAAATATCGACGGTAATATGATGGTATGTCTTCATACATTCCCCTGTTCTGGGATCTATTACTGCCACATAGGGATACTTAGACACATTGTAAAAATCTATATAACGCTTTCCATTGTTAGTGTTTGACAAAGCCTATTAGCAAACGTAATATATATCATGCCGTTTACTTTTCATTTTCAAAATCAATAATAAAGAACAACCAATTATTGATTACTACTTACTTGCCAGAAGATAAAATGATCTTTCACAATCTCTTTAATCTGTCGATTCGACCATACGTCTCTATTCAGAACCAGGCAAGCAAATTCCTGAGGATTTTGAATATTTACAAGCAACCAACGATTCAATGACTTGGCACGTTCGCGGGCTACGAAAAACGATCCTAAGCAGAGAATACTGTACGGTCGTAGAAACAAGTCTTCGAATCTGTTAGATTTGTGTTTGGAACTCGGTTTAAGCCCTGCTACTCTGCGAGCCATTTCTTCTTCTTGTCGTCCTACACAGAATACTCCTTGTTATTCTACGCATTTTATATGCAGGCCTGGGCACGATTGTTTCAATCGAGATAAAACCAATTGCACTGTAGTTACGAGTGCAGCATAAACAAAAAGGCAAGCAAAATAAGCATGGCGCGAATATGTTTATTAAATATGTCTTACGTGTTTCTATCTTGAAATCTCTAAATCTGTCCTCCGACATTCTGGAGAAAGAGCAAGCTGGATCGGATGGCACCAATATCTCTTGCGTTGGTAAGATAGGGGGCCTTGTTTCTGGTTCGGTATCATTTAGATCTGGTTCAGGATCAGGATAGGTGAGTTCTGGTTCCGGATCAGGATCGGCGTGTTGCGGATCAGGCGCTTGCCCTCCCTCGAACATCACTGTTATTGCAGCTTCTACGTTGCCATCAGTGAGAGTTAAATATTGACGAGCAACATCTTCAGTTTCTCCTAATAACAAATAAAGTATATTTAGTTGTACATAACGTGGATATGTTACATCGCATGATAAAATGTTTCACAGAAAAGTTAAAGCATCGATCAGGATTAAAATTTAAAGAATACTAACCAGTCACTTCTATGAATTTTTCAATAAGTTCTGGATCCATCGTGTCTTCAGATCACAATAGTGTTTCGAAGAAAATTTACGGATGTTGGTTACAAAGTCTAAAGCAACGTCAACCGGCTGACATTTCCGAATATTCAGGAAATTCTTCGTTCCATTGTGGAAATTTCGAAATTTACTGTTACAGCATGCACACTGTAAAAAAAATTGCAGAACCAATAACTCTCGTTAAATTACAACAATGCGACGCAAGTGTACTTGTCGACGAGTACACTGTAAACAGTTGTCTAGGTCCAGACTGCAGTTCAATGTTTCCCCGAGCATTAGAATTTTGTTATGTGTGTGCAAATCTGTGCAATAGGTGCATCAGGCGTCGTGCGCTTGCGCGAATAAAACGCAGTTCTGAATATGCGACGGAGTTTTACGATTCGCAAGTTGCAGACTCGCGAATAGTTGCACAATATTTTTCTGTTCGGTAGCCAATCGGTGCTGATGAGATATTGGAGAAGTTTTCTAGCGCATGCGCCGCGATTTTGGCATCAATAAAGATTCTCGACAAAATAGCAGGGTGCCTTGGTCGCCTTGTAAAAGTTCTAAAAATTGTTTTAAAAAATGAATGTGTAACATGTATGATATCATAAAATTGGTTCGAAGGACTAGAATTTTTTTAAGATGTTAGACTGACTAGTTTGCTAGAGAATGAGTGAACAAAAATTTGTTTAGATCGCAATTGGTAGGAATCATACAAAATTTAAAAAATTATGTTTTCTCAACTTTTTTATCGTTACAGACTCAGATAAAAAAGTTGAAAAACATAATATTTTAAATTTTGTATGATTCCTATATACTTTCCCGCCAATATCACTACCCTACCATCTTCTCATCATAATATAGATACGCTACTGTAGCCAATCACAGACGAGATATATGTATAATAACTAGTGGATTTTCTTTTATACGTTTGGCTGTCCCGGAAAGGTTTGGTCAAAGAACTTGATGAAGTATCAAAATACATATATATATAATCACGTATATACATATTTACTTAGGTGTCAATACGATGAACTGTCAAAATTTATCAAATGACAGTGTCTTGAAAAGAATGTTCATATAAATAAGAATATTTATCACTGAAAGATACATTTGATAAGATTTATATTTTATGAAAGAGGAGAATTGTATCCGACATTATCTGTTATTGTTTACGTAAATTACGTCTCTATATAGATAACCTGGAAGCACATTATAATTCTAAATATTATTTAATCATATCTATGTTATCGTGTATTATTTTTTAATGATATTACTTGCACAATATTATGAAGGTATACAATGGAGGTCTTGGAGACAAGAAACCTTCTTAGAGACTTGGATTTAACTTTACAACCTCGTATTGTACCACGATATAAAACTTGGCTTCCTCTTGCTACACAGCAGGTAAATTCGAAATAAATGTTATGTACGTTAAGTAAATAATATTGACAAAACATATTTTGTTAGATTTTACTCGTGTACTAATTCATTTTATGGGCGATATAATTTTCAGTTGAGACTTAGAAATCTTGTACAAATAATAGGATGTAATTTAAAACCAAACATGCATGACGGGCCTTGTTCATTTTATTATACGCTACATAGAACAAGCATGTCATCTCCTTTGTACACAAGCGAAGCGATTGACAATGCCAATCCAAGATGGTCAAGTCTCGACGTATCGAATATATATGCCACCGATTATTCTACTGCCAGTGGTGAGCTTTATAATTTGTTAGTACCTTAAATGTAAATACGTGTTTATCAATGTAACTAATATTATAATTAACAACATTATAAAACCGATATCTGTAACATTATATTTCATAAAGCATATAAAAAGAATGTTTATAAATTCTTTAACAGAGATAATTGTAAGACTATGGAAAAGAATGGTTGTGGTTAACGCATCAACTGATGTAACTGTATTTACATGGGGCATATCTTTCACTGGTTTGGCATACATCGGTCCGAAATTACCAAATAATTTAGAAACTGTTCTGAAGGCAAATTCTCTAGTTTTTCAATTTCATGGTGGTTACTTTACACCATTGTATTGCTTCGTCGAAACACCTGAATTGAAAAGATATATACATATAAAAGTCAACAATTCTGAAATAAGGGATAGTTATACTGTGAGTAAACTTAGTAGTTTGAAAAATAAAATGCAGGCACTAAAACAACAGACGGAGTCAGTGCAAATGCTAAGAATGCGTATTGCTTCGGGAGATAACTTTCATACTCCAAAGTACTCGCAATCTTCATTAAACAGATTACTTCAACCTCGTAAAGTGAATAGAGAGAAGAAAGCTGAGATATTGAAAATACGCAAAGAATTAGAAATGGCCAGATTTAGAACAAAATTATTAGAACAGGAAAGAACAAGGAAAATGAGTGAACTAAGAGCGTTGACTCAGTTACATTCTACTATTATGGAGGAAAATCAAGGCTATGGTAAAAAACGATATTTGTTCATTTTTAACTGTACATATTGAAATCTAATTTTATTTGACATATTTTTACATGTATTATAGGTTCAGATTTGATGGAAAAATATAGAGTATTAAATAAAGATATAGAAAGATTACACGAGTGGCGACAGAATCAAGTAGATACAAGGGATACATATGTTCAATTATGTAGTCAACTTGCATGTAGAAGAAGGCAATTAATTTCAGAACTGAGTTTAATATATCCTATAATCCAGGTATGAATTATTCATTAAAAAATTTCATGCTCTGTATATACTAGTATGGGTACTGTATAATTGTGACTAATTAATTTTATCATGCAGGATGGAAAAGGAACATTTAGAATACACAATGCACATTTACCAGATAGCGAAGATTTAGAATTGTCAGATGATACTGAAGTAGCTGTAGCATTGGGATTTGTTGCACACGCCACACAAATGATTGCTAATTTTCTTAACATACCTACTAGATATCCTATTATCCATTACGGATCACGTAGTAAAGTTATAGATCATATTACAGATCACTTACCTGACAATAAAAGACAGTAAGTATTCTGTTTCTATATATTTTATAGTTTCATTGAAATGATATAATCGATAAAACTAATTGTTTTTCTAGATTTCCATTGTTTGCTCGTAGTAAAGATAAATTACAATTCCGTTATGCAGTTTATTTATTAAACAAAAACATAGCTCAGTTGAGGTGGTACTGTGGCCTTCCAACAACAGACTTACGAGCAACGCTTCCAAACTTAGTTACCTTGATAAACATTAGGCCAAATCAATCCCAGTATGTTACACTATTATTATTAACACGTTATAGAGGCTATATCAATATCGACTTCGTCTCAGACGAGTTAAAATTATTAAAATTTATGAAGAATTTATGAAATATTTTATGACTATAAAACTTTGTGTTATAGTTTGGATAATTCAAAACGAACATATTCTACGTCATCTCTGGATATCGATATCGGCAATGGAAAACAAAACGTACCGCTGACACCACCTATTCAGAAGTTAATTTTCGAAAAATGCCATCGATCCTCGAGGTCTATGAGTCAATTGAAGAGTATAAAATCTTCTCTTGGATCTTCTTTGGATCAAGGTCTCGATAAGCCTGTACAGTCTCTCGTTTTAAGCAGTCAATCAAAACGAATTTGCAAGTCGGAAGAGAGTGCCATAGACAATAAAACATTGGTACTAGCGAAATATAGGTCAAGTAATAGTAGCAATGAAACTTTAAACGATGCTATTTTAAGTAATATAAGTGGTACAAATGTCGAAGACAGTAGTCAAGCAAATAATTCAATTGCAATAGAAAGTAATATAGAAATAATGATACCCACATCAGTTTCCAAATCAACTAATACTAGAGACAGTTTGGAGGGTTCGATAAGCGTAAGAGACAGAAGTTCGAACTCTATAAGTAGTTGTGAAATGGCACTTACTAGTAGTCAAAATGGGGACGATAGTTCAAATGATAATAATATAGTCAAGAAAAATGAACCTGAAGAATTTAGTGAAGTATTAAAGAATGTTAATGATGTTGTAGATAGTGCTCTAAAAAATAGTAAACAAAATATAGAATATAATATAGGAAACGTTGCACAAGTTTGCGATGATCCAGGAATGGCATCTGGCGAAGCAAGTTACAATATTCATGAAAGTTCTGCGATTGCTATCGAAACCTCGACGCATAACAAAGAACAGTTCACTAAGTCATGTTTATCTTTAGACGATATAATATCATGTACTTATGAAGGAAATGAACAGAAAAAAAGAACAAGTTCTATTTGTAGTTATCCAGAAGAATATCTTACATCCAAAGATGCTATATTGCAAAAACAATACAATTCAAAATCGAAGTAAGTATACGCAGAAATGAAATAGTGTAGTATATACCGTAGCATAAAAATTACAAGGTAATTATGACTTCTTTATATGTTACAGGGAACATAGTGTAGACTCGTTACGTTCTAAAAATTGGTGTCATAACGATGCAAATAAAGAATTAACAGTAAGTATATATAAATTCCATTGATTTAATTACCATTCTTCTTAATATTTATGCAATATTGTTTACTATGATTTTAGTTGGAAACAGAATTAACACAATCAGCACAGAAATGTGATTTTCAAGCATCAAGCGAATATATAGACATTATTAAACGTAGTTCGGAAAATGTATATGCACGTACTGAAGCTTTAGCTAACAAGCAAACCAGTTTTAAAGTTATGAAACCTCGACTGTAATATTTATATTCTAGAATATACTGCGACACTGTTATTGCTGTAGTAGTTGATGTCTAACTGCACCAGATCCCAAAACATTCAATACATGGCCCACAGAATATTAAAGTATTTATTGCGTTATTAAACAGGAGTCTAGTACTTCTACCTTACTTTGTAAATTTTACTATAGTAAAGGAACATACATATATATATATATATATAGACAAAAAATGAAGTGCGAAGTATAATAATGTTGTTGATTATGTTTAAAGTTGTATTTTGTTTCTTAATTTTCAAATTCTTTGAAAATTGAAAAGAATAATTTAACGTGACATCTGTAAAGGCTAGTTGCATGCGTGCGCGCGGGCGCGTATGCGATTGTATAGCGATTCATGCAAGTATCATTAACAGTATTTTCGGTAATCGAACAGTTCGTAGGTCTACTAATGGTACTAATTATTATAGAATAAAATTTCATGATACTGATTATTAGTTATATGTATGATTACTATAATTTTGTCAAAATCATTATATGCTATGTGATTTTGTCGATACTTAGGGAGTGTTAAATTAAATTTTTAGATATGCGCTGTCACGTAATTATTTAAAAAAAAAACTAAAATCAGTGCGAAGTGTAGATGGAAGGACCAACGAAAATATTAGATCATATTGCAATTATCATACACATAATACTTACCTAAACCATTCTATATAACATTTGTAATAAAGTAGAACGAAAGGATGACTTTAATTAATAATTGCTGATTAGAAAGAACACATGTATCATAAAATTACTAATTAGCGTGTATGCTGGTCCAGTCTAATCACAAGTATTTCCAATGATATGTTTTTCTTACTATAAAAAATGCTGGACAAAAATGTTAGCACACAATTTTTGCGGTATAAACTCGTAAGTTTGTTATATAAAAAAGTAATAACAAATATGAAATGATATAGTAAATGATAACAAAAATTTCCTTTGAAATAAACGCCGTAAATCAAACTGACAGATGTCAGTGATTTAATAAACAATGAAATAAAAAGCAATAACAGTGACTAACGGATTGGTGATAAAAAACAGTTAATTTATATTTGATATATTTCGCAATATATAGGAAGGCACTTCAAGGAAATTTCAATGTCATTGAAACTATTCAAATTTTTTTTATTTCTGTCATCGTGGATACTTAATTATGAGTTTATGGCATTTTCAATATATTCTAGCTATTGTTTTAGAAAACTATACAATATGTGATATTTTATTCGTAAGAATGGAAACAAAAATATGTCACTATGTTTTACGAAATCTATGGCAATAATTTCTTAATTTTACTATGTATATTATAATAAACTACAATATTTATACACGAAACAAATATTCAATGATTACTAAACATAAAAAAAATTAAACTAATGTATATACAATACATACACATCAAAATATTCATCTCCATGTCTTATTGACGTCAAAAGCCGCATTAAATGTTAGATATAGACGAGGTATAGGATACAGCGAGTTGGATGTATTTTTAGTTACAAACTTTGGATGCTAACAACGAGTATCTCACCGTATACTAATTGTATGTTTGTTGTCTTCTTACCATTTTACTGTTGCGTTCATTATTACAATGAACAACATACACGACGACTATAGATACTTTAGGCGTTGTTAATAATTAATATTTATGAATATGAATATAAATAATGCCTTGGGCTTATATATAATTCATTAATGAATTACAAGCTTATCTGCTGTCGTATATTGCATATTCGTAATTAATATTATTTCTATGTATTACACGGTATTGTAAATTTTGTACGATACTATTATATTAGCTCTTCATGTTTTTCGCATTTGTAAACACGCCTATTCGCTTTTGTATTTTACAATTCTTTCACTTACATAAAATACAATTTTTTTCGTTATTTTACATCGTTAGAGTCATTGAGATAGTAAAATAATAATAGTGTAAAAAATTTGGCTACTTGAGCCCGAGTTGATCTTAATGCATTCGGAAAATTTACAATTCTCGTAATGTAAAAGCCGTTAAAATCACAGGATGTTTGAATTATTGACATGTAGATGAATGTACAAATGTCGTGGAATATGCGAAAACTTGTAATAGCTTACCCTATTCCTCGTCTGAAATTCTAATACATCAGCAATTTTACCAATTAAAGCTGTCGATACTCTTATAAATTATTTAACAAGAATATCTAATTTAGTGACAATCACAATTCGTTAATTGATTAATGAATCTATTTTTTAATTGATTAATATCAAACTTTAGTTACGAATATTCTAACATGTATCTATAATTATCAATTCATACATCATAATTCATACATCCTAGCATTTAAGTTATCATCTCTCAAATTTTTAGACATGACTTATAAGATGAGAAGTGACAAGTTCAGATCTATTTCAAGTGCCTATTTGCGGGTAAGACTAATTGTAAATTTTAAAATTTTTTAATCAAAACATGTACCCAAATAACATTTAGAGGGTACAAATTAATTGATCCTAAACAATACGTTTCAGAGACCAAATTGACTGCAATATCAGGAGATATCGCTAGAAATTAAAACCTTCGGTTCTTTGCACGGCTGTGCAACAGTCTTCTTTCTTATTCTTTAACATCTGTGTGTTCAGAATTTGCATCAACAGTGGTAGAACACTGTGTATCCGATTTATCTTGTAATTCATTGGTAATACCAGCCAGTTTTTCACTAACGTTCCACAAATGCAGTGCTACATCAGGATCTAATTTCTTTCTTGAAATATAGCGTTTACAATCCCGGTAAATATTACCAGTATCCTCAGACAAAGAAGGTTCTATTGCACAATGCAACACAGTTTGGGCACCCTGAATAATAAATATATAAATGAATAATAGTACCAGTGTCCAATGTAAAAATATTTGCTACGGACTATGTACAGTGTAATTGTAAATTGAATATTCAACTGATGGCATCAATTAATTCATCAATAATTAAAGCAGTATAATATTACATACATAAAAATTGATGTACTGCAAACAGCTAAATAGAATCTTTTGACTATAGTAATTTTATTTCACAACCACACTATATAACATCCATTGAGTATAAATGCTCAGAAATACCTGATTCGCTGTACGTAAGAACATGAAAGCAATAGGTGAGAAAATAATGTAATGAAACCAGCTTCTTTTCACATTTCTAAACAGTCCTGTGTAAGTAAAACCAGGACATACCATATAAATGTTAACACCATGGTTTGTAGTCCTTCTTGCAAGTTCAATACCAAAATAGGTGTTTGCTAATTTTGAATTACAGTAAGCAGGATTCATGCGTCCTTTAATTGTCAAATCTTTATCGCCATTTAAATTTGGAAAGTCTACTTTTCCATGTTCAAATAACTTTGATGTCACAATTACGATCCTATCGTGAATAAATTTTAATGAATTAAGGATAAATTTTATTCATAATACAGTATTCTCTCCTTAACTGTGAAAAAGATCTCTACCGTAACAGTTAAAATTTTATCTCTATCACTGAGGGATCTCCTTGGAACAACTGAAGCAAAAGATTGCAACTTCTCTAATCTTTTATTTTCTTTTATGAACGTTTTACCTTCATATTAATCTCATTTTTCTAATTAAAATGACACCAAACATGATATAGTTACGATCACAATTACTTGTGTAATAGGCGATTAAGACGGAAGAGAAAGTGAGACAGAGAGTTGAACCTTAGTCCCTCTTTCTTTTTCAATCGCTATCCTTCTGTACGTTCGGTAGACTACAAAGAATGTAGTACCTCTTCTATAACTGTGACTCTGCCGAGACAAAGTTTTCACAGTTACGGAGAGAATACTGTAATACTGATTCACAACGAACCTGCTTGGTGCATTTTGTTTTAACGTTTCCAAGAGCAAATTTGTAAGTAGAAAGTGTCCTAAGTGATTCACACCGAAATGAATCTCAAAGCCTTCTTCAGTTGACGCATGTTCTTTGAAAGGGACGTATACTCCAGCATTGTTAATTAACACATGAATCTGTGGAAAATTTTTGATTACCTCTGTAGCAAAGTCTCTGATCGACGAGAACGATGCCAAATTCAATTTCATGGGTATCTGCAAAAATGAATAATTGTACTTATTCATACAATAATATTAGATATTAATACATACACTACTGTGCAAAATAAAGAAGCACCCAGTATAATTATAAGATATAATGACAAACAATATCTTTATGTAGAAATTGTATTGTAATGATTGATTTATTGAATTTAAAGTATTACATAATCCGCAGTAACACATTCTCAGAACTATTCAATTAAACAGTGGAATCCTTTTCCAAAACTTACTGTGTTCTTATTTGATTTTTTACACTTTTCTATTAAATATGGCTGGTGCTTCTTTCTTTCGCACAGCAGTGTATATCATTAAAAAGTAATAAAGCATTGGCTTACTAATTCTCCAGTAGGTATCTTAGAACGTATGTCAGATATGGTATCCCGAGCATTTTGTAAACTTCTACAGGCTAAAATAATTGTAGCTTTTCTTCTTGCCAATTCCTTTACGGTTTCTTTACCAATGCCAGAATTGGCACCTGTTACAATAAACACTCGACCGTGTAAACTGTCCATATTTTTGCATCTTCCCCATGTGCCTTCGCGGCATTTTCGGAATAATCCAATCAAAAATACTACCGGCAAAACATAGTAGCACCATGTAGAAATCATGTTTGAATGTCAGCTATCGTTTATTCCATGCGTTGTATTCAGTTGTATTACACTGCAGGTATTCAAATGAAAAAGGTATTTGCATACAATGATTCGATAAGATGAACACCTTTTTAATGCACACTCATGTTTTTTAGGTTCACAATTATCAAGTTAACCTTATTTACAACACGATTTAATTGAATATTTAAATAGTTATAGTTTACAATTTATATTTTCATACAAATAAGACACGTGTGACAGAAAATCGCTACATCGCTGCAATATTCTGATATAATAAACAAATGTCACATATTCGTTATGACACAACTATTCATTTAAATAGTGTATTTATATAACTTCTAAATATGCCACCAAATCCCTAATAGTGCACAGTGTCTTTATTAGCTATATATACTATATATATAGAAACGAAACTGAGACAATCGGTACTGGCACGGATTACCTCAAATGCCTCAAATGCAAAACTCCGACGTTTTTTCCAAGAACAAATTTCCAATGCACATGCGCGAAATAAGTTGTGTTCCATGAATACAGCTGCTATTTGTTCGGATGTAAGCTGTCTTTTTTTAAATTTCGTCAAAAAGAAATAAAACATTTTCTAATGTAGTATTGCTATTTACTAAATAGATTAACAATAAGGGATTCGATCAACGTAAATGTTATCAAGTATGAGGCGATACTTGGCTTTATAGAGAACGCATGTTTACGTATATTCTGAGGGTATTCTTTGACGTACTACAGTTCATATCTCTGTAACCTGGTGTAACCCTATGAATGTCGGACAGTAAATGGTTGGGTGAGTTTGAACTGGCTCAAACACTTTTGCAAAATTATACGATTCAATTTGAGAAGAAAAAGTACAAGAAACTTCAAATAAAATAAGTCAAAGCGTAATGAAAAAAAGTAAAACGCACTCATCATTCAGAATTACGATTTATTACATATATACAATAGTACGTTCTTGCATCATTTCACAATTTTTGAGAAAATTATATGATTACTGATCTAATACATGAACGTATACTTATTGTTAGAAATTGTATTGGTCAGTGGTTTTAGATGGAGATATGTATTTTATAAGGGAAGATTGCCTTTCTAAACTTGTTGAAACTTGTTCAATGTCCTCGTGAATATTCACGCGTGTATTATGACATCTACATAGCCTTGGTACTGATAAACTAAGCTCCCTGACATGTCCGGTCATTAAAAACGACCCTTTTTAAGGGTGTCAAGTGGTGTTCTTAGCGTACAGCGTACATTGAGCCAGTATGGACTGGTATGGACGGTGATATCTGATGCGCATGATCCGCGCGCCGATGTTCGTGCCCGAGGTGCAACAGTGTTGACCCCTCCTAAGGCTGAGTCATCGGAGACCCGACGACTTTAGACGATAACGCACACAGTGAGAGAACTGTTTATATTAGCCATAGAGTGAGGATCGTTTTTAACAACAGATCTACGACGGCGGCGACGATAGTAGTAACCTACAACGCTCCGACGAAGGAAGAAAGATTCGTGTGATGCAGAAGAAAATTGATTTCGCTGAAAAGCCCATTCCTTAATATTTTTTTCATAACGTGTCATTGCATTGACGACTATCCCACGATGTCGGAAGTATCTGCAAGTGACCTGTCAGTATTTTATCAACTTCTTCACGATGAAAATATTTGTAATTATGAGGTTTCGTCGGACGGTGCAAGTACGACGTGCAGTGATGCCGAGCTAGAAATACAAGACTCGGAACCCGACGAGTTCGATGCGGCGGAATGCGAAGAGGATATGGATGCGAAAAATTACACCGTAGCAGGACGCATTTGGAGGTATATTCCTCCCTATAACAATAACATAACAGAATTTCAAAATTCTTTACAAAACCATACACTTTTGCTGACAAGCAAGAGCGAGAACGTCCAAACGATAGACGAGTGTTTTCGATTGTTCATCGATGAACAAATTATCGATACTATCGTTTTATATACGAATAAGAAGGCGAACGAGAGTGTACCGCCCAGTAAGAAATGGAAACCAGTGGACAGTATAGAGGTGGACGCATTTTTAGGGATTCTATTGCTCGCCGGACGATTCAGAGAATCTCGCGAAAGGAAACGTGACCTATGGAGAAAGAACGAGGCATTTTCCCGACCATTTTATGCAGCTACTATGTCCCGGGATAGATTTGTAGATATATTGAAATACATCCGTTTCGATGATTCCGCAACGCGGGAGGAAAGAAAAGCGCACGATAAGTTGGCCCCGTTACGAGATGTTACCAGCACATTTACAGCTAATTGCAGGGACTCGTACGCCGCATCAAGTGTTGGTTCTGTTAACGAACAATTGGTCGGATTTCGGGGACGCTGTCCTTTCAAGGTGTACATGCCTAACAAGTCCGGGAACTGTGGAATTAAAATAAGAACCCTTTGTGATGCAAGAACGTTTTATTGTTGTAACATGGATGTATATTTAGGTAAAAGTGGAAACGTTTCGGACAATCAGCACGGGCATAATATCGTTAAACAGTTAACCGATTTCTGGAAAAACTCGAATCGGACAATAACGACGGATAATAGTTTTACGGACATTAGTTTGGCTGAGGAGTTGTTAGAAAATAAAATTTTTCTTGTAGGAACCGTGCGTAAAAGTAGATCAGATCTACCGAAAATACTCACGCAAACGCGGGACCGACAACAATTCTCTTCGCAATTTTTATTTACTCACAATTTAACCCTAGTTTCCTATGTACCAAAGCCCCGGAAGTGTGTTGTGTTGTTATCCAGTTTACACCACGAACTAAACATTTCAAAACCGGAACAGAATTACCAACCGGATATAATTAATTTTTACAATTCGACGAAAACTAGCGTGGACGTTTTTGATAAACTAGTTAAAGAATACTCTTGCAGACGATCCACGCGTCGATGGCCATTATTGCTTTTCATGCACTACGTGGATATTGCCGCGTACAACGCATTTGTGATATGGGTTACTAAATATCCAACGTGGGAATGTAATAATACGTTGAAAACGAAAAGAAAGATTTTCTTGGAGGAACTATCGAGGAAATTAGTTAGTAATAATATAGAAAGACGTGCAATACAATTCGAGAACCGCGAAATAACGTTTCACAAATATATTGTAAATGCTATAGAAGCGACCGGTAGAAAAATAGTCAAAACAATTCCAATATCGGAGCCTCGTAAGCGTTCAAGGTGCTACATTTGCATCGGTAACGACAACAAGTACAGTTCTGTATGCGACAACTGTCAAGTACACATTTGCCATATACACTCTATACATAGACGTACTATTTTATGTAGCCGTTGCAGTGACTTGGAATAAATGTTATTTATTTATTTATATATATTAGTTACTGTTATATATATATATATATATATATATATATATCTTTATCTTTACGAGGAAATAATAATTCTAGTTGAAAGGTAAACAAATAAATTCGAAATTAACTAAACTAGAATTATATACGTATTTACGAAATCTTAGCAATAATTGATCCAGTCATCAGATTATGTATATATGATATAGTTTAGTGTACCAAACAACACTTTGTGTTTACGATACCGTTGTTCCAATTCGATGTTGTTTTTGCCATCGATTAAAATCATTTCTGCTAAGAGTTTGGTATTAATATACGACGATATAGTGTCACTGTAATTTTCTGCACATCAATTCATGTTTTAGGTATTAACCCTTTAACCCCACAAAATTAATTCGTGTAAACAAAACTAACCAAGAGAGAACGAGAGAAAGCCGTTCAGAACTTTTGCGACACTCGTAATGATTACAACACCACAATAAAAATATAAAACACGATTGATTTCTTGACAGTGTTACAAAAGTATAGTTTTCTTTAATACATGGAAGTAAATATTTTGCACGTCATACCAATTTTATAAATTACTTAAAATATTGTCTTATTACATGTTTTGAAGACGACAATATTATAAGAACTCCCTGAGAAGAATTAATCTTTCTGGACACTGTTGCAAAATGGGGATCCCGAATGGTGTGCAGTATTATATAGTTCATGCCTGTTCAATCCAGGTAGTGACCTCTACAACAATGGGGCACTTTCTAACAACGTCGGTAATTCAGAATTCTTGATCGAAAATCTCATTGCATGGAACGTCTGTGTGAATCTCAAGTTTCTGGTATTGATTCAAAAAACTACAACGAACTTACCTGACCATACCTGACACTTGACACTAGTTGACAATTCGTAATACGCATATCTATTTATGTTGAAGAAATTGTTATAATACAGATAGTTGACACTGTTTGCAAATATTAAAAACGTCGTATTTGCCATGGGCAACTTATGTGCATCTTGTTATAAACAATCAGCTTCGTGTGAAAATTTAACACCGGATTTGGTAAATTCATTATTTTGAGGTTATCTATATGAACGTATTTACAGACCGTACAGCCGTACAGTAACAAATATTGTTTTGCATTCGTACTGTCACAGTTGTCGTTCCTATTTTATGTTTTAATATTTCTTATTTACAGTAGTAATGTTCGAAAAGTTATAATTAGACTCCGGTTGTTATGCATTTATAATAAAAATGAGCAAGTGAAATTTAAAACAGTGAAAATATTAAGAGATTTTGAGAGCATCAATAGATTATTTTCATCACATTAAAGTTATTAATGAAGAATATACATTTATATTTAGCTCCTGTATCTTGCAATTGATGCACAAACTTTTTATTTTGCATAAACATCGAGAATTTAGTTATAATAACATGAATGCTGGAATGATAAGAGAAGATATAAACTAATAAGTTTGATTTTAAAAAACATATCGCTTAATTTAGGAGACTAGAAGAAGGCAGCAAAAAGAAGCAGCAGAAAGAAGAATTGCTGAACAGCAAACACGAGGTATTAAAAATATGGATGCTGTTCGACGTCAACAGAGGTTAGATGAACAACGTGAGAAACGCGAAGAAGAAGCTAGCGGCGCTTATAAGTCTCAACCACCATTAAAGGTAAGTTGTGAAAATTTATCGTATGGTACATTACCATATTTGTATAAATACAATATATTATAACATACATGGGTATTCATAAATAGACAGCGGATCTTTATACATTTATGGCAAAAATTAGTAGGCGTAATTTAAAACAGTAAACATATTGTAAAAATTTAAAGATACTGCTCAGGGCCGAATTAAGCCCCACAGCAGAAGTAGCAAATGATATGGGCCCTGTGCTTCTGGGGGCCCGCGTCATACAAACAGGGGCCCCCCACGGGTGCTTCATCGAAGAGGCACCGGTGAAAAAGGTTATTCATTGTGTTTGTTGAAAAGGTGCACACGGTGGCCCTAATACAAAGCCTAGGGCCTCGTCATAACATTTGCTACGGGCCCCACGCTGGCTTAATCCGGCACTGATACTGCTATATTATTTTCAACCTATTGAATATATTAAGAAAGGAAATAAATCTCTATTTCAGTCTAATTTATTGTAATTCACATAGAAAATTTTTCTTTTGCATAAAGATCCTAGTCATAAATTATGAAGATAGAATGATTAGTTTTAATAATATTTTGATTGCATTGTAATATAGAAAAGGTTGGTTTGTTTCAGTGGCAAGTCAACTAATGACGAACTAATTGAAAACTGGAAAAATTCTACTGTCTGCAGATTCATTTTATGCGACATGCAATTACTATTGGAGCCAAAGTTGTTCATGGTATATTTAATGTTCATGTTAAATATTAGATATTATTTATTATAAAGGCAGTAACATATATAACAAGTTCGCATTTTGTGAAGTTTAAATCTTTTTAAAGAATGTTTACACAACACATTTTGTATAGTATTTAAACTGTTTATATTGCTTGCGTCTATATTTTATACATATAAAAATAAGAAGAAATGAATGTTATTGTATGGCTATATGGGACATAACTGTTGAAGAAATATTATATTTATTGCATGTAAATGATTTTGATATGAGTTATGATAGCAATTATTTTTGCACATTGTTAACTATTGAAGGGAGTTTTTAAAAATGTTAATATTTAACGATATATTAACACTTTCTTGTCGGATCACATCAACACGATGTTGTCTGAAAAACTGATAGTCGACTGCTAATGCTGCTACATTGGCGGTGCTTATATTTTTACTGACATTACATCAAATTTTGTTTCCATCAATACTACATGTAAATGAATTGTAACGTGCCTTATGGGTTTACAGAACTGTTTTGGTTTAAAGTTCAATTCACTTATAAAAAGAAAAAGACTTATGCGAGAAGTGCTGATGGCAGACGAAAGTATTTGCATGAAATGTGCGGACACGAAAGTGTTAAAGGTATTATTTTCTGTCATATATTATATTTATTCGAAACAATATAAAGTGTGCACCGATTGTAGCAATAAAAGTCATGATGAATTGTACATTATAAAATGTAAATTCATGTATAAATAAATTATTTGAAATTGAATCGGTGATTACATTATCGAATAAGCAAGTAAAAGCATTTGCTCTTGGCTAAATAATCTATGTATTCATAAAAGATAACATAATGGAAATGAAGTATATTTAATACAAATTTTCTTCTCTTTTCGACTTACCTATATCAGTGAATGCAACACATTCAGAAATGATTAATAATTATTAATAAGTGGTATAAAAATTTGATTTGAATGGACAATAGAAGGATAATATTTGTTTCTCGAATTTCGTTCATAAATCGCTTTATAATTAAGAATAAATCAATTCTCTTTATCTTACAAAACATGAATATTACAATCTTTTGTTGTAGAGTAACATTAAGTACTTTATTTACTTTAACTAAATATATTTATATGTATATATTTACATGTAAATAAAATATTTGAAACATGATATGAGTACATAAAAGTTTTAATTGTTACAATCCACTTTTTATGGAGAAAGAACGTTGAATTTGTACATTGTTGTGTTTGGTGAAATCAAAATATTTTAAATTTTCCCTATTCGGTGTACTGACCAAGATCGGAACAATTTTTTCGTCGACTTAGTTTTCAATTCTCTTCCATGAGCAATCTGCACCTCTAATGATGCTCCATTATTTAATGCCAACCAGGTCTGGATTTCATCGGTTACAGCTGAGACTCCTAAAAGTAATAGTATATCAAGTAAGTGGCAGATTTACTAAATTCAAATGGAAGATATAGATTAACATATACCTAATAATTCATGAAGAGTAATTCGACGACTGGCTAATAGCTCTTTGCTAGCGCTACGAATTTCAAATATTAATAAAGATTGTCTTGGAACATTGTCCCCTTCAATGTGAAAGTCTATGCTAAATTGAGGATTGGGCATAGCAGGTAATAGTCGAGATTTCGCCAAAGTTTTCCCACTGTTTGTTGATGATGTGATTTTATCAGGACTGGTACATCTATGAAATATCAACTATTATCGTTAAAACTATAATGTGTTCAGTTATACGGCAAGTTTACCATGTACTCACGTTTGAAGTTTAATTCTACAATATAATTGAGCGATATGAGCAACATGAAGACCTTGAGCCTGAAGAACTTTACCTTCTATCCCAGAATATTTTTCTCTGGTACCATTGACAACTTTTAATTCTAACATAATAGAAATAATTCCACTAAGTTTCTCATATTTGATTGAAATGCAAATGAAAAGATTGATTAACGTAGTATACTAACCATTTGGTCTCAGTCTTAAACGTGGACTAGGCTGTCTTATTCTGCCAAGCATATCGGGTTGTGATACAGCATGAGCTAAGCCAGATTCCTGTAAAAGCTCTGTAGCATCAGCTTCTCCTCCTCCTCTCGGTTCCAAACTCAATGTTATACCTTTTGCATCATTTTTCTCTTCTATATTCACTTCTGAGCGAAATCTACGGAGCTTCAGTCCTCTCTTTACCTGAGATTATTTATATTTTTGTTGTTATTGAACATTCATAGCAATGTTTATGGTAATCCGTTCGATTAATACGATCAGATATTTCTGATCGTGAATCCGACAATTTAATTAATACACTCCTCAAAAGAATTATGGGATCACTTGTGCGAGCCCCGAAAAATTGGTCCCACATTACGTGATCATAACTCCGTCAAAAATTGCCGTATCGATATCGTTAAACAATGGTTTGAAAGCCTGTAACCTCTAGTTTCAGATGCTCCGTTTCAAATGGTTGATATGTTGCTTTTTTACAAAGTTATAGCGAGATGAAGACAACATTGACGGTTAACAAAAATTTTGTGCGACTTTGGAACATCACACGGGGAGAAACAAATTTTTTTGATAAATCGCGTTAATATCATCTGGAAGGGCTATCTTTCCTGTATAAATTGTGTGGTTGTTGAATATTGTGCAAATTTTTTTTATTCGAGCTATTCAACATTGAAGTAAATATGGGCTTTTTAAGTTTAACTGGCTCCAGAAAGCGACAAAATTATCGTAGAATCTTGTGCAAAAAAGCAATAGAAAGAGCATTTCTTTCTCTTCGAGGCACTTCTTTGGTTTTTTTAATTTCATTAACATTTCGATTTTTCGATTACCTTTTGTTTCATAACGCGGAAGCTATTGTACTGCGGTAATTTCTTGCCAAAGTTTTGTTCCGGGCTCGGAGTCAGACTATTATAAGAGGATCGTCGTTCCCTCGACTTTGTCGAATCGCCGTTATCAATCACATCTGCCACTCTTTCCGTAATAACTCTAGGTATCCAAGAAGTCTGGTTGCCGTTCATCTCATTGGAATCTTTGCTTCCGATGCTAGCTTTGTCTAATCGAAGCAGTTCGAATGATACATAATCACAAACTAGGAAAACTTGTATTTAAACGAATAACTAAATGGGTTGTCTACAAAACAATTTACCAGACTGATTGGAAATGGTCGGTTTCAACAAAGTTACTGTACGCGGTGGCGGCGGAGGCGGTACGACGTCTAAATGCAACCTCATCTTCGATTTTTCCATCGACGGTCTTCTAATAATATTCGACACCGACTCGGAAGTCTCGATATTCATTTGCGTCGAATTTTCGCTAATATTGCTGGCTGCGTACGTGCTCTGAGTCTAGAAAAAAAAAGAAACAAATACATATAATACGATAAAATAGAAACGTTAAACGCAATGATCTCTGCATGACCAAGAAGAAGGTTTTTAGTACTTCGCACTCTTCAGACAAGACCTTGATCTTCAACTCTACAGATCCTGTTTTGGTTCCCCTCAACGTGAACCAATGGGACTGATCGCTGCTCGATAACTTCCGAATGTCTTCGAGAGTCAATGATACTTTTCCCAGATAATCTTTCATCCCAAAAGTATCATGATCCCATAAAACCTATGCATAAAAAGATGATGTAGCCATGCTTCAGCAATTTGTACTAATTGAGTGTAATTACAATAGATCCCGTTTATCCGGAGCAAAGTGTAAGGATAGAACCTAATCGAAGAGTCCTAGTTTCCTTCTGAGGCTGTTACTTTCCTACGAAGGTCGAAGATTTTGAAGCTTCGAATTTCGGAAGTTTGATATCAGAAACTTCGAAGGTGATGAGAATCGAATTTTCGAAGCTACGAAATTCGAACCTCTGTAGTAAAAATCATTATTAGAGGATTAAAAGAAACGGTGTTTCGCAGCTTCGAACTTCGACATTTCGCTGCTAAGTTATATTCGATACAATTACAGTCATTCCTACATTTCGAAAAAGATACGCCACCACAGCTAAAAGATTGATTAAGTTATTACTTCATACGTTTCCGAAGACTTCGAAACTTCGAAGGCTTCAAAGCTTCGATACTTTGAAACTTCGTACACTTCGAAGTTCCCTTTGTCGAGACCGGTGCATGATATACTGATGTTCCAAATATCCGGAATCTACTGTTAGTCCAGTCAATAAGTGCTCATAAGGGGGGTGCAGAGGGAGATGGAAGGAACACAATTTTTAACTTTGGGACTTTGTTTGAACTAGTTAGGAGAAAACCGAAAAAAGGGGATCTTATATGTGCCCCCCTGCACCCGCTCACCTCCTAGGAGTGGGGACTTTTAGTATGTTTACCTCCTAACTAGTCCAAACAAAGTCCCAAAGTTAAAAATTGTGTTCCTTCCATTTCCCTCTACAACTTTTCGTTGACTGGACTATGTATTCGTGAAACAAGATCTTACGACATCCAAGGTCTCGCCTATCCTCGGCAAACCCATGATGGAACTTTCGTCCCAGCATGGATTCAGGGTTTTCTTTTTTATGCTACTCTTGTATTTCGTTTCGTTGTTCAGTTTTAATTCGCAAAAGGGATCGCTGAAGCCGTTCAAGTCCTTCGCCACAAGATCCTTCGCGCGTATCAACGTTACTTCCATCAGTCCACTTCCGGTGGAGAGTAGGCTCGATACGTCCGACGAGGCCGGGTCTATATCCTTGTGACTCAATAACAGCTTCTAAAAATAATCAGATATGTATTTGAAACATGACGAGGCAGAAATAAAACCTTATTACGGCCGAGTGAATAATTGATCGCCAATATCAGCTGCACTAACTGCCTGTTGCATCCACGGCAAGCTGTTCCTCTTTGTTTTTGGTTCGTCGTCTGACACAGGAAGGGCCAAACTACTTCTTCGGCTCGTCACCACTTGCTGCACGCTTTTTACGGGATAGAACATTACTGACACCGTCATTGTCGACATATTGTTCGAGCCACTGAGAGACAGTTCTTTTCTTATTAACCATGTGCTTTCCTGTAATCAAAACGTTGTTGCTTGTTCAGTGTTCCGCGAAGAGCTTAGCAAAATTTGTCTGATCATTTGTAATTTCTACGTCAAATGCATTGCCATTTTCTTCGCATTTCGTTTCGCAAAATACATATTGAATACCTGTAGAGAATCTGAACGAACTAGAATCAGATGGAAGAATAGAATTCACTCGAGAAGGTAGAAAAATGTTAAAAAGGCGTCGGCGAAAAGAAATAAGAATATTACTCTCCAAATAAGAAGAATTGCAACAAAATCATTTCGTACATTTCGAATAAAATAATTCCACATCCTACCTGAGACAAGGATAATATAGCAAGCCCAAGCATATCGCTGTCAGTCGATTTTGATATGTTCCAGGAGTATACAACAAAGCTTAGCGAGACTTGAGTATAATCTTGAACAAGAAATTGGGCTCTGGATTCCCAACATGGCGAAGTGGTACCTCGAATGTAATGTGTCGTCTTTACCTGAAGTTTTAACGAAAAGGAGATAACAAGTTTCCGAGGGAACTATATATTAAAAGTGGGTCCTTCGAGAGACAAAAGTCGTACCTTCTTTCGATTGTTGAATAACATGCAATAGGGATTGCATTGAGAACTATCGCTGTTCAGATTTTCGGCCGAATGGATGTACACCACGAGTACACCTGAAAATGTTTATTTTTGTCGTTCAATAATCGTCCTATGCAATGCGTAACCTTTACTTAGACGAAAGTGAAATAATAAAGAGCTGTGCTTTAACAGGAAAATGAAAATATTCGACATCCATGCTCGAAAGTAACATCCGTCGACACAATATTTAGTTATTTATGCTTTACCTGCTTTTTGTGGTCGATTGGAATATTTTCGTGTCACTGAAAATATCAGATACGGATAACGCCGGGGATACGGTTTCTTAACTATCTTTATTTATTCAAGAAACATGAGACTTAATACCTCTGAAGAATGTGTACTAGGAAAAAGATGGATCTAATTTAGTGCAAGAAATCTAGTTTTTTATTACTGTTTTCAAAGGTAAAATTGCGTCGATACGATCCATTTTTCCTAGTTGTCAAATCATTATTCGGATCAAGAATCTCGGGGTTTCGACCGAAAATAGTTTTTAACAATTTCGCGTTGAAAAGGGGTAAACAATCGAATAGAAACGTATTGTACCTGATAGATGCGTATTCTCTTCTGTAAGCTCCGGTTGCGGTAGATCCGGATCCAATTTTGGAAGAGTAGTGTACTCTAATCGAGCATTTATGTTTGGAATGTTTGAACTGTTACGGGATGGTTTCTTCTGTTGCAATACCGTCTCGACTCTGACCGAAGCAGAACAATCCAATGAATATAGTCTATTTTGCACACTATTTTTATAACTGTTTATAAACTGTTTGAACATTGTCATTGTTCTACCAGAAATCCTTTTCGTGCAATCAATCGTGCTTCACCTTTTCTAATTGTTATTTTCATATTTGAATTTTGAAAATTAATTTACCAACTAAGATAAGATTAAAAATATCATATAAACGCTTTTATGTGACAATAAATGTATAAAGAATTGTTTGAAAAGATTGTTATTCAACAATTTCTAATCGTGTCATACGGGAGCCTACGGTATTAATTATTGTTAATAAATGTTAAATGCTTTCGGCGCAACGGTTCGATCGTTTATTACTAATTATGAAGCGATTTTACTAATTATCAAACAAAATTAACGTTTCGATCCTAGTTTGGGTTTGGATCCTTTTCAAGATTTATTTGAATCGCGTCTGTAAAGTAAATACGTTATAATAATTTCAAAAACTATTGAATGATTGAATATAAGGAATATTGTCCATAAAAACTCACTCACTTGCTTTGGGGAAAATAAATTTATAATAATTATCTGTTGGACAGTGTTATTATATTTTTAAAGATTGTGTTTGAAAGATCAAATGAGTGCACCAGAAAATTTGACAATCGAAGAAATTTGGCAATCGAATATTGTTTTACCAAGTTTTTATTGGTATTGTTATTCCAAGCTGTGAAAAGAATTTTTTCACTTCCGGTACTTACACCTGCGAGCTGTCCCAGTTATAGACGCCAAGCGCCAATTCGAATTGTGCCAGAGTGATCGTGCTGACAAGTCGTTTTGCTTTCAATTTGATGGAAACTTTCTCGTTATCCAAGGCACCCACCAGGAACGAGACGTCCTCGTTCCATGTGGAATTTAAGGGAGTCGTTACACGCCTTTGATCCCCTAGCGTGACCACAAGCCACCTCGATTCGTCACCGATTGGAACTATAAGGGACGAGAAATAATGCAAAATTGCTACAGATTTCACTATTTCTTCTATACACATAAAATAAAACTAATACGACATAATTATGATAATTATAAAAAAATTCAAGTAACATTACAAAGAGTTAGGATGCTTGACACGACGAGATTGCCAAAAGAAATTTCTTTAATGAAGAATTGTTTCGTTAAAACCATTTCTTCAATTCAAGAATGTAAATATCTCCTAAAATAATGGTTTTCCGATATAAGTTTAATAATCTTTTATGGGGAACTTGTACATTGATTACTGTATTAAGAAATACATGGTTCCATGAAAAAAATCGGAAGTGAGTAAATGATGAAATCATTTATCATAGAATTGTGTCCCCCTCGAAACCATACATGTAACTTCTGTTTTAAACATTTTCCGATATCACTACAGTAAATCCGAATGTAGTGTCGAACAGCCGTGTCCTGCACGTACAGTGATCGTTTAGAGACACTATTTTTTTACGACTGCGTCTACCGCGCCGACAGCGGCGCGGCGTTGGCCGGTAGTGGAGTGGGTAGCCACTTGACAGCGATCGCACAGGCGACCCCGATCAGTAAATGCGGATTTACTGTAATCATTTCAGAGATATTCGAGTGGATCACTTCAAATGGGACACCCTGTACATACAGAACTATTTTTCGTATTTTATATACGCTGAAATAATTCGTTGAGTAGTTGTGTTCGCTAGTTTGATCGAATATATTTCAGGGGTAGTATGCATAAATGTGAGCATTCGAGATTTTGATAAAATAAGATGTTGTTTACCGGGGCAGCCGTTTTGGGACAAGAAAACGGTGAGCACTCCTTGGGGTATGGAATTCGCCATAAAGTCCAATCTGGGTCCGGGCCGTTCTTGTGCTCTCAGATTCATCTCCAGGTGACCTGGATCAACGATCCAGCTGGCCAGAGCGTCCGTAACCACCGCGTGGATCCAGGTCTTAATTAAAGGCATTTCCATCATTTGTACGGCCCGTAGAATTCTCACGCTGAACCAAACATCCGGTTTCTCCACGAAACTCACGCTTAAAGAGGTTGCGTGAGGAAATGGTGCCATGGAGTTAAGGGTCAGGGTGGCGAGAATCGTTCCCGAGAGAGATAGTTTCTCCACAGCTAAATCAACGTCCATGCCGACCCTTTAATCGAACATTTTTATCTTACAGTACACGTTAGATATATGCATTTTTGCTAGAAACTTAATTGGCGTTTCTTTAACACAGGGTGAGTCCGAAGAAACAGAGCACCTAAATATCTCCGTTACTTTTCGTTGTACAAAAAAACTTCTTAGGACAAAGTTACACTCTGGTTGATGTGCAGTTCTAATGGATCCTTGAATAGCAACAGCAGTTTTCATTGTGAACTAACAAGTTACCCTTAATAACGTCATCTAATAGCTTCATTTAAGATTGCAATGTAAAAGAAAATTTCTATGCTTTCTTTTGGTACAGCACAATTATCGAAAATCCTATTAACACTTTACCTACCGGAAGCCTATTAATAGGATTTTCAATAATTCTGCTGTACCAAAAGAAAGCATAGAAATTTTCTTTTACATTGCAATCTTAAATGAAACTATTAGATCACGTTATTGAGGATGAATTGTTAGTTCACAATGAAAATTGCTGTTGCTATTGAAGGTTCCATTAAATAGTGTTTAGCCATGTACCATAGATTTTTCAAAATTATGCAATAATCACCGGTCGGTAATGTGTTAATAGGCTTCCGGTAGGTAAAGTGTTAAAATAGCTCCGAATGCATAGGGTTAAATAGTATTTGAAATATTTGTTTCGCCAAATAATGCCCACCTCTGGTACATGTATAGGAAGATATACATACATATACGCGTTGGAATACTAGGTGTTTCGAATTTGAATAGTTTCATTATGTATATACTAACCCTTTCCCGAACAATCTTGTTGTTATCAGCATACGAAACTGTTCGCAATCGAGACGCACGTCGGCTTCGATGGACAATTTCGTTTGTCCAGTTTGACCATCAAGATTGTCATCGTCGTTGGTGTAATCTAATGTTCGTACACGTGTTACGTATGGGGTTTGTTCGCCGAGGGTAAGTTCCCTAAGCTCCAGTGGCCCTAGAATAGTTATATAAAACAAATTTTTTTTTTTTTTTTGAGGAAGATGAAAATTGGAATGTTGTTCTTAATTCAAATTTGATTTACCAAGTATTCCGGGTTTAGCTTCGTTCAGCAACGGCTCCAGCCTTTCCTTTGCTAAGGAAAATATTCCTGCTGCACTGAACCTCCACCTGAATCGCAAATAAAACATTATACGTATATCAATTACCAAAAGTGAAACTTGTAAAAGAATATATGTATATAAAATGTATTGCATTTAACATTTGACAAAGCATTCATAATCTTTTCAAGAATATGTAATTAAACTTACATTTATAACAACCCATTCTGTAGCCACTGAATGTAACTTAATTCTTTAGCAACTTCATTGAAATCTTCTTTAGTACTTAAACTTTATTCTTTAGCATTTCTAATGGATCGTTAAAAGTTTTATCGAATGAATAAATAATGAAATTTCAACCCCCAAGCGATCTCATTAAACTGATCGGTCGTTTCAGACATGGAACGTAGATAGCTGTAATTTTTAATGATAAGGCGGAAATTGATATTGATAGCAAGCAGTCTTCTATTATTAGCCTGTAATGAATGATTTGCAAGCTATTAGGGAATTAATCGAACAACCGAGGTAACTTAATCTACGGATTGAAAGACCGATAACGAACGTAGCAGGTATTTCGCATATCTTTTAACTAATTTTTAATTGTAATTACTTTTTCAAAGAAGGAGCTTTTTAATTCATTAAAGGGAAATTATTCAATAATTTCTTTGAACATACAGGATGATCGGTAACAGGTGGTACAATCGAATAGGTGGTGATTCTACATAAAAACAAAAAGGAAGTCGAAATACGTAATATTTCGCTGATCGTGCAGTTTTGGAACACCCTGTACACGTCAGCAACCTGAGACACTGCGGCACTGAAAAGTGTGGATATAGCTGTCCGGTTTATATTCCTTTCGCCGCAGCACAGTAATGAATTCGTGTCATTATCGTTAAAACGTGGTTAGCTTGTGCAAACTGCTGCGGGTTATAACACAGCGCGCGGCGTTATATGTAATATCTTTGCGGGTGGTTTCTTCCTGCTCATGGTATCACGTTTATTTTATAGTGATCATTCAGACAGCGATCCCCATGCATGTTCTTCCAGAAAATTTTCTCTCATACGTAAATCAGGTCGTTACGAATAACCAGCAGGTATTACAATCGTACATTGTTTTCAATAGTTATTTACTATTTGTTCCTAGACTGCGGATTCGGTGCATTTATCACAAAAACTAGCCTACACGAATTGAAAAATTGTGAAAGTAAACTCCCTTTGAATATTGAATAACACGTGTAAAAATTACTCGCGTGGAAAACGATGGGGGTTGCTGCAAAACTTTCGAAGAAAGTTGGGGAAGAGCGTTCAAGTTCCGTAAGGATGTTTATAAATCGACCGTAATGGGATAAACGCGATCTATCTCGACATTATCATGCAGATGCACTGTATATCGAGCGTATCATAATTTTAATCGAGTTAGAAACTTTACGGCTGACGTGTACTTTCCCATTTCCGGATTGGGAAGATCCGATCGTCACGCGAATACAACATGAAATTGAAAAACAGATGTTCGGCGAGATACCGATAACATTAGCCGGGCAATTTATCAAGATTTCCTTAACCAGCCTTTTCGAAATAATTAACGCCGTCTGCAGCACGAATTACACCATGGAAATTGTGGAACATTTATATTCCAAGTATTTCGTCGAATTGAAGTTTCATTAAAGTGGAAACGCAAGGTTTCTCGAATTGTGACGAAGCTTTCTCTGGCACTCTACACACTCCGCAATTATATCGTTAATATATGTATACATATATACATACAGGGTCTGTCCGGAAAGTAATATGCGACCACATTTTTTTTTTTAAATCTATTGAACATATGAGTGAACCTTTAAAATTCTTCAAAGTAGGATCCTTGGGCGTCCACACATTTTTTCCAATGCGATTTCCGTGCTTCGTATGCTCCCTGGAAGGCGTTATTTGGAGCCTCTCGTAGTATCCTCGTCGAGCACTTCCAACCAAAACTTTTCCGTAGATTACGGGGAAAACAGTAAACGGTACTTCTCTTGTTAGTTGGATCACAACACTTCTTCAACCCCCGTACAGTCCTGACTTGTCTCCCGCCGACTTCTTCTTGTTTCCAAAAATTAAAAATGTGCTAAACGGATGCCATTTTGAAAGCGTGGAACGCGTCAAAGAGGCTGTGACGAGGGTCCTATGAGAGGTTCCAAAAAACGCCTTCCAGAGAGCATACGAAGCATGGAAATCGCGCTGGAAAAAAATGTGTCGACGCTCAAGGATCCTACTTTGAAGAAATTTAAAGGTTTGTACCCATATGTTGAATAGATTAAAAAAAATGTGGTCGCATTACTTTCCGAACAGACCCTGTATACAGTGGATCCAGAAAGTTTTTAAAAATGTAATATTCTCCAAGAAATTCTGATGGGTTTGAATATAGACAATTTTTTGAGAATCAGATTTATCTAGTGTTGAAATACTTGTGTTAAATCCACTGTAAATAGTAATTACGCAGAACCCTAGTAATTCTTACTGTTTAAACCATAAGCTGTTCAGCCACGAGTGGCGAGACTCATTTCAGCGGCGCATGCATGCGCACGGAGTATCAACGAAATGTGAAAGGCGACGGTTATACGCACGAGGAATGTGGAATGTTTACAAATGCCTACATAGTAGATCCGTTCGCGAAACAACGTTCATTCACCTATGGCAACATTTCGCTGCGTTGACAATCGCGCGATAAAACTACGCCGACATGACTCGCATCACGTTCGACATTACTCTCACTAGAACGCACGAACTTGCCCTTAATAAGAGACCGAAGATGATCGCTAGACTGCGGATTTTTATGCTAAATAAAAACTAAGGGGGTCGTAAGGAACAGAATATAAATGAAAAAGTATTTCTTGGTAGATGTACAAATTAACCCCTTGCCCTACGGTTTATTTTACAGTTTCAGTGATTAGAACTTTCTTTGTAGTTCGTAATTTCCTAAAAAGGGAGAAAATTGATATCTATTGTATGCCTACATGTTCTCCAATGACTACACATTAACGAAACCAAAATGGAATTTCATCTCGGTTTAAAGGAAATTAATAACATATATGTATATTTATTAGACTCTGTTCAGAATCTTCATCACGAGTCTGACACGATATTGTAGGGCAAGGGGTTAATCTGAATGGCTACATTCTATTTTAAAAATTATCCCAGCAATATCGAGCGTAATCATTGCCTAGTTGATGTATAAAATTATATTACTACTGGGATAAACTTTATAGCAAGTGAAGGCCATTGTAATCGTTGAATCTGGCTCTGAAAAAGCTTTATAGCCAACGACACGATCGTCGGTCATAAATGTCGTCTTGCCCAGCAAATAGATCATCGTTTTACTGCTAATATTTCATAAACTTTTTCAATGTAATTTTACCAAAGAGATTTTTCTGATGCGAAATGAATATTTACCATTTGTTGAGGAGCAAGCTTAACCACTCGGCGGTTTCGTCTTTGTACAGAGCCCTCCTTCGACGCAGCCTCCCTAATTCCTGTTGAATCATCGACTGAAGTAGCCTGGACACTCTCGTTTTAAATATTGTCCCTGCTAGTGCCAGGACTAACACCAGCCACGCCAATGACAGTCCTGCCGCGCCGATTATCCATGCTATCGCGAGCGTTCCGCCGAGATACAATGCGCCGCGAATTGCTTCTGCCTCCCTCTGCAGGAAAAGGTAATCGTGGTGTTCATTATAATATAATATTCCCGACATCTTAACGTGCAATTAATCTGTAGTATGTATCATGCGTCCATTGTTATTCGCAACATGGAAATTAACTGGCGTAAAGGTCGGCGTACTCCTAGTACTGGACACAAGGTTCTTTTCTTGTCAGACATAAAGCTATACATATCTTTTCAGATCGTTTCTTGGTATCAATTTTCATCAGCAATCTTAACCGCCAGAAATAATCAGAAGAAACACATTTACTAGCATCAAGTCCAACATAATTCTAACCATCTGCTAACATAAAATCTGTACAAACAAAATTTTAGGCAGAAAACTTGTTTAGTTTTTTATTACGGTTCTCATCCGGTTTGAAACGAACGAAGGGTTCCATTAAATTTTACTTCAGAGTTTATGATGTTGGGTTTTACGCTCACAGTATATGTATGGTGATGCGGGAAAGTATACATAGGTTTGCGACACCTATTGGTAGGACATTTTAATGAACATTCGTGGTTACCGTAACGTTTGTTTAGAGAAAGAATATTTCTCTAAAAGAAACATGGAAATTAAAATATCAAGAAATAACACTGACTAAAATATACACAATTAGTGTTCCTGATTTCTCAACATTTTTCATTTCTCGGGAAATGAGAAATAAGACTATATTTCTAGTGAATTCTCTAAAATTTTTAATAACATTAAAAAATATTGGAAAACTTATGATATTTGGAATATCGTTGATAATATTTATCGAAAACGCAAAAAACATTAATTCAATATTTATTACTGTCCAAAATGTACATTAGGGTGGACCTAAACTATACATATTCGGAGACAAAAACGTGTTTTCACGTTTTCTCTTTGAATAAACGGTACCTTCGTCGTTCAGCCCTTCATACTTGACTCAAAATTGTGGTCTTACCAACAAACCTGTAATTATTATCGGAATGTCGTAACATTTCACCAACAAGCACGATGGTTTTGTGGAAATTTCATGTACAATGCACGTAAACGGCCAGTATAGTAAAATCTTATATTTTAGTTATATGCTTGAGGTTTTGTTGGTAAAGTTGAATCCCGTGTATTCGCACGAGGGCTATATTTATACCTTCGGGTAGAACGAAATAAAGGGAAAGTCGTACAAAATTAAAATCATTATTCCTTCATCTTGGTATATAGGGCATAATCCCAGCACGCTCACGCAATATCGCGTGCGCGAATATCTAATTGTAAGAAGTTTCCTCGGCGTCATGAAAAACGTCATTAACCTCAGAATGATCAGATTACGTGGCATGAGTAAGCGCAATTGATTTAAATCTGACGGTTTCACGGGTTTAGCCATTTTATGAATACTACAAGTATGTACGCTCGGCCCGCCATTTTTCTTTCGATGTTCCTCGTGGAAAAGAATAATGTACACCGTGTAACTGTTACACGGATTGTTATTACGGATTAACAGGTAATGCCAAAAAAAAGGTAATTTAGCGCGCACTTGATAAGAAAGCTGTAATTGAATGAACGGGGAGTTAGCTTTACTCTTCTATTATTTTTCTGCTTCGTCCTCGACAAAGTAATAAGGCACCTAGCATATTTTTAAATTTCTTATATTCAAAGGTAGAAAATGTACTAGCATTTACTAGCATAAACACGGTCTGACATTAATTCGACAAAAGTAGAAAACACTAACAGAAAAATGTTTGATTAAGCAAATTAAAATACAAAATTCATACTTTGTGATACCTCCTTTAAATTGAATTACATCTAGTAATCGCTTTCGGATAGTTTTCTGTTAAAAATTAAGGCAAACTTCTATTCTTGTCCGTTTGTCTCGCGCGTCCTTCAATTCAATGCAATGTAAGGCTATAAAAGAAATGTCCCGTTGTCTCCTGTCCCATATCCTACACTTACGTAATGGTAACGTTACCTGTCCTGTCAAGATTGTAACATTTCATTAATTAGAAAGTTGTTCAATACTAAGGGAGCGAGTTCCATCGCGAAGCCCCCGATTCTGCAAGACGGAACCTTGGACCAATGATACGTTTACCGTTCGCAAAACAACAGAAGACAGGTCGTGTTAGACAATTCCTCGCTCCACATACATATATATACAGTGGTCGAAATTTCTATAAAGTCATCTTGTTTTTCATAGATATTTT
>CM052283.1:979227-1046794 GCA_028455765.1 Lasioglossum oenotherae | reverse complement strand
ATATTTAAGTGGTGCCTCAGAGTCGCCACTCGAGTGCTAAGGGTTAATAGGAACTGATAGTACCTGCCCAGGTGTTATCGCGTTCAGTCTTCAGATCGCAAAATTAGTTTTAAAAGTAGAATCCTAAGAATAACATAATAGAAGACTTAATTTCTGTGTTAGGTCAAAGCAAATGTTCTGCTCAAAATTATTATAAAACTATAGGATCTCAGGAAAACTGAGGGCACCGCCGCCGCGGGAATCGAACACCCCGGCCTCACTGGTGGTAGCCGATCGACTAACGCGCTAACCCACGGAACCCTCCCATTCTTCCCAATCTCCTACAGTACACTTGATCTGGGGGTCCTGATCCCACAAAACATTAAAAATCAATGATTAATTGTATATCTTTATTGTTTTACCCTTAAGGTTACAATTCTTCTATCTTTCCTCTATTACATTCACTCAAAATCAATGATTAATTAATACTTAATTTTCACGTGGAATTGTAGTCTCTCTATGTGTTACAGAATCGCGTGTCTAATTGTGCCCGATTGCAATTTATGTGCACTCCGCGCACATAATAGCAGAACCATATTTCAATTAACAGTTCCACTATCTTCATTGATCATCGGAGCAAATATCGCGTGATTATAACCAGTTCCTTTGTATGTTACGGATATTTCGTGTCATATTGACCAAATGAAATACTAAATCGTGTGTTTCCTATTTTTAGTGTTTGATTTACTGTGTTCGAAAAGATATTGTACACAAACCACTTATATTAACTCCATCAATAACTCTCGCGCGTAGGAAATCAAAAATTTGTGCAATTACTATGAAATTGATATATGTATACGTGCATTACGTTATGTAAACAGATCCATTAATACATAAATATGCTTGTATTATATCTGCACATAAATATTCAATTACGAATACGTAACATTATAGGCAGAAAACTTGACATTGATTATTTATTTATCGATTATTAGAAATACAAGCTAGAACATACTATAAATGAACGTCGAGTTTTATTACTACTTAGCAGAGTTGGGCAAAATGTAATTTCAATTACAATTACAATTACTTATCAATTACTGTAATTTGAAATTGCAGAAATACAATTACAATTACATGTAATTGTAATTGGTAATTGCAATTACTTTGGCTCAACCAGTAATTGTAATTGCGGACCACAATTACAATTACAGTAATTGTGAAAGGAGTCATTGCAATTACTGAACACGATTACAGTAATTGTAATCGAGTCTAACAATTACTTCAGTGTAATTGTTCTTTTAAATCACATATTTTTATTTTGCACCATTTAACCGTTTTCTTATTGTAATTATAGTCCACTTTTGCACATGCAATTGAAGATGTAATTAAATACTCATGTAATTAATTACTGCCCAACTCCGCTACTTAGTAATTGTTTTGGCATAAATGTGAATTTCTAATTGATAATATACACATTATTAATAACCAAATTTTATTCACGAGAAATAACATTCTAAATTACAACATCAAGTTCTTCCTTAATGCATCATTTTACAATAAATTTTGAATAGAGAAAAATGTTGTCGAAAGCTCTAATCATTTTTATAAAGAGCATTATTTTCATAGGAAAAGAACAATTAATAGTATTCTAGTTTCATTATTCACCTGTTGCTTTAAGTAGTGTGACGGATGCATTTCACGGATAATTTGTATCTTCACAAGAAGAACGATTATGTTTAACGGCTCGATAACGTTGCTAGTTAACGTCTCTTTTTGCTTCTGGTATAGCTAATTACAATTACATACGAGCTAGATACCTGACGACCTAGATAAATTCTTTTGTATTTCATTTTCATCCGATACAATTATTCGCCTCGCTGCGTCCAGCTTTCCTTGGATCTTTTAATGGAATGATTAGCTGCAGTGGCTGCTAATTAATTCTCAGCTATCACGACCGCGCACTGTTTTCTGATCCAATTAACCCAAAGTAAGACAGCTAAACAAATTGGCTAAACCTATCATCCGCATCGTCTAGTAACTTCATAGTCTAAGAAACTTCATAGTTGCAATTATCTTGTGTTACATTAACGAAAAGCAGAGGTTAATATACGGCCATATGATTCGTTCAAGATCACGTTTACGATTTCGATGATGGTATTCAGGGATGGTATTCGGCAAGGGGTTAACGAAACGCGTCAGAGACAGAAGAAACGCGAGTCGCTGGAAGAATTCCTTGTGGCGTTAGCGGGCATAAGTGCATATCTGGTTTCCAGATGAACGGCGCGGCGGGAAAACGTAAAAAGCGGCGCTAATAGTCTCGCTGGCGGAATAATTGTTCTAGCGATAAATCAAAGAACCGTAGAGAAAGGCTGGCGTTATAAATCAAACGGTTTCAGCTATGTCGGGGAGGGGATCTACCGCGAAATGGTCCCGAGGTTGCCGACAAATCCCCCGATCGTGAGAAAATCGTTATTAATTGCCGCGTATCAGCTTGCAAAGAAATGACAGTGTCGTCGGCCGGAGTCGGCAAAAGAACGGAGCGCGGCGGAGCTCGCGAACCTCGTAATTTCTGCGCGCTGCAGTAATTACGACGGCATTGTTCTAAATGAGTGTTCGCCAGCAGCGGCGTACCTTTTTTCAAGGATGTTCCTCGCTTCAGATGCCTCGCCATGAAACTGGAAAGTAGCTGCATACTTTTCTTCCGTTGCGGTCACCTTTTATTCCCTCCACCCCGATCAAATTATCGATCAATGACACCGTGAAACGCACTCACACCTTGGACACTCCCCGATACTCGGAACGGCTCACCGATCTGTTAGATGTTGCCCAGATCTGAGCAACCTCGGTAAATTCCGACGCATTGCGATTGGGCGGTACGAAGTACGAAGTACGAGATAAGTCAAACCCGTATTCCAGTTCCTTCCGAGGCACTCGTCAAAACATTTGGTCTTTTCCGTTCCCTTCTGCGTCAACCATTTTCACACTCCACATCGTACCCTAAATTCTCTCTATATTCAGTGGCTCACCTAAAATATTGCTATTGTTTTCAACATTACGATGCTACGGTAATTACGATAGAAGAGATATTTTTCGAAATTTCCAGGTAATCGTTGCTCTTTTTTAACGGGGTGGCGTACTACGTAATCCAGCACTGCTCAAATGAACAAATTGTCAGGCAAAATCAGCCCCTATCCGGTCACCGGCCAATGAAGGTCACTATTATTATTACAAAAAAAATGACACGACGCCCTGTTGTATAAAGGGTTGTACTCGATCGTTCAGTTCGGAATGGCAGCCTCCTGTTTACTGTTTTCCGCGGACCGTGGCATTTTCACTCGCGAAAACCGATACGAGAACTGTTGCGAACTTTTTGCCGACGAATGACCGCGTCGACGGGCTCGACGATTGGTGTACAAACATTATGCGAAGCACGAGGATGCTAGTAATACATGGCTTTCGATCGCGGGATTAGATCGTGAAACGTTTGCTGCCACGGCTGTGTCGAGTCTCATTTACATCTGAAGTACGATCTCGTCGTATACAGTCGGTTAACAACGATCATTCTTAAAAATTCGAACGAGCGACTTGAACCTTTTTAGGATGCTAGGATTAATTTACTAGATCGTGTTCAAAGATGTCATTGCAGCCTTTGACGACTGTTTATCCAACTTGCGTCAAAGTTCGAGTTTCACAGTGAAGATATTTTAAACCAATAATACCTCAACGTCAAAGGAGTCTCCTAGAATATTATTACAGAGGATATTCCTTGCATCCAATACAGAATACAGAAGATTTAATAACGTCGTATACAAAATATTCATTGCTCCAGATAACGATCTACAAACTGTTCGAGTATCAACCCTCGTACGCTGCTCAAACACAGTTGCACAAAAGATCCTTAATTAATCCATCCATTTTCGTAACAGTTTCACCAATCGCATTCCACTATTATCAAATACATCCAATTGCAATACTACAAATTTTTAAATGCTCAGAACAGAACACGAAAATGGACCTTTGTGAGAAACGTACCAGGGTCAAATGGGGGCATGCATTTAAATATACCTTCAGATGTGCGCGTAACAATAAACATCTAAGTTCGATAAAAAAGATACCGGCGAAATCGACGTTACGAGAGAGGACCATCGGTGATACGTTCCTTGTGTAAATGGATGATTAAGTTGTTATTAAAATTAATTAATGTACGTCTCTGGCAATTCTGACACGATCGTTGTCCCCCATTTTTCTACGGTTCACTGGATCGACGGACAAAGCTGGCAGGACCGCGGCGCGTTGCCATAATTCCGATTTCCGGCAGGAATTCGCGGATGTTCCTTCGCCGACGCGCAGACACGTACTGAACGCGTGCAAATTGTTGCTCGATTCGCGAATGGCACCGACCATCTGGACGTCTCGGAACCTGCCGCCAGTTAGGTTCGCGCTTGCGCCCAACATTTCGTCGTTTGTAGGCACGGTAAACTCTGGGATTGATTAGAGATATGTATGTTCTGCCACATCAAATCAACGGATTATCTCGCTCGCTTCACTATGGAGCCTGTGCTGTACGAATTGATCGAGTGACACGCTGTTCGGCGAAGTTCCACTAAAAAATATGATACCGTTCATATGTGATTGTCAACAGACATTGCACACCTTATCTGACCTTTAGCTCGCTGACTTCCGCGTCAACCTTCATTAGGGTGACGGAATTGTTTGTCTAGATTTGAACGAGAATTCTCGCGTTGATCGATCGACCGTGCCGAATTTGCCTGTCGCCCGCGAAATGCCAGAGGGTTGGAAAAGTAGTTTATGTTGGACATTAACTCTTCAATTTTCGTTTTATTCAGTGGCTTTATAAGGGCAGAGAGAGTTTATATTGAAAATTAACGCCTCAGCTCTAGTTTTATTACGTGGTTTCGATTTTATCTGATTTTTATAATTTTAAAACAGGGCAGAAAGAGTAATTCATATTAGAAATTAAATCTTTAGTTTTTGTTTTAGTGTGGTTTCGAAGTTGAAAAGGTCTGAAAGAATAATTTATACAGGGTGTCTCAAAATTACCTCCGGAGCCGGAAATGGGAGGGTTCCTGAGATCATTTCAAGCGACATTTTCCTTTGAAAAAATGTCGTCCGCGGCTTCGTTAACGAGTTATTAACGAAAAACACGGACCAGAGCGCGAGCTAGACGCGTGCAGCCCGGCGAGCCGGCAGCCGAGTGTCGGTGGCACGCCGCGATATCGCAACAAACAAAAGTTTCTCGATGATGTGAATCCTCGCCAATTTCGATAAGCTTTGGATATGTTGTCAATGTCATGATTCTGAACAACATTTCCCTTTACAGTTTCTGTCGATTGGCTTTAGTTTACGATATTATTGTAAAAACTTGTATGTAATTGTAAATCGATCGATGTACTATTTCCTATTCGATTCCGATGAGCTTTATTTCAAAGGAAAAAGATATTTAAAACATCGAATGTATAAGATATGTCAAGGTCGTTGAAATCAGTGTGGGCCCACATTATCGACAACTTTACCCGAACGAGAGAAGAAGCAGAAACTGATTCAATTAAAAACTCACTTATTCAGCCGTAAATCCATTTGCTTGTTACACCAGTGAAACAGGAAACACCACACTTTCACACAATTACTGAACACTACACGTAGCACACTTTTCGAATTCGTGGTTATAGCGAACGAGAAGAAATTAGAGATACTCCGACGCGGAAAGAGAGCCATGGTCTTCGCGATTCCGCGCCCAGCCTATGGTGCCAGATGGGGTATGAAACCATGTCCAAATTCTCGGAAATACTCTCCTCCTTTCCCGGTTCACTATCCTATTCCATCGCCATCTAACGGAGAATTGAGTGGGGCGAATGGGAGACAAGTTGCGCGTGCGCTATGGGGACGCAACAATGTCATGACATTTCGCAGGTTTTAGGTTATTGCCACGTAAAATTCACCCATTTACTTATTTTACATACCATATAATTATTAATTATTTCTTTAACATGTGACGTTACAAATAAAACATAATTTGCCAATTTATCGTGTAGAAGAAAAATGAGAACGATCCATATGATTCATTTCATTAAGTAGGTACATATACATAATAGGTACGATACGATACGCGGCAATAACCTAAAACCTGCGAAATGTCAGTCATTGTTGCGTCCCCATCGCGCACGTGCAACGTGTCTCCCATTCGCCCCACTCACGGTGTATTATTCAGGGTTTGTGGCAACTCGCGTCTAGGCAGTGCTTCGATTGTGCCCAACATTTTTCGTACGATAGCCGCTAGAGGCACTGCGCGGAAAAACAGTAACGTATCTACTATTGGGTAGATGAAATGGGGTTCCTTGAGCACCCCGCAGAATTAAAAAAAATTGTATGATTTGATTCTGAAAAATTAATGTATAACAAGTATATTTGTGTATATTTTGTAATTCGTAGGACACGTCCTGGAGTCTTTTTGTCCGGTAAGATTATTTCGATACATTCCCGCCAATATAACTGCCTCAGAGCTCTGGCCGCTCTGCTACCCAATAGTAGATACGTTACTGTTTTTCCGCGCAGCGCCTCTAGCGGCCATCCATCGTACGAAAAATGTTGGGCACAATCGAAGCAATGATTTGGACATGGTTTCATACCCCATCTATGTAGCACCATAGGCTGGGCTTGAAGAGCACAGTTTCCCGCGGAATCGCGAAGAGCACGGCCATCTTTCCGCGTCGGAGTATCTCTAATTTCTTCTAGTTCGCTATAACCACGAATTCGAAAGTGTGCTACGTGTAATGTTCAGTAATTGTGTGAAAGTGTGGTGTTTCCTGTTTCACTGGTGTAACAAGCAAATGGATTTACGGCTGAATAAGTGAGTTTTTAATTCAATCAGTTTCTACTTCTTCTATCGTTCGGGTAAAGTTGCCGATGATGTGGGTCCTCACCGATTTCGATGACTGAAATATATTATAAATTCGATGTTTTAAATATCTTTTTCCTTTGAAATAAAGCTCATCGAAATCGGCGAAGAGATAGTATGTACATCGATCGATTTACAAATACAAATTTTTACAATAATATCGTAAACTAAAGCCGATCGACAGAAACTGTAAAGGGAAATGTTGTTCAGAATCATGGCATTGACAACATATCCAAACCTTAAGCTTTTGTCCACTAGTGTAACTATTTCACATTATTTTATAAACATAACAAGAATGCGTCTATCCAAATTTTTGGCTATTTTCCAATATTATATAGCCTACGAAATAAAGGTAAATAATTGCTCCGGGAAGCATCTTTACAATCTTAACCCTTCGTGGGTGGGGTGATCTCGCGTCCTTATTCGGGTGGGGCGGTGCACTCGGTGCGCCAGGCTGTTTTGGGTCAGTTTTACTCAGTTTTGACATTATATCATCAGGTATTCAGACAAATCCATGTAGGTACATTACTAAATATAATTCAGACATTATCAAAAGAACGGTTTTATTGAATATGAGCACAAAATAACTCTCGATCTTCTCGTTAAAATTCGATCGTTGGCGCACTCAGTGCACCGGCCCCACCCTCTAAGGGTAAATAATCTCAAATTAAGAATATTAGTAAACCTAATGTTAAACAAGAGTTACATTGGGTGCATCTTGCACAAAATTGTTAATACTTTGATTAAATCGCGATATATCTTATCAGTTGCGTTCTTCCGTAATAAAGATATTATTGCTGGAAACATTAATCCCAGATTATTCTTTTCACGGCTACAATGATTATAACTTATTTGTCATCGGCAGTTTCCTCGTAAAGGATAATCTTCGACTTTTATTTATCGCGTGCGATTACGATGACAAAAATGAGTAGATCAAATACAAGGCAGTGATAAAATCTACTCAAATGCAGAAGCTGTAGCATAAAAATATGTTCTGAAATTTTTCAGTTCAACTGGCAAAATAATATTGAACAGAAAATTTTAGATATTGGCATAGGGGCTTTAGGGCATCTAAATCGTGAGAGTCGTTTGTGAACGTGTACCAAGATGACCAACGAAAGCAATATGGTGCTGCTTGGACTGTACCGCTGCTTTTAAGCTACCAGTTCGACGTCGACCACTTTTCCTTTTTTATATTTGTTTCTTGACCAACATCTGTCCGCCATACCTTACTATACCGCATTACGTTGACACAGCCCGTACATAACATGCGGATCCGACAACTCCGACGTTATGGTGCAAGGTGCACCGTCTGCCGGGGGGAAGTACAGAGAATTTCTCGGAGAAAAAGCGCCTCGAGGACGCATCAGCGGATACACGTCGCCCCGATGTTGATTTAAAGGCTACAGCGAACTTTTTCAACCGCGGAATCGCAAACAATCAACGAACATGTTTGGAAGAAATAGGTACTCTGTAGCCGCAGACATTTCTTTCATGGTACCCGACAAAAATGTGCAATTTTATTTTGTTGGTCTCCTGGTAACATTTTTATTGACGACTACAGCAAATCTTTCAGTCAATAGAATTGTCCACTACGAAAACGACCAGTTTTGTGAATACATTTCTATTCAGCGGTTCGAGAATTATTTTGTTCGATGATTTGCTTGATATTAGTTCATCTATTTTGTTGCACCGGACTGCAGAGGGAAAATGATGTAGTCCGATGTACAAATGACCTAACAGAAACATTCTGTAAACAGCAGCCAAGTTTTTATAGCCGTAAAAAGTTGTGAGATCAAACAAAATACTGCCAATACTTCATCGATACCATAAATAAACGATGTCTCGTGTTAGAAAAATTCGTGGCACTTCGAGTATATTCATACTTCGAGGCATTTATATGAAAGTATGCATTCTATGCAGTGCAAACTCTTGTGCATAACTGGAATTCATAATCTAGATAACAGCTGCTAGTATTTTCTCTCTTATTTTTACCTTCTCTTTGCTTAAATCTAGTTGAATGCTGCTGCACGGATTCTTGTATAAGTATTCAGGCAAGTAATAAAATTCGAGATTTGAAGGACGTCAGAAGTTTCTAAAATATGATCTGTTCTAAGTCAGAGAGAACGGGTATCATGTTCGCCTGTGGTGGTATAGAAGTTATAAAAAAATTCGTCTTCCAAAGGAAAAGTGGGTCTCCGCTGCCAGCCCGTTTCCATATATGCAGATATCTTAGGAGACAGCACCTTTCACACAAGGTTAGTAAAGTTCCTTCTGAAACCTGTTCTTGTTTTGTCGAAGGAATCGACGCCCCGACTAGCTTCCTATTTTAAACTTATTTACGGATTTGTACAAACGTACATGTAAGCGAGCTGCGAGAGCTACGCGCCAGTTTACTTTTCCCAGCGAATGTTAGCAGGGTGCATATCTAAAATTATCGGCGAACCGTTTATTTATTTCCATGTGGTAATCATCGAATGTGTGTGTGTGTGTGTGTGATAAATATTTGATAAATATAAATCTAAATGGTAAATCATTTTAAGGTATTAACATTTTCAATATTTCCATCTCCTTTACGATTCAGCTGTCTATGTATCCCATTGTTTCTAAAACAATAATAAATATTCCGTTTTGTCGATCGTAACGAATTAATAGAAGTTAGTTTATGTTATCGGCGCACAGGTTCGATCCAAAATTAAAAAAAAAAGCAATTTTGCAATTTAAAAGATTTCTCTCAACGTTTCGATCAAAGTATGGATCATCTTAAAGAGAATTTTGCGTCTGAAAATAATGATCTTAACAGAGAAGAAATGATATATTGACATCTTCAATTTTTAAAATTTTTCAAGAATTTTGAATTTCATCTTCTCAATTTTGCTATAAATGCATAAAGATCCGAAGTCTAATAATTAGCTAAGAAACAACAAATACAAAAGGTCTTGACCATGTAGGATTTTTATTAAACGAGTTATTTGAATAGAAGCGAAAAATTGGGGGATGTAAAGTTAATGTCAAAATTGTTTCGCGGACCCCAGTTTAAGAACCACTGGTCTAGAGGAACGATATATTGTCTTTCCTAGTCTGTTTAATATTGATGGTAATTCAAGATGTAATAAGAGGCAGATGAATTCCTTTTTTTAAAAGTCAACTGAATCTTCTAGGGTGTTATACTTGTAATATTTTAATTGGCTGAATTATGTATGTTGATATGAAATGCGAACAATGTATGCCTCGCTCTAGTTCGAATAAAATTTGATTCGGATGATGGCCAACGCAGCTGCGGAATAGTCGAAAACCGAAAAGGTGGGGGAACGGTCGCGTTCGTCCTCGAGCAATATAAAAACAAGTGGCAAAGTCGAGCTCCCGTTACACCAGTTTCATAAATTACCCGCGGGCGTGTATCGATCTCCCCTAACTTAATCGAAACACGGCAATTCATGCTGGCCCGAATTCGTGCGGCAACGGCGAGCGCACAGCACACAGCACGTGTATCGGGAACCGCTAGGTTCCTCCCGCGTATACATATCGCGAACTTCGAGCATGCACCGACGCCGATTCCGTGGATTTAGCGCGCGTGACACACGCGACGCTTTTCACCATACGAGCCCGGGCAGGATCGTACAGTCCATTAATGGGTTGTCTCACTTTTTTTCCTTTTTCGCGGCCGATACGCTGACCTTGATACCACGTCGCACGTGAAGGAAAAGTGGAAAGGAAACGGCAACCGGCCTTTCTCCGAAGATATTTATTTGCCTTTTCCAATCATCGAGACACTTGATTTCTTTCCTTTGATACGCACAGGCAGCGAAACGTAGATAGAGAGGGGAGGGGAGGTCGGATGTAATTAAAACAAAGCGTTACACTTACGCCGTCACTTGGCCCAGGCCAAATGGAATCCGACTATCCACGTGCGCGCACCAGCCAGCCCCAGCCACTCTTTCACGTCGGACACTTTCACTCGGTACGATCAAGAAAAATGATCCCGATCTGTCTTTGCGTAGGTATACACATAATCGTCCAACGCACCCGTCCTCGGCCACGAGTACAACAGCACTGACCTGCCGTCACAGAGGGAGAAGAGAACGGACCAGGTAACAGAACCTCTCGACTGTTCCTCTCTTGTGTCCTCTTTCTTCTTCGACACTCTCCTTCGTCGCCACCTTCCTTCCTTCTTCTTACCTCGAACCTCCACTCTTTCTCTATCTCACCTCTCCATCCCTCTCTGTCCGTTCTTGCCACCTTGTCCATCTATCCATTCTTCCTCTTCGTCCTCTGACCCTTCTTTCTTCTATTTCCTCTCTCCTCCCCCTTTTCTTAGATTCCTCTCTATCAACAGTTTCCTTTTCTCTTTTCTCTTCGTTTCTCTCGCTTTTTTTCCCGTTTATTTCGCCGTCCGTTCGCCGTTTACCGATCTCCCCTCCGTTTTGTCCTATCGTTGACCTTCTCTCTATCGATTCTGTCCGACGTACGATGTTAGTTAACCGAGGCCTCCTTTTATCCCCCTTTGATTGCGGTACGGTCGGCCCGATAACGAATTATACAAATCCGTCATGCTAATGGAGAGACACGGAGGAAAGATAATACTCTATCCGTATGCTGTTGCTGCTGATGTTACTGCTGCTGTTGTAGTTTCGGTTTTACAAACGCTGCCCCATTATGAGAGTCGACGGCGCAGCATCCGCCTCGGTCGGGCGAGGCGTTCACGCGTTGAAGTTCCTTATGAGGACATCCTGCCCAGAGGTTGGACATATTTTATCGAAATAAAAAGTGTCGGTGACGAGCCGAATGCCCGGTACGATGTTATTTATTGTTCATCGAACCCTGTCCCGAGAAGAAGTTCACGCGACGATTAAAAGACGACGATTAAAAGACGACGATTCTTGTTGCTCATTAACCGCTAAACTGCGGATTTTTATACAGAATCACAGTGTCCGATGTCAGTGGTGAGTAATAGACATGAAATAAAAATGTATGTATTGCACTGTTCGTAATGTTAGTAAATCGAAAATAATGTAACTATAGTAAGGAGCAAAACTGTACCAATAACCACAAGTTTTGTATAAATTGCTAGGAATATAGAAGAATAACAAAAAATCAACATTATGATTATTTTTATCATAGTTAGAAGTAACTTAAGAAATTTTTTTTCAATAATTAATGTCTCCCCGTTTAGGACTGACAACAAAAAATGTCTTAATTTACTTCTAACTATGATAGAAATAATCATAATGTTGATTTTTTGTTATTCTTCTATATTCCTAGCAATAAATAATGATTTATACAAAACTTGTGGTTATTGGGTCAGTTTTGCTCCTTACTGTATGTCCTTGAACTTGTCTAATGTCTTCATAGTTTTGTGCTTCACCTATTCGTTCTTGTCATCAGTGCATGAAGTCCACAGTCTATTAAACACAGAACGAAAGTGTGGAAGTCGTCCATGTAAACAGGAAAATAATCTTGTCCCGTTTATTCATCAGAATTACGCAAAGAAACTGTGGACAAGTATTTCTAATTAAGTACAAACGTCTTGGTTCGCATCTAATACGATATTATCTTACATATACGCTCTATTTAACACTTTCAATCGGAGCTATAGTAAAAGTTCATTTAGCTAGACGTTGTATACGTATATTTTTTAATTGCTGAAATAAGAATAGATTGCATCTGTCGCTCGAAAACACATTTTCTGAAAAACAAATTTTCAATAATGATATAGTACTGATTAGAGGTTCTGAACCTTCGCCGAGTGAAATCTGTTTTCAATGAAATTATCACTGTATACATTATGACTTCCGTATGCACCGGAAGTCGTTCCCAACACCCCAACAGGTTTCATGATACAGTGTCTTGCTTGGCATGCAAATGCGGGAAGATTACCGAACAAGTTTCAAATATGTTCCTCCATTCATTTTATCCGTGTAATAAATTCTTGGAAAATACGAAGAAATGCAAATATGCCTCAACAAATGACTGACCATTAAAGTTTCTTTTGTTGTCATTTACAATAGAATGAAAGTTCGTATTTAATGATACTATTAATCGTGTATGTAATAAATGACTGAACGTATCTAATGAATCATATTTACACTCGTCGTGCTACAAAATATTGAGCATTGATTTTTATCGATTAATTCTGTTACATTTCAAGTTTTTCGTTAAGTCTGCTATCATTTTGCACCTCTATATTTCGTTAATAATTCTACTTCATTCAATAAAAATAGAGAAGTTAATGAAGCTTCGTTTCATTTCATTCATACATGTTAAGAAAGACACACTAAAAATATATGTATAAGAAAATTCAATTTCTAATGCTTAATAAACAGAAATTGCATTAATTTCAAATTGTGCTATCATTTCGTCCCGGAGTGTAACACTACGAAATTAAATTATGCAATTTAGAACACTGGGAAGATTGAAAGAGTTTACCAGCGTCAACATGTAATTTCGAACGTATTACACAATTATAAATGATAAATAGAATAAATGCTATTTGGCTCTTATTTGTTACAATTGATGCAATTAATTTTTATTTTGTATAAAAATCCTCTGTCTACTTATTAAACCCAAGGCCACAGTGGATTCAGTAAGAAAATTAACTGGACGTTACAATTGTCTCCTGTTTTTGATTTTACGAAGAAATCGTTTCAGACGAAGCTATAGTATCCCATGGGGCGCATCCGACGCCGACGATGGCCGAGAATTTTCTTTCACTGTTATTTTGTACGAGGCTTCACGATCATCGTTATTGTTTTTATATGGAATCTTCTCACTGCACAAGAAAATAGGTGTTTCGTTCTACTCACAGAGTAAGGAGACATGCAAATTATCTTCGTTGCTTTCGATCTTATGGATAAACTATTTCACATATTAATTTTCACGAGATTTTAAGATCATTCGTATTTTCCAAAAATAAAACATCTCTACAGTGTCCGAGAAAATAGGCGTTTCGTTCCAGCGTGAACAGGATCACGCACTTCCCTCGTTAGAGGCACCCGATTGGCCTCGTTGACGCGTCAGAGTATGGTAGATCGATATCAACACGGTTGCGATTAGGCCCTTACCTGATGCCCGCGAGTCCTGCTGCCTTTACATCGCCGTAACACCGGTAATCTAGCGGCTAGTAGTGTACGCGCAACGAAGTTCACCGTCTTCTCCCATAACCCCGTGTAGAGCATATTGCTCTCGCGTACAGAGAACGCATTGTTACGCTCGTCAGCTGCTGCTTCGCTTCAAACGAGTACTCTTTCTATATAGGTGGGGAGATGCACCAGGGTTCCGGGGCACGAGTTACGGAGGGGAACCACTGCGCGATAGGAAGAGGGGGCATTCGTTCCCCTCTATTGTTCCCGGCGCATATGCATGGAATTTTCACCCGGCCGATTGTCTCTGCAAATTGGGCATTCGCTGTCAGCTTTCGATCATCAGCACCGTTCGAAAAAAACATATTTCTTAACACTTTACCTACCGGAAGCCTATTAATAGGATTTTCAATAATTCTGCTGTACCAAAAGGAAGCATAGAAATTTTCTTTTACATTGCAATCTTAAATGAAACTATTAGATCACGTTATTGAGGATTACTTGTTAGTTAACAATGAAAATTGCTGTTGCTATTGAAGGTTCCATTAAATAGTGTTTAGCCATGTACCATAGATTTTTCAAAATTATGCAATAATCACCGGTCGGTAATGTGTTAACCCTTAACGCGACTGTCTCATATAAAAGCATAAATTTCAGTGAGCCAGCATCGGCCTCAATTAAGGGTTAAGAGGGTGTCCTGATCTAAAGTGCCATTTGCCAAGCCTTGTTTCGAAGTTTTTGTTAAGAAATCGGACTACTGCTTTGTACTGAGGTTTTAAACGCATGTTTTCTATTACTTGGAGTATTGAATAGAATTTCTTGATGGCAAAATACTTGAAATTGTAGGAGTTATATAGTTCCTTGAAGACAGGCATATAAACAATTGTTCGCTCACTTTCCTTCCAATTATTGTTTAGGAATATCGTTTTTGATAGGAGATCCTAAGCATTCAGTGTGCTTAGTTCAGCTCATTGTCAGTTTGCTCCAAATTGCAAAATTCTTGGCTGTGCGTATATTTATAGAAGAATTAAATTCCGTTGAAGAAAATCTAACAAAGTATTGTTAAACTCACGCCTAATCGAAGGGTGCTCTGTACAAATTTTACAACAAAAATGTTGTCAAAGTCAGGTAGCTTGATAACCCCCACCCTTCGGGTTTTATTTCCGATCAATTTCCAGAAATCGTTCGACCTTCGTGGGGAAGCTGCATTTTTAAGTATAAACGCTATTTATATGGAAAACGTTTCGAAAGTAATCTGTTTGTAGTTTGTATACGTACCCGAGAGAGAGCCAATGATTGGGAGAAAGTAGAGTCGCGCGCGAAAAATGTTCTTTGGAAAAAATCAATTTCGATATTGCAAGACGGACTCCTCTGATTAATTCATTAATCTTAGAAAAGCTAGCAATAAGTCACAGGATAAGGCAACAGGTACAATCTGCTACTAAAGCCTATTTGTTTCCGATCATGTTTTTCAAAGATAAAATTCTTGTTTAGCTATATAAAAACAATTTCGAAAGAAAAATTTAATTCTTATTTTTACTTGAATTCCTATTAAACTTTCTGAGGTGTTCTCAGAAAGAATTGTATTGTTTCGATCTACTATTTCTTGCACATGTTTCTACGCTATTATTGATTGTATCACTTAGGGAAGACTTATGATTTCAAAAGTGACTAACGTGAAATGTACTTTCACGGAAGTGAAATGTAACCGCGCGAAGGCCATGTAATACGATAGATCCTGCAGCTGTCAAATGCACGGCGACTGCAGGGTCAATTTGGACCCATAGTGCTCATCTCATATCTACCAAGTTGAAAAGAAAATGTTGTATTTATTTATTTTGTTAATTCTTCATGTCTGTAATAGAATTGAGTGAAACTTGAATAAAACAGTGAGTAAGTAAAATACTATTATCTTTTATTAGCGTAAATTTTACTATACAAGTCAGATTAAAATGTTATAATTATTTTTGCTATACTTATTAGTAGATAACAAATTTTTATTAGTTATTACTATTTAATCTTGCTGATGCAGTTAAAGATAAAAATCGAATGTAGCAATTGATTTAGTATTAAGTTAATAGACTAGAATACTAAATTAAAAAATTGTTTATACATTCCTGTTTTGTTCATTGTATAAAATGGAAAATATTAAAATATGATGGAAAAATTTTTTTAACAAGTTGAAAATTGTCGGTAATTTACCTACCGAATTCTCAGAAATCACCGACGAGATACCGTCAGCAAGTCTGTGCTATCAGCGCCAGCCTTATAGCACCGACGAGATATAAGCACCGACGAGATACTATTAAGTTTTGCTTTTAATATTGGAACCAACATCGTCTGAAATATCTGCTCGGTACAGAATGTAACAATTCATGATGATCAATATATATCATATATATGGTTCCGTGATGATTTGCCTTCTCACCGACGAGAATCTCCTCAGTAGCCTTCTGCACCGACGAGATCATGTCGATGACCTTCTGTTTCTTACTCCAGTCAGAATATATCTTAGAGGGCGTAAGAGGACACCGAAATTTTCGAATGACACGAACTCCCATAAGGCTGACAGTCTCGTCGGTGGCAGCACTATACCGGAGGCAACTCAGAACCCGGGCATGAGCACTCTCTTATCCTCTCTGGTATCGCTGATTAGCATAGGGGCTGGCAGCACCAGCCAGCACCGACGAGATTGTATCTCGAAATGCAGATGACGTGACTGACTTGCACCAATCTTCACGTACTTGCAACCATGTAAATCGATCCATTTGTTTACGGAGGTCGTCTGCTACTTCAGCGTATTCTACCAGTGTTTTGAGATCGAATATTATGCTCTGAATTGAGTTTTTATGTGACTTTAAACAGGAACAGAGCAGCAATGCCAGGAACTGAAGTTAGTATCGTCAACCTTTGCATAAATACGCATTTAAATGTATAAAATATAGTTAAGTATTCATTTGACAGTTCTACCTGTCAAACCGTGTGGATATTATTCTTCGCATCTCAATCGAAGATAGAAATCTACTTGATGAATCGGATTTTTATCTTTGTTCTTGTATCTTTTCGTTTACATATTTTTTGATGTACATTAAAATGATATAATTTATATAGGACAACACGACGGAACTAGGGGAAATAGAAAACGTCAGGGTTGTGGTCCGTGTTCGACCTCTAAATGGAAAAGAGTTGGATGGGCATGGCAAAAATATAGTACACGTAGATACTATAAACAGTGAAATAACCGTTGAAAATCCCAATGCTGCGCAAGGAGAACCACCGAAAGTTTTCTCGTTTGATGCTGTCTTCGACACCGATTCGTCACAGGTCGATATTTATAATGAAACAGCAAGACCTATCGTCGACAAAGTTCTACAAGGATACAATGGAACCATATTTGCATACGGGCAGACTGGCACTGGTAAAACTTATACCATGTCAGGGGCTAAAACGTCTCCCCAGCTTAGAGGTATTATCCCAAACAGCTTTGCACATATCTTCGGGTATATAGCTAAAGCACACGACAATCAGAAGTAAGTTAATTAAATTGATCTCAGATTCTATAGGTTCCCTGTATAAGTAATAAAGTGTCTGAAACAAAGCTTGTATTTCAATTTCAATTATAGATTCCTTGTGCGTGCAACGTACTTAGAGATTTACAATGAAGAAGTTAGGGATCTATTAGGTAAAGATCAAAATACCAGACTGGAAGTGAAAGAAAGACCAGATATCGGAGTGTTCGTCAAAGACCTTAGCGGTTATGTCGTAAATAATGCAGATGATCTTGATCGAATAATGTCACTTGGTAATAAAAATCGTAAGTATATTTTTAAAAATGATCAGGTTACAAAAATCGTATAATTTTATCAACAATTTTATCACTTGTAATGAACTGTAATTACTTGTTCTTCCAATGTGTAGGCGTTGTGGGAGCTACAGCAATGAATGTATCAAGTTCTAGGTCCCACGCAATATTTACAATCACAGTCGAATCTAGTCAGCTTGGGGAGGATGGTGAACAGCACGTTAAAATGGGCAAACTACATTTAGTTGATTTAGCTGTACGCAATTTCTACCATTAGCTTTGCATATATTTTTCAAAAGACATGTGCTAAATTGTTATATTGTATCAGGGTTCAGAAAGACAAAGCAAAACAAAAGCTACTGGAGTTCGTTTAAGAGAAGCAACGAAGATTAATTTGTCACTTTCAACATTGGGTAATGTAATATCTGCATTGGTTGATGGTCAAAGTTCTCATGTGCCTTACAGAAATTCGAAATTGACACGATTGCTTCAAGACTCTTTGGGTGGTAATTCAAAGACGCTAATGGTAATATTTGCATGTTCTAATGGTAATTAGTATTAGGTATGGGAATAAGTTTCCGCCCTTTTGGAGATGTCATTGTACTTAAGTACATGTTTTTGAAAGGTCTATGTCTAAGCTTCAAAACGCAGTTAGTGGCAATTGTTTCGAGCGCGAACAGCAGTCAATTTTTCGCATGGAAAATGTCGACTTTTGTTGCGAGTAAGCAGCATTTGCGGGAAGTCATGTTGCATTATTTTGTTTTAAAGAAAGGTGTTACATATATATATTTATTATATATTTACGGGGACGATGCTCCATCAAATACAAGATTTCGACGTAAGGGCAAAGAGTGCGATGGTGTGCCAAAAAATTCGAAGATACAGATTTCCCAGCATTGCTTGATGGAAATCCACGTCAAACACTTGCAGAACTGTCAATTGAATTAAACGTCCATCGATCTACTGTTGGAAAACGTTTTCACGCTATGGGAATTGTTAGACGCTTCTTTTCAACAAAAAGGGTTGGAAACTTATTCGCATACCCAATAATTTATTCAGTACTGGCTTGTAATTGACCATTTAAATCATCACTTAAATCTAGTGCGCGAACGTGAGTCCAGCAGATATAAATTACGACGAAACCATAAGTACACTCCGTTATGCGAACCGTGCTAAGAATATTAAAAACAGAGCGAGGATCAATGAAGATCCAAAAGATGCTTTACTTCGTCAATTTCAAGTGGAAATTGAACAACTGCGCAAACAATTAGAAGAGAATGGTGCAGAGATCTCCGAATCTGAGGACGAGTCCGAAGATTCTGAAGCAACGGGAGAAACAAAGCTAGAAAAGAAAGCTAGGCGTAGAAGAAGTCAAATATTAACAATGGAAGAGTTAGAAGACAGAGATGCAGACTCCACTGAAAAAATTGACAAAGCTGAGCGAGAGGATAAAAGTCCAGACGACAAAGATGTTATGGAATTGAAAAAAACTCAGTAAGTTTTTAAACTCGTTAATCTCAATAGCAAGGTATGTACGAGATATTAATTTTTTATAGGAACGAGAAGGAAGCGTTGCGAGACAAAATGCAAAATTTGCAAAACAAAATCTTAGTTGGCGGTGAGAACTTGTTGGAAAAAGCTGAGGAGCAAGAACACTTATTAGCTGCTGCAGCAATTGAACTTGAACAACGTAAAAGCAGAGAAGAACAACTGAAGAAAGCTATCGAAGCGAAAGAAGCTGAACGCATTGACATAGAAGAGAAATATTCTTCCCTGCAAGAAGAAGCAGCTGGGAAAACAAAAAAATTGGCCCGTGTATATACAATGTTAATGTCTATAAAAGCAGAATTATCTGATTTACAGCAAGAACACCAAAGGGAGATGGAAGGGCTCTTAGAAGGTGTCAGAGGTATTGGAAGAGAATTACAGCTTCAAGAATTAATAGTAAATAGTTACATTCCTGTTCAATATCAAGTAAGTAAAATTTAATTTTATAAATGTAAACGCATGAAATTAATAGGACCTGTAGTAGTAAGAATTTGACTTTTTTGGGAATATTTGTACAATACATTTGCTATATAGTTATAAGAAAAAATTTGAATTAATTAACAGTTATTTTATTGAATTACACACAATATGTAAATTATCTGAATCCGAAACTTATTATTTTTATTCCAATTACAGACAATGATTGAGAGATATGTTCATTGGAATGAAGACATTGGAGAATGGCAATTGAAATGTGTAGCATACACTGGTAATAATATGCGCAAAGCACAAGCAACTCCACCCGTAGGAAACAACAAAGATGTAGGTTTTATGTCTAATCGTACTGGATAAATAAATATAGGAGAATTTATACGAATTTCTCGTTATAGCAAACGCAACCAGATATGTCGAATATATATCTTTCTTACAACACTGGAATTGACAATACTTTCGCGCAACCAAAAAAAATAAGAGGCCGATCTGGAGTTCCTAGGCCAACTACTGCACATAAACGTACTCCGCATTAAAAGTATATTTAAGCTATAAATTGATAGAGATATTTATTTTTCAACGAGTACCTTTTTTAGTATTTTTTCAGAGTATTATATTTATTTTTGTTTGTATCATTTGTACGAGGAGCGTTATACTACATGGACTTATATATATACTTACTCTTATTTTAAGCCACTTGCGTTTAATCCCATTTCAAATATTATACGAAAGAATAGAATGATATCTCGATATCTTTCATTATTATAAAACTATATAATATGAAACTACAACAATGGAAAAGAGAACATAAATCTTAATTCGTATTGATTAATTATATTCATTCAATCGTCTTGCGTGTAGATGTAAAAAGAAGTTGTGGATAAATTTGTATCGGAAGTTATACACCTTGAATTAGTAGAATCAAATGTTATTTTGGTTCAGATAACTTTATCGTTAGTTATCAAAATTATAACACTTGAAATGAATTGTCATGATATAGTAAGAGTTTAGGTTTTTATTCATTTCTATATCTCTCTGTGATGTTTGTTAAATATTGGACGTCGAAGTTTAATTTAATAATGAATATGAATTAATAGAAAGTATACATTTTCATATTTAATAGCATGCAACCTAATTATTACTATTACTAAATAGAAAGTTGATCTAAAGACTTTAGAGTGGAAAATATGTACTGTACCTGTCCGATAAGAAATAAAATGTTTTGCTCTACATGAAAATATTAGGTACATATAATTAAAGGAATGGGAATGCAATATTTATCAAATAATTGTGTTAGCATAGTTGCGTCTTTTTACATTGCCATTCGCGTATACTTTGATAAGAATTAGATTTTTTAGCACGACGATAATACTGTAGCACGTATTTCATAGTATTCTTTAGTCGACAGTATTTTACAACAATCATTTGAAAAATACATAATCGTTTATATTTTTCTTTCCAAGTTCCAGTTCATTTGTTAACGAAAACATTTAAATCAGATGAAAATAATTGAGATTATTCTATAATCTCATATTAAGAAAATAAAGTGTATTCTACAGTTTTATCGGTCTATATCTTGAGTTATATCGAAGCACGTACATTCTTTAATTACTGTGATAATAAAATGCTTGTATTATTTTTAATTCATTTTACGGATTATTTTACATAATCAAAATAGTTGAATACTTGTAATCATTATTGTGTGCATGTTATGCTTTTTTTTATATATATATATAATTTACGAAATAAACATGAATTATTATAATGTGTTTATCTTGTTTCAATATTTATTTATAACATATATTATAAAAAATCTATATTAAGTTTCAATAACAAGAAAGATTTTATTTATTGCCTTTTTCACTTAAAATACTCTTTAATCCATTGTCTTATGTAGTAACGGTGATAATTTCGTGTTAAAATTACACTGCGAGGATCCTCTTTATGACTGCCTCTTAAATCAAGATGATGTGCACCTTCCGGAATTATTATTGCAACTGCGGACACAGATAAATTCCTTACTACTCCACCACCAGTCCATGGATCCATTAGGCCATTACTAAACAAACATAACAATTATACATTACAAAATGAAAAATATTCCTTTTCTCTGCAATGTTTTCTTTTGGACAGAATTGCGTAATGGTAGTAATATGTACCTAAAAACTATATTTGTTGCTGTTGACAAATCTGTACATCCATATTGTTTGCAAACTAGATTTGGCTGTGGTTTTACAGAGAATTTCTCCTCACAATCCTTTGCATATTCATTAAAATTCCATTCTTCACGTTCAAACATATCATTTATTCCGGTTGAACACATAGGCATTACCATTTCTGTACAAGCTTGATAAGGCCAACCTCTAGCATCTAAACTCGAAGATAAATCAGTATCATTTATATTTAAACACTTCGTGTCACCAGTGTAATTAGTATATACATTAATTGCTTGATATACGGCTAGCAGTAAGTCTTTCCCTGTTAGCGATCCGTTTGTTAGATGCCTGCATACAGCCTACAATAGAAATTAAATGTTCAAGCTATAACACAAGAAAGTTGAGTACAAGTTATGTTTATTAAATTATTGATAAGAATTAGTACACCTACATTAACTGGATAAGCAGGTAAAGGCGCCAAGAAATTAGCCTTGTATGGATAATTCATCATAGCAACGTTTCCGTAAATATCTTTCAAATAATCTTTTAGTTGTTTCACTTGAGAATTATTCTTTAATGGCTCGCAAAGTTTCCAGTTATCTGATAACCACGTTTTTCCTGCATCTATTAAAAAGAGTGACAATCCTCTTAGAAGCATTGTATAAAATATGCAGGATGTTCAGCATCAGGTAGAGAACAATTTAAGGATGATTTTTCATAACAATACGAGTTGAAATTACCGGTAGATTTTTTGAAAATCTAATCGAAACCATAATTTTCTTCCACCTGTTGCTAAACACTCTATATTCAAACATCATACTTGAGCGGTATTAAAACTAGTGTTCCTGATTTCTCAACATTTTTCATTTCTCGAGAAATGAGAAATAAGACTATATTTCTTGAGAATTCTCGAGAAGGAACACTAATTAAAACCCGTCTACTATATGGGAAAATGTATTCTCCCCTATAGCTTAAACGAGTATAGTTTAAATATGTAGAATACGGAAAAAAGGAAATTGATTTATTACCACTTGATGCTACATTGTTAATTGCAGTCCATGACTTTTTAATATTGTCTGGGCAATTTGGATGAGCCATTTTAAAATCTGAACTTAGTATTCGATTAAAAGATCCACACTCTACAATACCAGTGAATTGAAGGATTGGAGCTGAAGCTGCAATTGCTCTGAAACATTATTTTTGATTTATATCATAAGTTACACATATAGCATCAAACATTTATACATTATTACTATGAATTTCTTTAATTACTGACCCCTGCACAATATTAGGATACTTCATACGAATCCATGCACTAAGCATGCCACCATATGAGCCCCCGAAGACAATCACTGGACTCTGTTTATATTTTTGTGAGGATTTTAAGTATTGAATAAGGTCAACATAATCTGCTAAAGCCTGCTGAGATGTTAAGTATCCTAAATGTTTAGAATCGTTGTAAGATTTATTACCATATGGCATAGATTCTCCATAATAACGATGTTCAGCAAAAATTACTAATGCATGAAATTCTGCTGCAATTTCCCACATAAATCCCTGCAAAAATAATATTCAATTTATCATTTAAGAGACGATAATCATAAGGTTTTAATTAAACATCATTGGGTTGGCAAATAAGTTTGTTCGGTTTTTGTGATTTATTCTACTCTAAAAAGCCGAACAAACTTATTTGCCAACCCAATAACATATTAAAAATTCCATTTCTATGATTTAGTCTTACCGTATTTTGAGCAAAAACCTCAATGTTACCCTCATTGCCGGTATAAAAGAAAATTGGTGGAGCATTCTCTTCTTGCCAAGTATCATTTATAAGGTACCTTAATTTGAACGTATCTTCAACAGAAAAACTAAAGTGATCCACCTACAAAAAGATACTCATTTATTCTATTTATCTACCCAAACAAATTTACACATTTAAAAAAACCTTATAATTTAAATTCGTCTAATATTTTCTATATCCTCCTAAAAAAATGTTTAACTTTACAAACGCGTAAATTATTCATAATATATTCAAATAATTCAAATTGGAGAATTATTGTAAAAATTCAATGAATAAGAAAAGTTATAAATACATACCGGCATTTCAATCGTTTTAATTTCATACTTGTAATTCGCATTGTGTAATTCTTTCTTAAAATCACTATTAAATCTATGTGACAAAAATCTTGACGAAGAAGGTTGCCATAACATAAAAAATATTACAAGTAAAATATATTGGAACTCCATTGCAATCTATCGCAAATAAGAAAAACAACAAATCTAATAACATATGACTGGCGCGAAGTTCGCGCCGCGAACGCCAACATGGAGAAACGAAACTGACATGTACAATCCCAGCACCCCTGACCTACAGCACCGACGAGATACCAGAGATATATACTCTCTCCCAGATAGCACACCGGCTCGATTTTAACCGGGCCCTAGATGCCAGTCAATGCCAGTATACAGAACAGAAGGCGGGTCATATGAATGTGGCAGAAGTGGTTAAAGTAAAAAAATAAGACTTTGAGGACGATTTGTCTAGATTGATCTTTTATCTGGCGTTGTTGACTACTGACAAATACCCGTGTTTATATTATCACTAAATGAAATCCCGCACCCTTGCAATCTTGCAAATGGGCCGAATACCGGCCCGGCCGGCAGGCCCTGGGCTCGAGCCCCCTGCAGGTGATATCCGCGCCAATGCGCGCACAAGGGCCCGGCAAAAATCGAGCCGGTGTGCTATCTGGGAGAGCCACTAAATATATAAGTTTTATATATACTCTCTAATATATTGAAGATCAAGCCATTTTATAAAAATTAGGATGGGCAAAAAATATTTTTTATTTACTAGAAGATACACATGTTTTGTTGTATTTTACAAATTTGCAGATACCGTATGTGGATAAAGATTTGCAGTCTAGTAATAATATGCAAGATATCAAACTCCGTGTCTATACTCTATACTGGTCTATACGAAGTCTTCGTACGAGGATGCACGAGGACTCCATTGGACTCCATTTTCTACTTGTAGCCTCCGTAATTCCGTAATATCCCGGGCAGCATTTTACTCACGATGTTTCCGAAATATATTGGAAGGTTCCTATTCAGAAATGTTAATTCCTCTAAGTGTAATGTTCGTAGTATGTCGCAAACACCCAATGTTCATTCCAAAGAAGCACTTGGAAAGCATATGAAAGTACAGGTTAGCGGTGTTCCATTACTTTTCGATATAACGATAACAACTTATTTACTTCATATATCGTCCATATTTTCACTCAGTCCGATCAATTTGCTCTTGAAAAGCGAAAACTTAAATTTTATTCATCGCCTGTCGCTCGTAAACGAAACGTGGTAGTTGGTCAAAGAAAAGTTTATTAATGTAGGGTTGGGTCCGTGCAGTCAGAAAAATGAAAGACAACATTTTCGTTGACGTTTCCGACGGATTATCGCCAAATATGTTGCAAATTGTTATTCCGAAATCCAACAAACCAGAGAAGTTGAGTTACGGTTGTAGTATTGCGGCAGAAGGAGAATTAGGTTTGGGTCCGAATGGTAAGATTGAGTTGCACGCTAGCAATGTTACAGTAATCGGTGAATGCGATGTTATGGATGGGTATCCATTTGCTCCGAGGAAACAGTATAATGACGAATACGTTAGACAGTATTTACACTTGAGGCCAAGAACTAAAGCCTTTTCTAGTTTACTTAGGCTGCGAGGTCTAATGTCTGCAGCCATTGGAAGTTATTTTGAAGATAGAGCATTCGTTAATGTACATACCCCAGTTTTAACTTCGAATGACTGCGAAGGTGCTGGTGAATTGTTTTTAGTAAAACCACACTCCACAGACATATTAAAGAGTATGAAAAGGGAGGGTATGACAGAAGAAGAATCTTATTTCAATACTAAAGCTTTTTTAACAGTTTCTGGGCAACTGCATTTAGAAGTTGTTGCAAGGTGAATATACAACACAATTGTGCGAAAGACAGGCAGTAGAATTGTTAAAGATACATGTATTATTGCTAAACTTTTTCAGAGCTCTTACGAAGGTATACACTTTCGGGCCAACTTTTAGAGCTGAAAATTCTAAGTCAAGATTGCATTTGTCTGAGTTTTACATGTTAGAGGCAGAAATTGCATTTGTCGATAGTCTTGATGATATAATGGATGAAGTGGAATCACTGATCAAATATGTCACCAAAGATGTAGTTGAAAGAGGTGCTTCAGATATGAACGCGATTGGTAGTCAGGAACCAGAGTGGTTGAATCAAAAGTTTACGCGTATAACGTACAATGATGCGATTAAGATATTAGAGAGTAACGATAAGACATTAAAAATTCCTGTATACGGAGAAGCATTTACCAAAGAACAAGAATTATTTTTAGTGGAGCAAAATAATAATATTCCTATATTTGTTACAAATTGGCCAAAAGAGATTAAGCCTTTTTATATGAAAGAATGTAAAGATGATACTTCAAAGGTGAGGGGCATGGACTAAGAATCATGTGATGCTTTTAACTAATAAGTATTGAGTATTATACTTTTCTTTGAAGGTTGCTGCTATGGACCTCTTAGTACCTTTAGTAGGGGAGTTAGTAGGAGGGAGTTTGCGTGAAGACGATTACGAAAAATTACAGTCAAAGTTACCTTCAACATCTAATCTGTCTTGGTACTTAGAACTTCGTAAACACGGCAATGTTCCAACAGGAGGCTATGGGTTAGGCTTTGAGAGATTATTGCAATGTTTTCTGGGCATATCTAATATTAAGGACACGCTACCATTCCCCAGATGGCCACACAATTGCAATTTATAAATAAAGGTTTCAGGATTATTGCGTACTTGATTCTTCCTGAACATAATAGCTATCGTACACTATTCAGGTACCAAAATAAAGTATCATTTAAAAGACAAAGAGTAAAGTATTATTCTAAAAAGGAGTTCCGTGGATAAGTGGATTTTGTCTTTTGAGGGTAACATTAAATGTTCACTCGGATGTGTAAAGAAAGCACAATTTTATTCAATTTATTTCAGTGTAATCTAAAACGTTCAATGTTACAAAGTTCCATTATACTAAGGACAAGGAGTAAACAGTAACTTTAATACATACTCACGTTTTTTTTTCTAAAAATAAGTTTTATTGAATCTCGAGATAAATCTCAACTAAAGGATAACTTTCTTATCAATACCTTTTTTCTTTATTTGTTCAAATAATTTTGAACTCCGAAGGTATTTTTTCAGCAATGACGATTACCGTAAGGGATTCTTTTTAGAAAGGTAAATTTAGGATTATAAATAAGCAACCAAAGGTAGTCAGACCCCGAATAATCAACAAGATTTCTTTTTATACAACAAAATAATCCTCCTCTAGTAGTAACTGTTTTTCTTCCTTACCCAATATCGTCGCGATTATTTTAATGTTGATATTTTTTATGTACATTATAATCAACAATTTCATATATCACACAATTTGTACATCTAACTGAATCGAGTAATATCTCACTCTCACTTTTCGCTTTCTCTCTCTCTCTCTCTTTCTCCCTCTCCCTTTGCCTTTACTTCTTACAGGACACCTTGGTTGTCGTTCTCGTGAAATGAAATCGGGATTTTACACCTTTAGAAAACAATCACATCGAGTACCTTTCGAATGTTTTTACAAAGTACAAACGGTATGAAATTCTTAGTCTCTTGTGCATATTAATGGTGCATTTCCGACAACTCTCTGTCACGAAACGCGATTGCACTTCTCGTGTTCGGGAATGCTACTTTGACCATCGTATACCTCGCTCTAATTAAATCGTGTTTCAATTATTAAATATGTACAGTTCTTATTCTCTTTTTCGGCTTAATTAAGACTTAAAAAAATGAAGAGCTAAAGACGCACACGCACGCGCGTTCATACTTCCACACATACGTACAAACGCGTTGTATTACATACATTATAACTTATACGACATGATATATAGATGCATAGAAATAAGGATCATGATTAATTTTTGCACCAATGATTGGCAGTCCGAAGATAGAAATGCTCAAGGTAAAGACAGGTATATGAAATCTAAGAACGAAAATGCATACGCGAAATACGCACGCCGAAGAGAATGAATAGGATAATAAAAAAAAGAGAGAATAAAAAAAATTAGGTCAACGTATCATCAGGTCGTATAAGTTGCACAGTTTATGATGTATATCGCGTAAATACTTAAATCTTAAGTAACGCTATGCACAAAATACGTTCGAGATATCACACGCAAACGCCTCGCGCGCGCTCATGCATACACACACGCATGCATCTCAAATACGTGTAATATATTACAGGTACTATTTACATAATCGAGCAGAGTCCCGACAACTCTTGCCCTCTTTCCACGGGAGGCAAATTGGACAATTTTCTACCTTGCAAAGCAGGTTTCACGGAGGCAGGCACCAAAGGTTCCGTTGCTTCTTCAACGGGTGTCTCAACTACAGGTTTCTCCTTCTCCTTCGATTCTTCCGGCTCTTTGTTGATACACAACGGCTTCGTAATGTTAATTTTGATGCGAGATGGTGCTGCTGGAATAGCTGCGGGTGTAGAATCCAATTCTACGTTTCCATCTATGGAACTTTTCACGGCAGCGTACGTTGTGTCGACCGATGCGGGTTCTGCGATTACGCTCTCTTCTGGATCTAATTGTGAAATTATTCCAGGAATTTTGAAAGATTAGTACACATCAAATTGCATATCAAACGGTAAACAAGAGAAAGATTAAAGCGTGAATGTTCTGCAATTAAGTTTATAAACTGTTCGAGAACTGTCGAACTGCGAAACAAATTTTCTAAACTTCCTTTCTACAATGATTCCAGTTTCTTTTTCGTATATCGTAATTATACCGATAAAAATATCAAACATACCTGGTTCCGGATCAACAGGTTCCTCTTTCACTTCCACGTTGCGAAAATCAACACCGCCGTAATCGAATTGCTCTTCTTCCAATTGCTCCTCGGGTTCGTCGATTGGCTCTTCTTTAATTTTAATATTTTGAAAGGGATTATCAATAGTCTCTGGTTGACATCCTTCCATTTCAGTCGTAGATACAGCGTCTTTATCTACGTTTTCAGCATCAACAGATTCCTCGTTATTGTTTTGCGATTCTTGATCTTCTTCTACATTATCGTTCTGCTCTGTCTCCATTGTGTCTACAACCGCAGCTTCATCTTCTTTATGAGTAGCTTCAGGAGATTCATCTTGAACGATTCCTTCCATCATTTCATCGGTTGCTTCTGTTGTTTCGTTTTCGGCATTCGACGTTGCCGCGGTTGATTCTTCAGTCTTAAGTTCATCCGCGAGAGTTTCATCGGAACTTTCCTTCTTTTCATCCTCCATTTCTTCGATGGTTTCCTCGAGCGCTAGCGCCGACTTTTCCAAAGCTCTCTGGTGACGTGGAAAAAAAGAAATGGAAAGTATTAGATTTCGATTTGTTAAGAAGTATATCAGTCCAAATGTGTGTTGCTAGTAACTATAAACGTGCAACAAAGAATTACGGAAATAAAATTTGTCATTTCCACTCTCTACATTGTACATACTAACGTATATACAGGATTATCCAAAGTATGTGAAAACGTCACTTGAGGGTTCGCCTCTCAAAAACAGTGAAACAAGTTGTACATAGTATTCGCTCTTAAAAACAGTGAAATAAATAGTACATAAGGTCACTCCATGCCAAATCGATCACTTTTTGCAGGCACCATCGTCGATTTTGTTCTAAATGAAATATGTTGTAGTCCATGTGAAATTAGGGGGGGGGGGGTTTAAGTCATCATTTTGCTGGTTTCGAATTTTTTTTAGAAATGGCAGGACTTCATAGTCTAATAAAAGTAGAATAAAACAAAAAAAGTGTAGGTCAATCGGACAAACATTTCCTGAGATAAAAATTCGTAAGCAAGACCCGTTTTCGTCAAAATGGGCAAAAATTGAACACTTTGAAGGCCTGCCATTTTTAAAAAAATTCGAAACCGGCAAAATGATGACTTAAACCCCCCCTAATTTCACATGGACTACAACATATTTCATTTAGAACAAAATCGGCGATGGTGTGGAATGACCCCATAGTATTTTAGGGTTGTTTCCATTACGATGCAATATGTACTTAACAAGTTATATATATATATAAAAAAATAATTTTACCACCATTGTCATTATTACGTTTCCAAAATTCTAAAAATGAACACGAATAAGAACGGAGTAGCGCATCTATATCTGTATGAAGAAAAATTCTATGGAAAGGAAAAAGATGAACTGAAAGATATATTGCAGCCTTTACTTTACGTTCATCAGTGCCTAATTACTTCCACTATATCTATACGTGAAGAAACAGAGTGCAATATATTAATTATTATTAATAAGCACATACCACAAGACTCTTTTCCTATTTTTTTGTAAGAATGCAACAAATAGAAAATTCGTTAATAAACTTATACCGATACGTAATTGCTCGAATATATGACGGAGAATTGTCAACACACACCCTATTACAAGAGAAAAGGTACAAACCTTGTAGTCCTCTAGACACAGTGGATGGTAATTCTTTTCTTCGAAATTAATCGCCGGTCTTAAATGCCACTCCTCCTTCTCTTCGTTGTAAAATTGTTCAAATGCATCATGGCACACTTGGCACCTGGAATCCTCGTCGGATCCAGTAGGAACACTAGGTTGCAACGCTTCCTGAGGAGACTCTTCAGCTGTAATACCTTCTATATCCGCTGTTTGCTTTTCCGTTTCGAACCAACTTTGTGCTGAAAGAAAAAGAAAATGCGTTAGTTACATTTTCATTATACCAAGTACAAGTCACATACTGTAGAAGTATACAATTTTTAAGTCCTGTACCTCTATCTTCCAGGTCTTCGATTTCCTCAAATTGTATCCAATCGCTAACATCGTAATACCATGGCCGTGAATGAGCTTTCCTGGCAGAATCCCTTTCTCGTCTGTTCTGTCTGAAATGCCAATCCAGATGATGACTGTACCGAGTTGCCAATTCTGGCGCGAATCTAGCACCGCAAGAGCTACACTGCATGCCACTGTACAATGCTGCTGCAATCGCCGGTTGTTTACTGGAAAAAGTACAATTATACATGTATCAACGGAAACTAAAAATGCAATCTTAACTAACGCTAAACATCGATGCTAGGCATTTTCGCAGAAAATATGCTTACACTTTCAGCGTCTCTGGTTTATCGAACGAGACAGGAATAATTTCCGGCTCCTTCTTTTCTTCCTCCTCTGGTTTCTTTTGCTCGGCGAGATTTGGTACAATACCCGTTTCGACGAGCCTCTGGAATAGCTCGTTCATGTTCAATGGTAACGACAATGCAGGAGCAGTTGTCGCTGGATTCTCCGCTGGTTCTGCTTGATAAGACAAACCAGACGCTGGTGCCATTGCAGATGGCAATACCGAAGATAACATATCCAACTGCAAGTCTGAAATTAAGAGAATTTTGGCTACAAGACTAATGAAACGTTCCACAGAAATGTACGCAGAAGCTACGCCCAGGAATTCGCAAGAGGACTGCAAATATTACTCTACCAATGTAATATTTACCCGGTTTAGGTGTAGACCGAAGATCAGAGCCGTCCTGCGAGGTTGATTCCGGTTCAACGGTAGAGAATTGCGCTGGTGCAGCGGCCGCGTCCACTTTTGGTTTCTGCGTGACAATTGGCGGCGGTGTAGGTGGCGATTCGATTGGTTCCTCGCCTCTCATGCCAGCAATTTTAACGTAACCGGGCCGAACGTCTCTTGGCAGCACCGAAAATCTTATAAAATGCTTCTTGTCCCTAACGATAATAGGCTTAGGCAGTCCTCCGAACTCAACTTTAAACGGACGTCCGTTCAAAAGAACTGTTTGTAGCGAGTCTATAAACTCAAGCGTATGTGGTTTTCCTTCGATTTCAAATCTGTAAAAATTCCAATGGTTTTTTAATATTAAAAATTCATTAGAATTAAAATCAAATGATGCGCCGAATTATATAAAGAAAAATTACATTTGCGGTTTCGCGTCCAAAAAGACCGGCACCATGTTCCTGGCATTAATGATAAGGTTAATTTTAGCAACTACCAAGTCGGTTCTCTTTACGGTACCAATCTTGACTTGCGGCGGAGGTCCTTCAAGCTTGATACTGACTTTCTTACCGCCAAGTTCTATTGTTATAGGCATGCCGCCGAAATAACATTCATACCATCGGTCGTCAACATACAATTCTCTCGTTGGCGCACCTAATTTAATTCTGAAAACAACGTTAAGTCATTTATTAATTTCTCAAAGATGTACATTAATAAGCAGACTGTGCGAATATCTGAATACATACCTGTGAACTTCACCTTCGTACATGAACTCTTTGTATTGATCATTAAATGCGCAGGTTATAGTATCTTTGTCATCGATTAAAATCCGTCTTATGCCGTCCTGGAATCCAATCTCCCTTGGATCGTCCCAATTCATGAAAACTACTCCGGTCTGTCCATAATATCTAATTTCGCGTGGTATGTTATCAATGTTTATAGACTTCATGGTATCTCTTGCAATTTCATCTAATAATTTCGTATCTGGCGGTGGTAGTCCACGGCTGTGGGCATTCGAATTCTTTGCGATTGTACTCGAATAATTTTGATCTCCATCTTCAAGATCGAATTTTGAGGACGAACTTGGCGATACGTTTCTTGTGGCTAAAGAAGTTATGCTTGGGTTCGACATAATATTCGATATTGGTCCATTGTTTAGCATCATTGCAGGACCGTTTATGCCTGATAGCGATATGGGCGGATTAGGCATGCCCATTGGACCGATTGGACCGTTCGGTAAAAGATTCGACATGAGAGGCCCGTTTGGCCCCATAGGTCCCATCATCCCCGGTCCCAAACGGGGATTCGGACCGAGATTATGATTAAAACCACCGTGATATTGATAATCTGGTCGCATTGGCCCAAAGTGTCTTGGATTCTGCCATGGACCAACAGGCCTGAAGTCCGAATTGAAGTGTCCTTGAGGACCATACGCTGGACCTGGCGGATGTGCCCACGGTCCTGGTTGTTGCCATGGTTGATTTTGCCACCTCGGACCATTCGTGTTCCGTGGGAGCGGATGATCTTTACTCCTCATGACTTCTTTATCGCTCGAAGGACTGAAGGTCGGTGCGCGATCACCTGAACCAGCTATATCCAAATTTACACCTTTCTCCCAGACAATTGAACCCCCTTCCTTCTCCTTACGTTGTGCAGCTCTCAACTTGCGATCCTCGCTCATATGTAGAACCTCTTGAATCAGAGTGTTGTATTGTGTTTTAGTAATAGAGCCTTGATTCAATTGTTCGGCGGCTTGTTTCATAATTATCTCAATATTTCTGTCTTCGTTCCTTTCGGGCTTGTCATTCTCCCGCCCTCTTCGACCTGGCCTGTTATCTTGATCCTCATTCGACAGAGTTCTTCTTCTTTCTTTAGGATCATCCGGTAGCTTATTGTAAAGCCTGAGTCTACCCAATCTGTCTCTATTACGGTCTCTACTATCCCGTTTGTCGTCAGCATTATTGGCTTGCTTATCCCTGTCGTTCTTTGACGGTGTCTTCAACTTCGCCCATCCATCCTTGCCATCTTCACCCGATATCACAGGTGGAGGAGGTGTCGGCGGCCGTCCAGCTTTCGGGTGAGTTAGAGTACGTAGATCAACATCCTCGTTTCCAAATAATCTGCAACATTAAACGTGCAAAGTCAGTGTTCAGTATCTATGCTATTCTAGGAAAGTAAAAAAGAAAAGCAAAGAGAAATAACAAAAATACGTACGCATCGAATTTCTCGGTCTTTGTTTTCTTAGTTATAGATGGTTCCATGTGTTCGGAATTTTGCCTTTTATTGGTATTAACCGGCGGCGGCAACACGCGTAAATCTAAGTCTTCTTCTGAAAAACATTTCAAAACAATATGAATTATCTTGTTCAACAATTATCAAGTTTCGTACGCATATGTTTTAATTTTACCAGCACGTAGGATCTTTGCATCCTCTTTTGCATGCTAGTTTTATGTCTTGTAAAATAATGAATCTGTGCTTTGCTCAAGAGGAGAGATACATGTTACTTATAAATAATACATGTTTACATATATTTCGACCCTTTTCAATCTTGTAATTGATACTAGGGCTGAATACCTTGCTCACAAATATTTCAAGTAAAAGGTGCAGCATTAACGAAAGCAAGTTAGGAAAACAGATCCAGGTTCTATTACATATTGATTAAATGAACTCACCACTATCGAACAATGTAAAATCAAGTCAATATATATATATATATTCTATCTGCAATAGGCTTATCAAATATAGATATGAAAGAATGCAAGTTATTGACTCACTCTTTTCTGGCACGGAGGCAGTTGCACCTGGAAGAGGTAGCGTTGCTCTCAAGTCTTCGTCTTTGCTGGATGACTCCAAAGTTGGTTCCGCAGCGGTTTGACCGTTTCCAGCATTTGCTGGAGACCGCTCGGGGCTAAGACTGCCGTCCTTGTTTCGCCTTACGTAATTTCTTTGTCTAGCGTTTGGACGAATTTCTTTGAACGCGGGTGGATGAGGAGGAGAGACTATCAGTGAACCAGATTGCTCCTCCTCAGTGACACCGCCGGAACTGCTTACACTTGAATTCGACTTTGTATCGTTACGCCTGGGAATTCGATATGGAGGGCTTGGACTGCGCTTTCTCGATTTCGTGTTCTTCTTTCGGTTTTTAGAGGTTTGAAAGGATTGGGGAGAGGTACGCGAGGATGGTGAACTGTCTCCACTGTCCTTTTCACGAGATTTCGACCTAACAGGACTTACGTCTCTGTCGATTTTCGGTATCTTATTCGGAGATGTCTGAGGTTGCTTAGATCGCGACTTGTTAACTATTTTCCTATGCGAGGACTTCGAGGAAGTGGAAGATTTCTCGACCGTCGACGACGAAGAGCTCCGTGAGTTGGAGCCCTTCGAGTCTTTCGCCTTTGAATCGTTGCTCCCACTTCCTCTACAGCTCACGGACAACGTTGCCGAACTACTAATTAGCTCAGAGAGAATCTGAGAACCTTTGGAACTATTACTGTTTAGGTTACCACTACTATTACTAGACAATCGAGGGTCTTTCTTTTGACTTGTTCGATGCGACACAGCATCTTTATTTGCGTTACCACTGAAATTTTTATTGTTATTATTGTTGAGGTTCGTATTAGCATTATTGTTATTACTAGCGTTTATCGTCGCAGTATCGGAGCCGGCAAGATTTGTTGGAGACTTGTTGATAGTGCTAGTCACAGCCTGTTTCGAAAGTAACTGCTGTTTTAATTTATCTGAAAGTACAGTGTTTGTATTTGCCGCTAGCTGCGTTTGGCCTTCACCCCGCGTATCCTTTTGTGTTGGTGTACTTATTCGCTGCCGTGGATCCATGCTTGATACTGCAACATCTTGAGCTGGTGTTGTTTTTAATCTTGGATCACGAGACACAGGTTTAGCGGATGCTACTGCTATACTACTAGCTGGTGCTATTCGTGGACCATTGTTCGTCCCAGCGTTTTTCAGAAGTGAAGCAGTCGCTGCTGGAAACTAAAGAGAACAAAAAAGGTTGTTTAGAAAAGCAATGCACACTTTTTTCCGCAGGAATTCCGAATATTTTTTATGCAATTCGTTACCTGTTTTGTTACTGGTTTTGGTGTTTGAGGTGGCACCGTAAGTGCGACAGATTTTCCTTGCGTTGTAGTATCCACGCTGGGTGTAACATGGGTCGTAGCCGCAACCTAAGTACAAAATAAACATAGTTTCATCAATCTCGTGTATTTGATTTCCCTTGTGTAAAAAGTCAATCTTCACTTACCAATTCAGCTTTCAAATTTCCTGCCTGTTTATCAAGTTGTCGTTGCTGTTGTTCCAAATTAGCCTTAGCTTGAAGTAATTCCAATTCAATTTTTTTCTTCTGTAACTCTAATAGTTCTCGTTGCTTCTTCAGTAACTGTTCTCGCATTGCTGCTTCTGTCGGTGTCACGGGGTCACCCGGAGGCAGCTTAACAGGTGCTACAATTGGTTGAGACACGACCGCGGTGGTCGATTGTTGAGGCTGAAAGTGATTATAAACATTATTATAAAATTTCTAAGGAGCACAACAGAAATGGGAGCTCTTACTACCTGGATATCCGAGTACGTCTATAACTCAATACAAGGATCTTAATTCAGCCCTTATTGGGTACACCTCTACCGAATACTCATGTTCATAGATCCGAGAAATAGTAAGAGCCCCTGCTAGAAATTTATAAATTGATTCTTTTTACCATGGAGAAAAATCGAGGGTTGACGTGAATAGATCCTGAAGATACACTAGTAGGGGAGGCAGTGATTGGCCAGGCAGGATCAATACTTTGCACCCGTACATCCAAGGAAAACAACTTCTTTGCAGGGAAAACGTCGTTCCATGTTTGCCTCAACTTCCACATACTGGCTCGTGTATTCTCATCCACCTGTTTATTTATGCAAAAATGATTATTCTTGGATCACCTATAGATTCTTCTAGCAAGGGAAAATGTCCACGTACAACTTTGCAAGGAAGCGATAGTGCAATAACCCAATATTGATTAAACAATTATCTTATAACATCACAGGGGATAAGATAATCTTAAGGCTGTAATTCTTTTTCTCTTTTCTGAAGTAGATACAACACGTACAAAGTATATAATATGTATACAAAAAGAACATACCTTCTCGAACACTCCACAAAATGTGTTTACAATATTTTGTGTGAAGAGATTTAAATATGCTCCATTCACATTCTTCACAATTGAATCAATCAAATACAGAACGGGCAATTTGATGTCACTTCTCACCTATTAAAACAAAATATATACTTTCATTTATATTCGAGTTTGAAATTATTGACGAATCGAAGCTATCATTTCATACCACAATCAATTTAATATAAAAATAAGAAAAATCAAATGCAGTAGGTGCATTTACAAATGTTATACTTTAGAACATTTTAACTCTTTAAAAATTAATTTATTCTGTCTCCTAAAGTATTTATCTTTTAAGTGTATCTGGAATAAAATCAAGAAAAGCTTATTTTCGCTTTACACAAACATAAGCTTCGGACAACTATATTCATATTTCCTATAGGTAATATGTAATTTGTAATTACAGAGTTGCAATATTTTTCACATGATTAAACGAAAGAGGGTATGAAACATAGCTTTGCTACTACTAAAAATAAAAGTATATTAATACTAGATATTTCTAAACACAAAATACAAGGAATAAATTTTGAATGTACCTAGAAAGGCTGTACTTCCGAAAACCAGTCACGTCCGATTTAGCTGAAACTAGGCGACTCGAAATTTAAGGCTCAACATTTTTCGAATAGGTTTGGGTTTTTAAAAATATTTGACCATAATTTTCGAGTTGCCAAAAATTCTTCTCATAAACATCTTTTTTATATGAAATGAGACTATTTCAGCTAAATCGGTCATAATCAGTTTTTGGTAGTTTCGTTTCTAAAAATTATATATACGATAATATAATTTATGTTAAATATATATTGTAATGACTAGACTGCAGATTTTATGCATTTATAATAAAAATGGGTTGGCAAAATTTAAAAAAGGAGAACATTCATCCATCTCTTACAATTGATGGAGAAAATTTATATTTTGCAAGAAGATCCATAGTCTAGTAATGACATAAAGGTGGTAATTTTCCATTATACACAGAAATATTCTCTACTATGATTGCAATGAATAAGTTACCTTTTGCAGATGATTCTCGACCGCTTGTACAATTGCTGGCGCATGTTCCATGTTGTCCTCTGCCAGCATAGTAAGCATATTAATCAATGGCTTGCTATTGATTGTCAGGTCGGAAAGCGATGAGATATACTCATCCGCTATTTCCTTAGACTTTGTTGACGTCATGATGCCACCAGTTGCGAAGCGCAACAAATCTTCGTCAAATGGACAGTGGTAATTGCACTACGACATAGAGAAAGCAGGTGTTAAATAAACAAACATGTTTTTACATTATGGGAAGGCAATGAAAGGAACACGTATATATTATTCATCTTTTATTAACATATTAAATTCAGCCATGTGACTTTATTGATCTATCTTATGATGCAACTGTTGCTATGGTTTTCTAAGATACTTTTAACAAGAACAATTTCATAGACTTAACACTTCACCTAACTAGGTGATTACTAATAGTCACTCAAAGATCAAAGATTAACAATTTGGAGCTTTTTAATAACTTTTTCAATAGTGATGGCAATTTTCATTCATTGACCAAAGTTAGTATCGAATAACATTTCTTTTGGTATTTTTATTTAGAACAAAATTATTAAACTTCCAGATATGGCACAGTCATTTAAAAAAAAACTTATTAATAGGCTTCCAGCAGGTCAAGTGTCAAGTACAATTTACACATGAATTAACTATAAATCTTTTTGTCCACAGATACGATGCTATTCAAATGTTCGAGTGTTCACATCGCGAGAATACAAATATATTCGAAAATCGCCAATGTTAAAATTGGATGAACAACTGAATAAACATTAGTCGTCATTACATACATATGACACCGCAGCAAAATCAAGAAACTCCAGTAAGTAAGGATTTTCTATGAGAAAATAATCTGTGCGAGACGCGTCTCCTTAGCTATCTGAGGCGGTTAAAGCTATTACACTTTTACTGAATCGTGTAAAACAGAAACGATTTTACTTAGGACATGCTTACAAAACTCCGAAAAAATCGTTTCTGGCAAAACGAGCAATCGAGATCGTTGACCTTAAAGTGAGTCCAAATTGATAATAGGAATTTAGAACATTAACTGTTTCTATTTATGTAATATTATCTGGAACCTTTTTCACGAGAAACTGATAGACTTTAGACACATATTGATTTTTTCCCGTTTGCCTCGGGGTTCTACGCTTCCGAAAACTAGTTTTCGTGGCACCGTCCTCTTAATGTTCACGCACGTTCTAGAAGTCCAGCACAAATACCGAAGTGTATACGAATAGCAAGCACGCATCTGGATTTCCTGAATGCCCGTTCAGCGAACTTGAACGACATTCGGTTTCACTGGCTTCACGTGCAACCGGCGAGTACCACCGTGAACACCATAAGCAACACTGGCCAACATTTACCTTCTTTAACGCATTTCGAACAACAGGAATATCCCGAACCGACGATTATTTTGACTTTTCGCGATAATCACGCGGACTCCACTGCTTACACCGAACGGGATATCCACGTAAAATGGCTGCCATTCCTTTGTACCTTCTAACGGGATTACAGGTATAGAAACGTCGTCGCGATTCGTGGGTTTCCACGATCTGTCGGTTGAATTTCAGGGAACGACCAATCACAGGCCTCCTTACAAACTCTGGCGCAACCAGCTTGCTTGGTAGTTGCAAAGTTTCGCGATTATCCCGCACGCGTCGCTGGCGAGCAAAATTGAAAAATTTAGGCACGTTCTCATTACCGCGATTAATTTGAACATATATATATGTACACTGTACACAATACAATCTCAAGCGCTTATATATATATATGTATATATATATATATATATATGTGTGTGTGTGTATATATATATATATAATTAGTAACACTGTCCAACACAATTTTGATGATTCTTCCAGATTTTGGATATTTCTTATAGACACTTTTACAATTTTAGGAAATTTAATTTAAAAGAAATAGACAAATTTTCCGAATTATTTCTGTTTTAATCGTAATAATTTGACGCGGGAATATGTAAATAATGTGTCTTGCTTGGCACGATTCTGTAGAACCTCTGAAATATATATGCAACGGTATATTTTTTGTATAACATTATAAACGATTAAAAATGTTTAATCAATCGTAAGTATATAATATTATAATTTCATAAGTAACTTCAAAGAATGAAAAATTAGTCGAAAATAACGACACAACGACAAATTAATTAATATTTCCTATATATAATATAGTCACAAGATGCTACAACAGCATGCTAAAATGCTACGAGAATTTAAAGAATTCAAACATATCTCATGCAAATGCTACAATCTTTCATTTATACGTTAGCAGATTCAATAAAATATGTATGTTTTTCATAAAATGAAGAGAATATAAACAATTTCTAACCGGAATTTATCGTGTATAGAAAATATATGTAGACGGACTAAATAAAGAAAGCCGCACATTTAAATTGTAGAATCTATAGATATTTATAAATATATACATTTTTCATAAACAAGTGAAATGAAAGCATATTTCAATACTGTATATACGCAAAATATTTCAACTGAAATCAGAGATCTGCTGAAATATTTCGAATCATGTACATAACACGTTTACCAACATATCTGTTTGCAACACATCATGACATCATATAAATAAATTGTAGAATACAATGTAACTGCAAGTAACTCAAAGTAACTATCGAATACATGGAAAATTTATTAGAACTTGCGTGAATGAGTAATTAGATAAAATTCATAAGCTGTTCTTTTACGTGGGCTATTAAATGGGGCGTAATTATCTCTGCCGAGAAAAGAGAAACGCTAATGACATAATCCTTAATTGGTCTATTTGTTACGAGTGATCTTACGGGCTCGAAACGAGGCAACGTCATGAGTCAATGGCGGGGTCCGGAGAAAACGTCATTTTGACAGAATGGCAGAGTATCTCGCATGCGGATCTCGATTTATGTTGAGCGCGAGTTCTTTTTTTACTTTGTGAAAATGAAGCGCCGTGTGTTCAGTGAACCGCGGAGAAACGACGAACGAGGAATAATGCCGTGAATGGACATTTTTCATTGGCGCGTTCGAAAAGAAAAGTGTAGATTTTGTTCGAAGCATATCGCGCACACGAGTTTTCGAATCGCCGTGAACGGTGAACGATCGTATAGGATCGTGATCGTACTAAGGTCGTGCTCACCAAATGCATCGTTAGTTTTGCACAGGACTCCTGACCGTAACACGGTACAGATGTGTGATGGAGGATTATAAATTTCTCTTTAAAGTTGTTCTCGTAGGAAACGCGGGCGTCGGCAAGACCTGCCTCGTGCGCAGATTTACCCAGGTATACATACTGTTCGTTAGTTTTAGAATAGTTCTTATATGTTGTGCGTATCGTGAATTGATGTAAAATCACTCCATAGAGAATAACGTTTATATCGTTATTCGAAATTTTCGATATAAACATAAACATCCGTCGTAATGACAGTTCGGTTGTCAATCTTATTAAACTTTGTGGAAATTTCTTTTTCCATACATTGCCAGCGATGAAAAAATACGTACATTGTTTACAGGGTTTATTTCCGCCTGGTCAGGGTGCAACAATAGGTGTTGATTTTATGATTAAGACCGTAGAAGTTGAAAATGAGAAAGTTAAGGTATGCATATGATGTAATACATTATGATTCATCCAATGTAGCAGCATATGCTTTTTCGAATTAGTTCATGCTACGTATGATCATTGTGGACTTTCTTTTAGCTTCAAATCTGGGACACTGCTGGACAAGAAAGGTTTCGTTCAATAACTCAAAGTTATTATAGATCAGCTCATGCTCTAATCTTAGTATACGATATCTCTTGTCAGCCTACATTTGATTGTTTACCCGATTGGCTGAGAGAAATTGAAGAGTATGCGAGTAACAAAGTTCTTAGGATATTAGTAGGTATGTCTTACGTATTTTCTGTAGTGGAACGTTGTTATTATTATTATTGTTATTTTTATTGTGTGCGATCTGTTAACAGGTAATAAAATTGATCGGGAGGATAGAGAAATACCGATGCATGTAGGAGAAGATTTTGCACAAAGACATGGAATGTACTTTTTGGAAACATCTGCCAAAGAAGCAGAAAACGTAGAACGATTATTCATGGAAATTGCAGCTGAACTCATGGAGGTAATTGAACAACAGATTGATTGATTTATTTATTAAGAAACATCTGTCCTAGGACTGAATTATATCTAGGTCAATGAATATTTTAGCAAGCACGTAGCAAGGAACTACCTAGATACGAAACGAATACAACATCGATAAATGGAAAGACAACAGCAATCGGTGATACAAGTAACTGTGGTTGTAGTCGACTTTCTTAAGTAGCTTTTATATGTAATATTAAGTCATTTAACAAAACACGAAGTTTCATTTGCTGCATATGCATGTAGGAGACTGTCATACAGTTTTTATAGACAATGGAGATTGAACATGATATTAATCAATCTTTTAGAATTAAAAGAAGAGACAATTCTCTCGTATCAGCACATCTTTGATATTGTATGTTAGCGTCTAGTGTTATATAGTATAAATTATATCGACAGTTTTGTTGCAAAAAGTATTTAATACTTGAAACGAAAATGAACTTTAAATGTGTTGACGAATATTTGTTCAGAAAATAGTATGTTTTCATAGAAATCAATTGATGAAGACTTTTCGTTACAGTTTTATATGGTTGCTTGATACTAATAATAAATAATTTCAGGCCTGTGCTTGGGCATTTAACAACATTTCCATAAATAGAATTATACTATATTTTTTTATAGTATCTTTTGTTGTGTTGGAAAGTACAAATAAATATCTCAAATTTGATGACTGAATTCGAAGTCATCTCAGTGGATATAACGTTTTTACTAAACACGTGTACGCCTAATATTCTCCAGAATTTTTTTAAATGTGCAATATACGTCTAAGTATTTATTACATTGCTATAAAGATTTACTGAAGCTTGATATTGGAAAGCAATTGATTCTATACGTTTTTAATATATAGTAATTAACAAACATTATTATACGATCATTTTTTATATCGATCATAAATGCTGATTACAATAGACGAGTACACAGTTCTCAGTAGCAGGATTTATACAACCAAAGTTTTGTTGTATTTGTTTAAGATTTTATTCATGGTTTCGAAGCAACAAAGAATTATTGCTTGTTCCATTTTATGCATTGTTTAATGTTATTATTTCTGAATAGTTTATTGTTGTCTATATTTTATTAATATCACAATGTTTTTAGCACATTGCTCTAGTCCTTGTACCTATTACATTGTAATAAATTTATATATAGGTATACAATAAGTATGCATTTTTATTAGATGATAATGTGCACGTCATATTATTTAGTTTGATTTACTGCGTTTCACTACGATCACTAGATATCAAGCAAATCTAACATTTCTCAAATACAATCATTATATGGATGATACCCTTTTTAAAAAATTATACTTATCCGTAGTTGAAACAGTTTATGATAATATTAAAACTAGAATTGTATGTGTGAAATGGATAGAATGATTTTTCTGTTTATCATGAAACTTATAGTGTATCTGTCTTATTTAAATACATAATAACATAATATACTAAAGAACATTGTGATTCTTGTGCAATTAAGTTATTTCAACCGGAAAAGTAAAGCTTCTAATTGCTGTCGCTGTGCAATAACATGTTCATTGTTAATAATATAGACTGTAAATTTTAAACATTATTGAACAGAAAATAAGACTTGTAATTAAATTATACTGATAAAAACATATCAGTTCGTACGTGGACAAAACGGTAATTGTAAAATGAGGGACTTTCTAACTTTTTATCGACAAAAAATTGTTGTCCTAAATATGTAACTCGTAAAAGATATTAAAAATGCTTATTGCTGAATTATTTTCAAAAAAATACCATTTCTAAAAATCAAATTTGCAGATATAGGAAGCGATTTAAACGACGAATTTTTTCACATTTCATGCAAGATTTTTATAGGTCGCCTCGATTTTATCCCATTATTTCATGTGTTCATTAACATACAATTTTCAGTGTGCTATTAGGAATGAATTTTACAAGATGTATGTTCTAGGCATTTCAAATTGGCAAGTTTTTCAACAATTGTATGTTGTATAATTAATTGTACACGTTTATAAATTTGCCAAGCAAGTATTCCATATAAATAAAGAAATTATACTTAAAATGACACGTCCGTTTGTGTATCAAATTGTTTCTCATTAATGAAACCGATTGTACTAACTTATAAATTAAATATCTATTTATTTTGTAATATTAATAATGAAGTACAGTGTTCAATTTCAAATATAGTTAATAGTTATTTGTACCATCATTATACATATTCGAATACACTTTTATGCTGTACTTGTTGAAGAGACAATTCCATTAACTTGTCCTGCACAGATGAATCCGAAGCATCTGGATGTTCAGGACTAGGAAGGCAGTTACTGATATACACACCGCCTTTATTTTCAATTGCTTTGTTCACGGCTGCATACACGATGGAAGTAGCTCCTTGTCTCGCATTCTAAAAGCATATTCCATTATGAAATATCTAGTATTTAAACTCGTACAATTTCTTAAGAGACCACACTACTGTAAAATTACTAAATATTCAAACATTTCTTTCCGTTTAAATAATAGTTTAAAACCTGTCGAAAAATTTATCAACACATTAACGTAAATCTTTATGAACAAAATTTTTTGAGAAGGAAAAATCTTTTTATGAAAAAAAATATTAGAGCAGTGCCTTCTAACAGCCTCCATAATAAATTTGAAAAATTTTATAATAGTTTTCACTAATTTGTAATATACTAAAATAAAAAGGTAATTTCATTGAACATTTAGTATTTTTGTAGTTATAGTATAACTCTTTAGTCTAACTCTTTAATTTTTATTTACCTTCAATATAAATGGTAATAATGATTTGCATTTCCAAACGAAAGTATGTACAAAAAGGTCTGTGCACACTATACCCGGATGCACGGAATAAACGTTTATATTATAGCCTCCTTCTTTGAGTAGTTTTTGCAATTTTGCAGTAGATATCACCTGTGCTAATTTACTTTGACCATATGCATTCTCAGTGATAAACCGCATTCTATTTAAAATTCAAAGTTTAGATGAGTACTACAATGAATTGCAAATATGGCAATATAATTAGTCAAAAAAGTAAAACTATACTTGTTATTGATGTCTTTGAAGTTGATTTTACCCAGGAGATGAGCACAAGAGCTAACATTAACAATTCTACTTGATTGTTCCGAATTCTTGACACTACCAGCTTTCAGTAATGGTAGTAGAAGAATTGTTAGTAAAAAGTGTGATAAATAATTCACACCCCACTGTCCTTCGAACCCATCTACCGTCTCCATATAAGGAGTGAACATGATGCCAGCTGGAAATAGTTAAATTATACATGTACGTGAATATTATGTTAATGAAAGGGTACTTTAATCTGTTAATAAAATGAACTTTACCATTATTTATCAAGACATGAATTTTTGTATAGTCTTTCTTTATCTGTGATGCAAACTGTTTCACAGATTCCAGAGAAGCATTATCAAGTTTGTAGACCTTTGTTTGTCCACTTTTAACACCGGACTCTCTGATTTGTTTTATTACTTTCTCACCAGCACTAGGTGTTCTGCAAGCTGCATATTTTTATTTTAAATGCATATTATACTACTAGTTCTCAAATAGAGTTTTTAAATTATTGATTTAACAACATACTTACCAATTATTACTTCCATATCAAGTTCTAAAAGCATTCTAACCACCTCCACCCCAATTCCTCTAGAGCCACCTGTTACAACAGCAATTCTACCAGTTTGAGGGGGGCAAACTAAAAACAAATTAATTTCACACGATTCATAATTAATTATAATAACTTAATGACGTAAATGTACGTACTTTGTCCGGTATATCCGTGGTTTATGAAAATGAGGTCTTTTATATGTATGAGGAATTAAGTCAAGTGAATAAAATGAATATGTGAGCGCCCATTTAGTTTAGCTAACCGTGCATGAAAAATTTCGTGTATTTTAAATATTCCTAACATTAGAAATATTATTTTAAATACGACGATAAATTCCAGCGTCTAAAATACTGCTAACAAAGTGAGGTTTATATTTCTGATTGCAAAATGATCGGGGGTACAATAAATATTGCGCGCGATGCAATTTTAAAATATTCAAACAATTGATGATATTTTAGGAATATTTTAGTCGTGTTAGTTCCACTTACCATTTTTATTGTGTTTTGCGTTGGCCCAATCAACTGTGATCTCTTTGGCACCTAAGAAGCTGTACTTTACGTGGTAGAAAAGTCTAAGGAGAGAAAGGGGCCAACTTTCTTTGGGTTTCCGATACGCGAGAACACCCGCGAGTATAAGACAAATGGAGCCGATTAGCATCATTTTTCTATGTCGCTTCCTCAAAATTTCGAAACCCGTGAACTCGTGAGTTCCTCGGTACAAACGAATGGTCATACTACACGGACGGTCGTGACTGAAAGATGTTAAATAAGCACGACAAGAACTTCTAGTCCCCAATCACTTTTGAGCTACTTTTCCTCTCCTCCTGAGCATAATGCGACCGTTATACCCCCAGTATCGCCTGCGTTCCTTTATTCATAACTTACAATTGTCATCAAAAGTTTAATGATGAATAGATATATTAGGGGTTGTTTATCGAGTACTCTATCTATTTATTGCGTAATTATCTTTTTCTCACAAGTGCACTGTTCCATATATAATAAATGTGGTATTTATAAGTATGACGTATGATGAATATAATTTATTTTGTAATGATTTGAAGAGTTCTTTGTAAATAATGAATAACACGTAATAAATCGTGACGAGCATACATATATGTTTTACGCTACGATGTGTATATATATATATATATATTATGTATAGAATCGAAGCTACCTTTAAAAGAAAACAATTAGTTTTCTTTTGTACTATTCCAAAAAAATTTGAATTGCACCACATAATAAAAATTATTTTTCCACGAAGAAAATATTCAATAGCCTGATATAGTATGTATAAACTTTGTCTGTACAGCTTTGCTTAAAAACGTTTATAAATATAATATATAGAGATCAAATAATTTTATATTTAAACATTTTGCCGCGCATCATAGAATATATTCTGTGATGAAATAACAGAGTTTGTTAACAATTATATTGCATCTGTACGAGTACATTTTGTCACATACATATAATAGTAACGTGCGTATCTATTTACATAGAATTTGTCGGTTTTATCAACAATACTGCCTGATGTACAAAATTGAAGGAAAGAAAATGGAATATTTCGTTCCGGGTGAAAAAGAAAACTCGTACGCATGTGACGTCTTTGTTTGATAAGGCGTAAAGTGTAAAGTTTTGTTGTAACTTGTAAGTTCGAAACCATCTAGCGGTTAAATATGTATACTAAAACGTTTCCTTGATGTATGCAACTGGTTTCTTCAAAAACAAGACGGTACAACAGGTTGTGTATTTGCAGGAGACCAGCCCAGTTACGAAGAATGCCACGTAAATTTCTAGTTCATTCACGTGAGTGATACTTTACTACACCGTACTTTATTTGTACACATTTATGTATATAACAAAAACAATCTTGTCGTAAATAGTGATACATATTACCAGAGAGTATACCTGATATTACAGTATCACAGTATTTACAGTTTCCTACTATATATATATACGGATCCTCCTTCGCGCATGTCGTTGCGCATCATTGCGCATTAGCCTTGTTATGAAGTCTCTGTTCCCCATGGACATAGGAATAAGGTTCCCCCCCCCCCCGCAGCAATATGCTCCGTTCCCTTATTCCTATGTCCATGGTATATATGTACTACGAAGCCACAGCCTAAGCTTGAGCCCAAATAAGAAGATACTTATTAGCCGACGAATTTAAGACTCTACTGCGCATATGACTCTAACGGAACTCGTTCATTGGTTAATCTAATGGTTAATCCAACTCGTACTCCGCCGACCACGCGATCATTGGCTGACGCCATGAATTTCGTGGCTGACGCGCAACAACATGCGCAGAACAAGTACCTTCTTATTTGGCATGGACCTCTTATTTGGACTCAAGTATAGAGTAGGCTGTGACATTGTTCATAAAACGATTGCAAAGATTACAAGGACTAAATCAATTAATATACCGTATAATCTTATAATTATTGTCATCAATAAATATTAATGACTATAATTTGTCCAAATTTTACCAATTTTGTTTTATAAAATATGCTACTACTAATAACATAAAGCCTATTTTGTATTACACATATTTTACGTTTTAACTTACAAATAATTTTGTATTTTTTAGCAGTATCCTAAAATTTTGTATCACAAGTGATTCTGACGAGCACCAGCGAGAAAATGATCATCTCTTTTGCCACCTCGTGGTGAAATTGGAGAATCGTTTTCACGGCAAAGAATCATTCGCACCATCTATCAGGGAAATTAGAAATCTTAAAAACGAAACTCAGGATAATTATTAAGGTACCTGGGGAAGTATACGTGGTCAGTAAATGTGCGTAGATGCTGAGCCGATTCAATTCGATACAATTAACAGTCGCCTGCGTATTTGTAGAAATTAAAATTTTTACTAAGTGAACGAAGATTTGTTCTATCACTGCGCAAAGTAAGTACACGCCAATTTATTTCTCTCGCCTCGACTTCATTTAAAGATAATTTGTAATCAAACTTCAAATTTGAACGCTGTGCTAATATTTGATTAAATACTTACATTGCGGTTTTATTTACATACGTCTGACGCAGTTGTTGTAAGAGCTCGCCATAATAACACATTTTTCAATGGCTACAGAGGATTAGTCGTTTGGAGTATTATTTTCTGTTATTCATTAATAAATGATGCCAAACTACATAGCTGCTTTCACTTTAGAAAACAGGACGTGATTTACATTTTAATGCGTTTGAACCTTTCGTATTTCGATTTTTTAGTAAGTTTTGCTATATCTGCGTTGAGTGTATGACGAACAAATACATTCTAAATACAATGAGTATATCATTTTATTATATATATGTAATAATATTTTCTTTTTACATAGGATGGCAGATACCGCAAATGCAGGGCCAACCACTAATCCACCACAAATGGAGAAAGGTTGGAATGCTTTAAGACAACATGTTATTGACAATAAGATTAAAGTTGGATTGTGGGTTACAAGGCTTTTCACAATTCTATTCACTATTGGTTATATCATTCCTATATTCGGGTATGTTACTTTATGATATTTTTCCAGTTAAACAAGAAATGTAAGCACAGAATTTTAATTTTTAATTTCATACTGTCCTAGCAATCCATATAATATTTATTACAAAGTTTTAATGAGCAACGCAGCCACAAATGCATTGCGCCTACACCAAAGAATGCCGTGTGTTATATTAAACTGGCACTTCTTGGAACTGTTATTTCTAGAAGACTCCTTCCATTATTTATTTTATTCTTTAATATTCCTTTATGCAGCTCCAGTTACACGTATCCTTTTTATTATAAAATACTCATCAACAAGAACACATAAGAATAATTTAAAACTATTATTCCTCAACCAATAATCAGTGGTGTTAACGCCTATATTTTTATTTGCTGTAATGCATTTTTCTAGTTACTTTCTTGTACTACTTGATGTAAGTATGAAAAGTGTCATGTTCTATCAGAAAATTACGTAACAGTAACACAGCTGTAATATATGCACGGTCATTACCGTGACAACCAATACTTATTTTGTGTGTTTCTAATGAAGTGTTTAGGACAGAACAGATGGTGGGGTGCTCGTCTATTCATATCTATAGTCGAATTTCAATCTCGAAACATTCTACGTCTGTGTGCATTATCCGAGATAATTAACTTGCCATTTACAGTACTTCTGGTATTTACGTATGTATCACCTCTTTAAAGCTCTAAAAACCTCATTAAAGATTTAATTTATTATAAAAACTATACATAATTCACTGTTTACAGAGACCGAGCTAGTTTATTAACACCATTTATTTACTATCAATTCTTGAAATTACGTCTCGCATCACGGAGGAATCCATCTACTCGTAACGTGTTCCATGAACTTAGAAATGGATTAAGTTCAATCTCGATGAAACCATACGTACCAGACATTTTTCGACGGATGATCGCAGCACTATTGTCGCTGACACAACAAATGGTTCCAGTTCGTCAATAATTTTCAATTTTTAAGACAACAATTCTTAAAGATTTCCTAGGGTTCTCGGGTCCATGCAATGACAATTTCATACAATATGATTCGAGGACGAGAAGAGTGCAAATATCAAAAGCGACAGGGAGCCTATGATTTATTGTTTGAGAATTGTATGAAACCGATCAAACCATGACTTTTTGAAAACTCGATCATTACTTGAATTACTTCTGAATACCAGAAATGATAACGGCAATTTTACAAACATTTCTTACAAATTATGTATCAAAACTTTTAATATTTTGTAATGCCTACTATTGATAATGACTCAAGATTTACCATATAATTCAGAATTATTTTAAACGGTATTACAACAGTTTCGGTATAGCTTACATCATTAGATTTCATTATGACGTTTTTTGCATGCATACGTTTCTATTAATTGTAACATTCCAGTATTCCTATTGGAATGGTGTATATGTTAAGAAGGTATATTCACATTATATACACACGGGAAAATTATGGAAATATTGAGTAATGTATATCGTGCCTCACATCCCATATATTTTTGGTACTTTTTGAAAACATGTTAATTACATCTATATTTGTGCACTCCACTTTCTTCAAGAAGTATTCAACGCGTGCTAAAATAGCATAATATAGTAGATAAGTCGGATTTTCATTATTTAATGTAGATATGGGTTATTCTATGGACTTCATAATAAAACAGTATTTAGTTATAATCACATTTAGCACATCTTCAAAGATTATGTAATTAAACTGCCACTCGATTGTCTTTACAAAGTTATACGATCTATTGAAATTTCCATAAGTAAATAAACAACGAGGACGAATTCGTTTTTGTAATATGGTCATTACAAATCAACGTATGTTTTATTATATATTCGCATGTCGTTCTCTGATTGTAATGTTACTGTTATTGTATCAGGTTCATAGCAAAGGAAAAAAACAAAAGTTGACATTTGTTTCGAAAATTTATTTTCATTGTGTACAAATTACACTGCAAGCGGTGTTAGTTGTGGCATGTCTTTCGATGCTTTCACTTCAGACGATGGTTGGGATGGGAAAATTTCATCCTTTGGTTCCACAATGGAAACAGAATCTGGGAGAGGTTTCTTGGGTCCTGTTTTGCCTAGAAGGTCGTACGGAAGCATGATCTTTACTTTGATACCGAGCACACCTGCAATGAAAAAGAAATTATTTAAATGGGGAAATCTTTATTAATGACTATTTACTTGTACACGTTAACTCTTAGTACCTTGTCTGAGAAGTACATGGCGGGTTGCAGTATTGACGTATTCATTAGTGGGTTCACCAGAGTGGATCATCAATCCGTCAACAAACTTCATCGATTTGGCTCTCTGTCCACGCAGCTTACCACTGACAACAACTTCGCAACCCTTTGCTCCAGATTCCATAATGAAACGGAGAACACCATAGCAAGCTCTAAACAAATATATATATATATATATATTATAGAGACATTACAATGTCTACATTACTCGGGTGTAGTGGATATTTAAATTTACCTTCGTACAGCAAGACCTCCAATCAGTTTGTAACGCAGGGATTCTGCCTGAGCAATAGCACAAAGACCACGCGTTGCTACTTTCTCAGCGTACAATTCGATATTTTGTGTCTCTTTGAAGTTAAATCTCTTTTGTACTACGGAGGTTAATTCACGAATCCTACGTCCTTTTTCTCCAAGAACGCTTTGTGTGTGAGTCGCCAACAAAATGATTTCTGTGCGATGAGGAGTGACACGCACTTCCACTCCAGAGTATCCATCTTCTGCAAGTTCACGAGTTAAGAATTCGTTCAACTCGGCTTTGAAGACACCGTCTCCGACAAACTAGACAAAGATAATACACATCGAACATAAATAACATTCTTTTATATTACAGTTACGCATTTTACATAAATAAATCGAATTCACTTTAATCTTGTAACTCGTAACTTCTCTCTCATTCAGTGAATTCTTACTCGATTAACGTATAGGTTAACCTCAAAGTGTATTTGTTGACACGCGTGTACTTCAAATAAACACTAAGTTTAAACAAGCAGATAATTAATACATTCAGTTCGAGTTTACAATAAAAGAAAATAATTTTAATAAACGCGAAAGCAACGTATTCGTAACATTGGTAACGAAAAGGATAGGAGCACAAAATATTGAACATAAGACAGCAGTTAAAAGCATCCATGTCATCCGTAACTTTCACGTGTGATATCCTCTTATTTTTCGGCGGAATATTCACTTTCTTGCTTTCATTGATACATCGGGTGCCATATTTTTTTGAAATGTTTGATCATAAACAGCTAAAATCCACCAACCTTCCTCTTCTTCGAGATAGAACGATTGTCCATGTTTGACGCTGGCGCTACAAAAGGAATCGAAAATCCAAAAGACTCGACTGGAAGCGGAAGTAGCCCAACTTGCTCGGGATGATGCGTTAGAGTCAAGATAATGTTTATAATAAACTATATCATGTATAAACACGCTATTATATGCAATTTTATTAACGATAATTTCGTTGTGTATTTTCAGGACAAACTGATTAATAATTGAGATTGGTTTATGTCGATACAGTATTTTGAGTTGTACATCAAAACAGAGGTTAGGAAATACATAGGATTTCAAATCATCTGGGATGATGTACTCCCTCTAATTGGATTATTTTTCAATTTTTTAAAGAAAACACGTGCAAATAACAAAGGATTATACATGTATATAATAACGATAAACTAGACTGTATAATTTATACAATAAAATAAATGTTTCTATCAATAGTTGAAAATCTAAACTATTAATTAATAGTTTCTTTTCTGTATGTGGGAGTAAAAAATGATAAATGTAATCATTAGTATATATAAATAATTTAAACATTACATATTACGTATATTTGTATCCTTTTTTTTCATAGAATACAAATAGGTCTACCGGCGTCGTAAATCTAATTAGATCTTCTTACGGCCCTGATGTATCGAAACACACACGCGTGCAGTGATACGCTCTGTACACTGTATATATATTGCATACATGGATCAGTTGAGTCATGCAACGACGATTCACTTGTGTATGCGTCCGTTGCTTTGGCATGAGGTTTACCGTGTTACAGAATCATGCTTTGCTTTTGATATGGAGTGGAGGACTGTAGTATATGCGGTGGTGATAGTGAGTTTGTGTTTTCTGGTAATACCGATCCGGGTCGGCCCGAATGTTAGCACTAAAGATGTTAAGCTATTCGAGGACTATGTCACGCGCTACAATAAATCTTACAGAGACAAGCCTGAAGAATACGAAACAAGATTCAAGAGGTTTCAGGTAAGCAATTGCGATTCACGAGAGAATTTGATAAGGTGCTGTGAATACTTGACGCGATACGGTTTCGACGGTACTCGGTTTCGATCTATCGTGTTAGATTTTGAAAATTTCCCGCGCTTGCGTCTGCGATCGTATTTTCTTTTTTCTTTTGATACGCCCGGGAATCTTGATTTTTGGGTAGGTAAATATACGTAAACATTTTTGTTAATTGACCACGTTGCTCATAATTACATAAACAGATCAATTGAGTTCCAACGAACCGCTGCATGTATATATATTTTCTACATAGTACATTTAGTACAATATAGTAATACAAGAGTGTAGCATATATGTATATAGTATAGTTTATTTTACTTATTGCTAGATAAGATATAATTTAGTAGTATGCAGTGTATGGTATAGTAATGTATCATATTACTATGTATTTGTAGTATCGAAGTGCTGTCAACATGGCTGATGAAATATTTCGTCGATTATTAAAAGCAATTATTAACAGTGATGTATCCTAGAAATACTGAAGACTAGAGATACTGAAATAGCATTTTATATAACCGCTAACGTAACAAGTGTACATACAGCTGTCTTTATTCCAGAGATCGTTGCGGCACATAGAAACAATGAATGGCCTTAGATCTTCACAGGAGAGCGCTTACTATGGGCTGACCGCATACTCGGACATGTCCGAGGACGAATTCCTGACACAAACACTTGCTCCAGACCTTCCCATAAGGGGTGAGACATTCCTCAGTCCGATCAATTGAAATCTTTGAATTTTAATTTAAGAACGCTACGGACTTTCGTACCAACCCAATATTATATGTATGTCGATGTGTAGTTCCAAAATAAAAAGTTCGTGTTAAATACTGACGTCTTTCATGCATGAACGTGTGATGCGCTAGGAGAGAGGCATACGAAGGCGCCCTATCATCAATGCCATCGCCTGCGACATTCGAGCAATCGAGTGATAAGATCCGCCGGTTTGCCAGCAAAGTTCGATTGGAGAGAGAAAGGAGTGGTCACTGCTGTACAAAGTCAAGGGACCTGCGGGGCTTGTTGGGCCTTCAGCACCGTCGAAGTGGCAGAATCGATGTTTGCGATTAAAAATGGCACTTTGTACTCGCTGAGTGTCCAACAAGTATGTCAACGATTCAAAGTAACCGGTTCTATGAAACGATGCAGAATTCTTGAATTTTTCAAACATTTTAACAGATGATCGACTGCGCGAAGAACAGCAACTTCGGCTGTGATGGAGGGGACATTTGCAGCTTGCTCTCATGGTTAGTGTTGACGAAAGCAGCGATACTTCCGGCGTCCGTCTACCCACTGACGCGATCGACGGGTATGTGCCAATTGCAGAAGTAAGTACATGTGGACAATTTTCATTCAAGGATGGCAAGAACGACGATTAACACGATTATACTTCTAGGACGTTGACGAAGGGACCCAGCGTTCGAATAAGAGACTTTACGTGCGACAAGTAAGACTCTGTAACTCTAGATCGTGGGGTCAACGCACGCGCGCGTATCGATTTCACTGCTCTCATGAAAAAAGAAGCAACACACTTTGCAATAAAAGAAAGAACATCCGGAAAACAATATATTCAATCGATGAAACAAAAATAAAATCGCTAGCTGGCGCTTAATCTGTAAAGCAGCGACGAGCACCGTGTCATTGAGTTGTTTAACGAGCGATTAAGTGTAAAAGGTTTTCTTACATAAGCTGACCGGTTGGCACTGTTCGCAACAACGAGGGCACGGTGACGTCGTTGACTGTATAAGACGCGCCAGCGTTCTTTTTCCGAATAACTTATTTGCAAGAATACAGAGTGGCTGAAAAGTTCCCGGAATTTTTTAAAGCATTTCAGCAGCATTAAAATACCGCACAAACAAATGAATCCACACACTTGACCGAATAATAAGTTTTATTAATTCATTAACGATGAAATGAACCAAAAACATGTGCAACAAATGTTCGAAATTGCCTCCTTTTGATTCGATACATTTACGGACTCGCTTTCTAAAATTCCCAACGATGGTCACTGGTGATCGCCTGGAGAAGGTTCTTTTCACGGACGAGAAAATTTTTATGGTCGAGCCCCTATACAACCGCGAAAATCACTACTGCCAGCTGCTCAAGAAGGACAAACGGAAAGGAGAAACGTAAAAATCAACGCCGCCGAGTACCAGGAACGTGTCCTCCGGGGGAATAAAAGCCGTGGGCAACGCGACACTTCGGCCAGAGCGGATTCACGCTTCAGCAGGACTGAGCGCCGGCGCATTCCGCCAAATCCACCATCGTCGTCTGCAAAGAGCTGTTTCCCGGTTTTTGGGGAAAGGATGTTTGGCCGCTGAACTCGCCGGATCTTAACCCGATGGATTACTCAGTATGGTCCATCATGGAGCAAAAAATTTCAGGAAGACGATACGCCACGGTGGAACAGCTGAAAGCGGCGTTGAAGCGTGCCTGGGGCGAGATTACGGTCGGGAATGTTAGAAAACGGGTCCGTAAATGTATCGAATCAAAAGGAGGCAATTTCGAACATTCGTTGTAAATGTTTTTGGTTCATTTCATTGTTAATGAATTAATAAATTTTATTATTCGGTCAAGTGTGTGGATTCATTCGTTTCTGCGGTATTTTTATGCTGCTGAAATGCTTTAAAAAATTCCGGGAACTTTTCAGCCACCCTGTAGATGCGAATTTCAATTTTAATTTCTGTATGAGCAATTGAACTGTCGAATCGACGAATTCTGGATAGAGTTCAATGAATTCGAAAGCGGCAATTTCCTACGAGTGGCCATCACCTGCGGCGTTTGTTATTAAGGCGATTAAAGGTTTAACGGTTCGTTAGTTTCGTAGATGCAGAGGATGATCTGTTGGCAACGCTTGCTACACATGGACCGGTCGCGGCTGCGGTCAACGCTTTGTCCTGGCAGAACTACTTGGGCGGAGTGATACAGTACCATTGCGACGGGTCTTTCGATAGTCTGAACCACGCTGTGCAGATAGTCGGCTACGATAAGTCGGCGGCCATACCACATTACATTATTAAAAATTCGTGGGGCACCAGCTTCGGCGATAAAGGCTACATGTACATTGCGATAGGCAGTAATTTATGCGGTATGATTAATCTTGTTGTGCAAAATACATTAACGTGTTCCAACAAAACGCCAACCATAAATGCTACTAGGGATGTGACTGTTCATTTTCTTTATTTTATTACCGCTATATTTCTTTTTCTAGTTTTATTAATTTCTTAAGGTAACATAAGTAACTGCTTTTAGGTGACAGGCACGAAATGAACAAATTAACCGAAATTAATTGTGTTTCAACAGGTATAGCAAACCAAGTGTCATCGCTGAATGTACTCTGAGCAACCGGATCAGTTGGAATGAAGGGGCTAAAGTGATATGTTTAATATCAAGAATTTGTATTGGTCCTTAAATGTACATAGGTAGCCTATCAAATTATTTTACTCAAGGTAATCATTGTTACGACGCAGTTGTTATATATGTATAAATACTAACAAATATTCTATCGCATGACAATTCACACGACTCCTATAATTTTTACAAACTTTATAACATGTGCCAAGCAATAGGCTGTAATAAAAAGATTTCATTTACCGACGCTACGCTTAGTTCCTATGCGTTTGCCTTTTACGTATCTCTAAAATGTTTCCTGAGAACCGTACCATGCGCGTCATCATCGTTGGGACGTGATTATCGGTTTACGTGTCCTCAAGGGTGCATTCGGAGTTGTTTTGATTGTCGTCTGGGTTCCATCCATTGCAGGCGATCGACAGTTTTGTCTTCATTTGCTTCGACAATGGCGGGATCATGTGTCGGGGTATTAAGAACGTGGATAGGTTGAATAGGTCCAAGAAGACCTTGTACCTGTCACTGTCATCGGAATATAAAAGTTAGTTATGAAGTAGCATAGAAACGAAAACTAGCATCTCCGAGAATACATATGAAAGGACACTGTTATTTTATTCATAACTTTGTAGAATTTTTGAGGGGGTAGACTCGTTTCCAGGATTGCAAGGGTGCGGGATGCGCCTTCTCATTTCTCGATAATGCAAAGATGGGGTTTCTCAGTAGTCAAAAGCGTTGGATAAAAGATCAATTCAGGCCGCAGTCGCCCTCAAAAGTCTTATTTTTACGTTGACGAGGCGTAATTTGCATTATTCGGCAGCGTAGTTTGCATTATTCCGAAACATACAGCTGCGCATGTAGCTGGAAACGAGTCTACCCCCTTAGGAAAAAAATCAATGTTCGTAAGTCTTGCTACTTTAATTCTCAAGTGGCAGAATTTAGGTTTCTAATTACTAGACTGCGGATTTTATGCATTTATGACAAAAATGAGTAGTTGCAACTGAAAGTAGTGGACAAATGAGAAACATTTAAAAACAATAATGTATTAGTTGCAGCTGAAGAACATTAATGAAGAATGAAAGAAATTATTACTTGGCTCTTGTTTGTTGCAGTTGATGCAACCAATTTTTATTTTGCATAAAGTTCCGCAGTCTACTCATGACTCTGTAAACCACGTAAATGAAAATGAATATGTATAAAGAATTTGATGGACATAGCCATGATTTTTTGCATACAAAGATCCACAGTCTACCAGTAGTATTCAATGAATATCAATTGATGAGAGCCCAGAAGCTGAACACCTGCGAATATTACCTTAGGGTCGACTTCAAGTACTGGTAGCCGGAAGATCCTCCAGTTCCCAGCTGTTGCGATCCGATCATCCTTTGCACCATGAGAACGTGATTATCTGAAAGTCAAATGGCAAATGTACTTCTCATAATCTGAAACGCTGAATAATACACGGAATGATTGTATTTTCTTACACCTCCATTTCGTGATGAGGGAGTCAATGTCCATCAGCGCTGTCAAGATCTGATGGGGTTGGCTGAATCTCGGCTCGTCGCGGTACAACGTGATCATTACGGCTCCTTGAAAGGCTCCGTACACGAATTTACGTTCTCCTCGCGACACAAGTGCGTTGTGAAGGGACTCGTTGAAGATCGTCTCGAAGGCTGCTTGTCGAGAGCGCACCGTGGACAGATAATAATTCTTGAGCTGCTCTGTCGTTTGTTTCTGCAAGAAGTTCAACAATAAATCTCTCGATCCGAGACGCTCGCGGAAATCTTGGAAAAGTTCGAACGCGGAATCAGGCAATTACTCGAGCAAATTGTTCCTGTTCAGCGAGCAGCTTCTCCACGGATCTCTTGTACTTCCCCCAGAAGTCGAAGTCGTGGCTCTCGAGGCCTGGCGTCCTCGCCAGCCACCCTTGTATCAGACAGCTCAGACTCGGTTCCTCCTCGGAACGTTTGATCGCTTCGATAGCTTTCGGGTCTCTGCCGAAAGCTCTGGTGTAGCTTTGATTGTACTTCACCCTGTGCTCCTGCTTCACGCCCAGCTTGTTCTCTAGCAATCGGAATTGCAACGACTGAAAGCCCGAGGCTGGACACAGATAGTCCCGGAACGCCATGAAGTCCAGAGGCGTCATGGTTTCCAGAATGGTCACTTGCTCCACTAGAAGCTGAACAGAACCAAATGCTAAGCGCACTTTTGCAACAATCGTTCCGATCTCTATAAGACAACGCAACTTATTATGCACTACATCAAACTGAAGGAAGCCCTTAAGCGGCTGAACCTTTCGCAGGTTTTCCTTATCAAAGAATGAAGTTAAAGGGGGATATGACCTTTACTACTCGAGCCTTAAAGCTCTGTCTACACTGAAGCGATATCGATCAACGTTTTTTCGTCTTTTCTCACTGAATAAAAGAATAAGAAGACAACAGGAGTTGACAAAAAGTTGCTCGGCGTTCCTTCAGTGTGAACATAGAAATACATGTACGCGTTTTTCATTCTTTCACATTTCAAATTTCCTTGTAATTCGATTTTCGTACAAGACAAAATGGCAGAACATTTTATTCAACTCGAAAATGGAAATTTCTATATTTTCCCTGCAATTTGCGTTTCAGACTAACGAATTGCCCACAGCTGGTTTTGTACACAGTCTAATCGATCTTGCCCGCGCCTAAGACCCCGCGTCTGCAATTGTATGGTTGCCACCCTTGCGTATCTGTCAGGTAGGGAAAAAATGACCATTGACTTTAGCATGCTCGCGGAATAAGAGATTCAGAGGGCAGAGAAAAGTATAGCAGATCGATCGGAACACAGGTCGATCACCTCTCGCGTAGCTCTATCTTCTGATCCGGCGGCATCGAAACCATGAGAAATCATCGGGCGAATCGATCATCTCGCGATCGACAGGCCTAGCTGCTCGCTTGCTTGCTTAACCCTGCGCCGGGATTTTTTATTCGGCGCGAGACGAGAAAATGCGACGACCACACCTGCATTCTGTGGTATGGAAAGAGCGCCAACGAGCCTGTTACCTAACGCATCTATGCGTGTCAGCGAGGGGTGTCGCATATCATCTAGCGGTATTAACTTACTCCGGTCCCACTGTTATTCCTGTAGTTCCCACAATCTTTCTGATTCCGCCATGAATGGGGTCGGCGACGCGGGAGGAGGCGAGGAAAAGCGCCGTCGACGAAAAAGTGTCGCGTTCGCCGGAACCTTGACCCGTTTGCTAACTATCCGCGGAGAATTATCGGGTATCGAAATCGTTAACGACCGTGACAGATATACAGAATGTTTGAAAAATACGGTTGCGGACTTACGGCCGAGAACACGACAACATACTACGCAATTTCTAGACGCGACGCCACAATAGTTCGATTACTCGTGTCGCTTGCTGGGAAAATAACACTGTCCAACACGAAATTTGTTCCACAACTACTGTTGGCTGATTCTTATAGAGTTTTTTTGCGCAGATCCTGAATCTGTTTTTAATTTTTTTCCTATACGCACAGATTTGAGAAACATGACTTTGAAAGAGAAACATATTTTTGCAACTTTAAACAAATATTGTGGTGATATTATAAAAGATATTGAATTGTTCTTTGCAGCAAAAGATTCTGTAGACTTTCCCGAATACAGTGATACCCAATATTAATACATTACGATTGTTTAAACATGTTTAAACAATGATTCAAGACGGAGAGACACCACTTTTGCACCAATTTTTGAGAATATTCTTCGATTTATCTCAAAAAATAAAGATCTGGTTCGAAAAAAAACGTTGACGATCCAAACTTGACGGGGTGGCTTCTCAAGATAAAAGTCTGCTCTATCGAGTGGTACAGTTCGACTTTCCGACCGACCCTTATTTTTTGAGATAAATTGAAAAACATCCTGAAATATTGGTGCAAAAGTGGTGTCTCTCCGTCTTTAATCATTATTTAAACATGTTTAAACCATCATAATGTATTAATATTGGATATCGCTGTATTCGGGAAAGTCTACAGAATCTTTCGCTGCAAAGAACAATTCAATATCTTTTATAATAACACCACAATATTTATTTAAAGTTGAAAAATACGATTAAAAAATCGTAAAATTTCAAAGCCATGTTCCTCAAAAACTGTGCGTATATGAAAAAAATTGAGAACAGACCCAACAATAATTAGGAAACATAAAAAAAGTTGAAATTTGTTGGACAGTGTTATTTTTTCACGGTCTTGAGCTTGTTTGGACTTCTAATTGCTAGAACACGAGTCAGCTTTGTATTGCAGTTTATAATTTCATTAAAAATGTTAACAACAAATGGTGATTTCTGAAATCTGTTTTGCGCAGATCCCTTTCAATTTCCCATACATTTGCTACCAAAGGAATCGAAATGAAACGTTATCGTTGCATAAACGGGGAATGTTGCGAGGAAAGGGTTAAACTAGCGTTACCGAAGACGGCTAGAGCCGGGCGAGAACCCCTCGAGAGGCGACCCATCAAAGAAATTCGATTAGAGTCACCGCGAGCGGATCAGCACCCTTGTCATGAATCACAATGCTTTAATTGGCTTGGATTAAGGGTCGTTCACGTTCCTTCCATCACTGTCATTGTCAACGTATGGTTACTGGCCTCATTCCGCGCGTATCGAATTATCCTGCGATGCGTTCTTGCCGCACGGGAAAACTCCATTTGCTCTGTTTCGCCGCCTCTCTTTCTCTCGCTCTACATCTCCATTCTTCGTCTTTTTATCTCTCAATCTCCTCTTATTCCTCCTCAGCTGATCTTTATAGCGGGAATCACGAAAATACGATCATCTCGACGATATCTCGCTTACTTTTAGAATGAGGACGATGCGGTTTAATCTCTTCAAGATCTCCAGGGTCCTCGACTCATTCAGGACCTGGGGCAGCCGATTCTTCTGCGAAGAACGGTTGTTCGAAGTCCCATTCAGAGCCGGGTCGTAGCTGCTCGGCTCCGAGTTGAAAACCGTCCTGACCGTGTCCAACTCGTAGATGATCTGTTTGAACCAGAGCTCGTATGCTAACAACAGCGTAACGTATTCGATAAGCATTAACTTTAAAGGGCCCTGCCAGTGTGTTGTTCAGCGATGTGCTCTCCAATTGCCGAGGCTGTATTTGCTATTAGAAACTAATTATAAAATCTGTTAGAAACAATCCATTAATACTGAATCCAACAATACTCGTTTCATTGAACTTTGTGTTTTACTGCGTTTATCACGTTATTCTGAAATAACCGAAATTTATTGATTTGAAAGAAAAAAAAATAATTACACTGTCCAACAACAAATTTGTTCCACACCTACTGTTGGGTCCTTCCTATAGAGTTTTTCGCGCTGATTCCGGATCTGTTTTTAATTTTGTTCATACACGCACAGTTTTTGAGGAACATGGTTTTGAAAAAAACGTATTTTTCAATTTTAAACAAATATTGTGGTGTTATTATAAAAGATATTAAATTGTTCTTCACAGCAAAAGATTCTGTGGACTTTCCCAAATACAGCGATATCCAATATTAATACATTATGATTGTTTAAACATGTTTAAACAATGATTAAAGACGGAGAGACACCACTTTTGCACCAATTTTTGAGGATATTTTTCAATTTATCTTAAAAATAAGGGTCCAGCGGAAAATCGAACTATACCACTCGATAGACCAGTCTTTTATCTTGAGAAGCCACCCTGTCAAGTTTGGATCGTCGACGTTTTTTTTCGAACCAGATCTTTATTTTTTGAGATAAATTGAAAAATATCCTCAAAAATTGGTGCAAAAGTGGTGTCTCTCCGTCTTGAATCATTGTTTAAACATATTTAAACAATCATAATGTATTAATATTGGGTATCACTGTATTCGGGAAAGTCTACAGAATCTTTTGCTGCAAAGAACAATTCAATATCTTTTATAATAACATCACAATATTTGTTTGAAGTTGAAAAATATGTTTTTTTTCAAAGCCATGTTCCTAAAAAATGGGCGTATAGGAAAAAAATTAAAAACAGATTCGGAATCAGCGCAAAAAAACTCTATAAGGAGGACGCAACAGAAATTAGGGAACATAAAAAAAGTTGAAATTTGGACAGTGTTATTTGATATAATAAAATTATATTTGCATACAGATCGGCAGTTTAGTAATAACGCTTAAGTAAGTACCCTGATGCGTGATGATGAAGAGATGCTCATCGTGCACTTCCTTGCTATACTCGGCACTCAGTAATCTCTGCGCAGTCAAGATTTTATCCAATCGAAGATATTCACCGTAAAGCATGCCCGGCCCTTCAGTCAATTGACCGTTTTCTTGATCGCGGTCCTCTCTAAAATCAGATCACCAAATTTCATCCAGTTTCTCCTCAGATTTACCCACAACCCGGTTCATAATTATTATATAATATTAATATTAATATTATATATATTATTATATAATATTAAAATTATTATATAATAAATTGAATTTGCTGATTAATATTTTAACCGACGTCGATACCACTAATTTCCAGTGCCGTAACGAGGGCCTGGCGAAAGAGGCGCAACTGGGTTTGGGCCGCAAAACGAAGAATACCAACCCGGTTGAGGGTCGCTTGGACGCTTTTCAAATCTTGCAAAAAATTACGAGCTCTCATTACAAAACACGTATCCAAACTAGACATAGAATTCAGGATTTTCATAACAATGCCTGTAACAACAGCTTTCTGCAAACGTTCGCTTAGCAAATGAAAAATTGTAAAATTGTACCAAATCGTACGACGAAAGCGATTAACAAACGTGTCTATAATATCAATTGAAAAAGATGTTGCCGAAACATTAAATTATGACGATATAATAGATGCGTTTGCAAATGAAAAAACGAGAAAAATTACTTTATAAAATATGCCGAACTGTTTTGTATTTCTTTGCTTTTGTCGTCATTGAATATGAATAAAAATTTGTTCTTACTTAGGTTATAGATGATTTATTCGTACAAATACCTTGTCAAATACATTATTGTGTATACAGGCAACTCATTTTTATGAGGTTAATAGTATTTAATATATGCATTTAGTAAAATTTAACTCGTTACAGTAAAACTTTTAATTTTTTTGTCATTATTCGGCTACGTAGAGACGCAAGTTAGACACTTGCCACAGGCGCTTCATACCCTCGTTACGGCACTGCTAATTTCGCTCAGTTTATTATCACGAAAATAGACACACACGTTCTAATAACGCCCGCCATTAATTATATTTCTATTCATTGTTAGGGACTATTAGCAATTGATGTTCAGTGCGAGTTCACAACAATCAGTTGACACAGTGAAAGACCAATTTCCCGAGTGGCGTTCATTGTTAACTGTATTGTTTGTTCGTTTCAATTAACTCACTATTTAATCTATCAATTTTTGGGATCGTCCAACGCGAAGATCATTCATCTTCTCATTTTCAAACTCGGGATCGTCTAACCCTTAACCACGCGATTAGGGTGGCAATAATCGTCCGTAGATATGACTGTCTGGTAACTGAAGTAATTCTCTGTTGTCTTATCATTAAACGGCGGGTTTCATGCATTTATAACAAAAACGTGTTATAAGAAAAACATTAAAAGAATTTCAGACAATTTTTGTTTTGCACAAAGATCCGCAATCTACTTATCGTGTTTCTGATATCAAGATGGCAAGAATGGACGTTGAACTGTTTCATTGATCCGTTTTTTGAAAATCGTTGCACAATGCGTACTTTTGATTACTTACGTAAATGCGTCCGATAAGGGGCAGGCCATTTTTAGTAGCTGCTATTTCCCCGAAGAAAAAACAATAACAAGTTCGAAGTGCAATTTCAGAGTTCTCTGTCTGGAGAAGGTTTCTTCTCGGGCGCACTTTTTCCACTGATTTTCCTCGACTTTCGCAGCCGTCTCGCTCGAAAAATGTTCGAAATGTCGACGGATTTCGATGGTGAAAGAACAACGCCTCTCAGGTGGACATGTTGTTGGGTTTCAGCGAGCTAGCTCGGTCGGACGGGAGGCAACGAGCAACACATGCTGTCGACGAGGTGGTTAAGCCGTGACTAAAAACTGAATGGCCATCGCGCTCGTGAAACTATCCCTCTTATATTTCAAAGAGCGAGGGCACGTGAATGAACGTTTGAAGATCATGGTTTCTCTAAACATTTCTATTAATAAAACTCCGCGACACATCGAGCCCCTATCGATGGAAAACATTCTGCTATCGCTGATTTTACACGCTCGTGCTCCGCGTAATCGAGCAAAATGCGATGTAATGAAAACGTTAGTTATTTCCTGGACTTCATCATAACAATTTGGCTGTCCAGTTTCACGCTTATTTATTTATTTCAACTCGATGATTACTCGAGAACTCAATTATTCAAAAATTCAACGAGCTTCAGTGTAGGTTGATGCTGCATATATTTTGCAAAAAATCGCTGCTTTTACCGAGTAAAAGAAGCAGAAGGCAACAAGAAATGGCGAAAAATGACTGTGTTCCTTCAGTGTGAACATAACTCGAGGCAATTCAATTTTACGTAACATTTTATCACATTTAACGCGAGCATAATGTCGTTTATACCGATATCAATTCTATGATACAGTGAAAGAATTATTGATTGGATTTTAATCCAAACAAGATTAAATCTTAAACAAGATGAAGAGTTGTTGAAAGACTGTAGCGAAGATACGGGTTAACTCGTCTTGCTTGGTTAACGGGCTAATCGAATTGTGGGATTGAAACATTATACATAAAAAATAAGGAATATCATATCTAAAAAAGAAACAACTTAAGTTAACAGCAAGTATGATGATTTAGTAGTTAGAACCAAGCAATGTTTTCTATAGGCCTTTTGTAAGAAATGGTAAGTTTGGTTGGATCACCAGTGTCATAATTATACTGCGGATCTTTATGCATTTATGACAAAAATGAGTAGATGTAATTTAAAATAGTAAAAATATTAGAAGATTTTAATAATACTAATTATATTATTTTCAACCTATCAAACATATTAAGGAAGAAGATAAATTTCTATTTCACTCCAGATTGTTGCAACTCAGTTAGAAAATGTTTATTTCGCATGAAGAACCGCTGTCTAGTCATAATTAATCTCGTAAGTGAATGGACTGAAAATATGCCTTCTCCTAAATTATTCATAAACAATACAAACAACATCGAAAACTAAATTACATAAAATGAATCACCTTATATCAGAGTTTGGTAGTAATTAATTACATGAGTATTTAATTACACCTTCAATTACATGGGCAAAAGTGGACTATAATTACAACAAGAAAACGGTTAAATGGTCCAAAACATAAAAATTAGTGGTTTAAAAGAACAATTACACTGAAGTAATTGTTAGACTCAATTACAATTACTGTAATCGTGTTCAGTAATTGCAATTACTCGTTTCACAGTTACTGTAATTGTAATTGTGGTCCTCAATTACAATTACTGGTTGAGCCAAAGTAATTGCAATTACCAATTACAATTACATGTACTTCACTTTCTGATTGCGGATCTTTTTGAAAATTTCCGTTTTCATAGGCTATTTTATAAAACTCGAATCGTTCTAAAACTGGAAAAGGGACAAAGTATTGAAATAGTTCAATTCGTACACAGTTCCAATTGCAAAACATTACATATTACAAAATCCATTGGACCTATATTGTTATCGCGGTAAAAATTGATATTCCCTTGCTCCTGGCTGCGGCTGAAATTGTAAATAACTTCATGGACAGTTGTTTTCCTCGACGAAGAAATTTAAATCGATACAAATAAACGGTATCGCTGTAAAACCAAAAAGAAATGTAAATCGAATGGGAAAGGTTTGAATTCACTTATTATTTGAATGCTTCTCGCCATTTCTGACAGATGGCGTCTAAAGTATCATTTCGAATCATCGTTGCTTCGTGATTTTTGCGGGAGATGTCGCTTCAGGTATCTCAATTTGTCTCAATTGTCATGAAAGATCTATAAGAGCAGAGGAGGATCCATGATAAACAATTTATTCGAATAGTTCTTTTTAGGCGATTCTTACCAAATATATATTATTTTTATGTCGTCTGCAGAATATGGAAAAATGTTTACGAGAATACATAAACCAATAATTCATTCGTTGGTTCAAACAAAAATTTTCAAACCATTGCTCTCGTCATGTGGCCACCAATTGGCCTGATAATTCTGCTAATTTCACATGGATTTTGACGATCTATGTTAATGGATTCCTTTAAATATATCGACACGTGCAATATGATTGCGAAAAAGGAGAAGTACCATTTCGAAGACTCGCCGCGAATCATAATAATTGATTTGTCATCCAGTGCTGTAGCGAGCACGGCGCAACAGGTGTGCAGATCAGCGAAGAATCTTAGCAATTAATTTTCCCCATGTACGAAGTATCGATTAAACCCTTGAAGATATTATTTTACTTCGTTCACTTGTTAGAAATTTTGTAACATTTCTAAAATACAGGCACAAAATGATTGTAATCGAGTTACGATTAGGAGTCAAATGAAATAGAAACTGTACTGTGGAAGAACGAGTAAAATTATACCACGAAAATAAAAATAAAAAATGATTTAAAACACAGTCGAGGAAAAGGGAAATTTTGATAATGATCAGTTTGTTTACTATCTTCACTTTTTGTAGCCAGAGAAATCCATTTACACTTAGAAACTAGTGCTTTGCACAAGCGTTTTCGTTTATTGTTCATTAAAATTGTACATAATATATTAGCGTACGTACATAAATATATTAATATTATACATGCACGAAGACCAATAATAAGTACAAGAAATGCTCATGAAGCATAGAATCCACTTGAACTCAACATAATGACTGAGGCGGTAAACTCGTTCCCAGGATTGCAAGAGTGTGGGATTCGCCTTCTCATTTCTCGATAATACAGACACGGGGTTTTTCAGTACACTGAGAAAAAAAATTGTTACTTCAATAACACGCGTGTTATTG
>CM052283.1:927699-979127 GCA_028455765.1 Lasioglossum oenotherae | reverse complement strand
AGCGTTTTTGAAAAACTGCAGTGTTTGTATTATCGAGAAATTAGAAGGCGTATCCCACACCCTTGGAATCCCTTAACATAACAAGATTAAAAAGGTCTTTATTATCTAATTTAAAGATGCCATCGGCGCTACCGTTTCGATCATTTAATGATGAATTATTGAAATGAATTATTAAATGATCGAAACGGTAGCGCCGATAGCATCTTTAAATTAGATATTCAACAGTTGCGATCGATAATTGGGATTATTTTTAAGGTCTTTATTGTTCGAACTTGATAGAACCTCGAGGGACTAAATCTTTTTCCAAGTTGTTAGTAACGACTAGAATATCTTGGTGCAGTATGTCGTAATGGATCCACGTTAACATGATCCGGGTGATTTAGAACAGGAACAGATCTACGGGTTCAAAAATTGGGTAATCTGCGGAGAAACATCCAACTATTCGATAAATTTATTTCTTGGGCGTACATCAGAATAAAAATCGCTAAAAGTTGGAATAAATACATTCATGTCATTTTGATAGATTGATGTGAAATGATGGGTTTTTGTGCTGCACAGTTCTAGTGTTAACGAGTTTTTATTATGAAGGCGTACGTATGTATGTGTAATATGTATAGTTCTCGCGTACAGCATTAGCGGCTACTATTGGAAGGAGGACAGACCGGTTCAGAGCAACTCGGTTTACACTCGAAGTTCCCGGTGTTATCGGTTAGAGAATCGTGGACCAATCGGCGCCTTTATATTTTGTTGATATCTGTGAGCTGATTAGAGTGGCAGCATCATAAAATTAGTCGCTGGCCATCGTCACGTCTTAGAACGTCGTCTGGATCAAACTTGTCAGGTACGCATGAATTCTGTTTCATCTCTTTATAGAAAAGAAGTTTTTCTCGTTGACGCTTTCCGAATACATCGAGATTCTATTTGAAAATTAATCAATGCCCGGGTTGCTTGCTACAGTATTTACTTCAACTACCGTGCCACTCCCAGTTAAGGTAGTGCATTCAGGTAAAAGTTAGCGACAGAATATTTCGAAGTAGATATATGTACTTAATAATTTTGTTCAAATATATTGGTATATTTGGAATATTTCCTTTCAAGTCAGCATACTCGAAAATTTGCTGTATCATTACCGAACACAAACTGTACATAATCAACGTCGCTATGTGATGACACGATACGGAGAACCGGTTGTGTAATAGCCTTCAGACAAACATTCTACATTGTAGCAATATACCCAGTTACTATACAGTGTAGCAAGTCATCTAAAATTGTTAACAATTAGTTGGTTTTCCCTTCGTGTTCTAATTGTTCCGCAAAAATTAAATCACCGGAAGAACTTGAGCTCCATTATTATTATTCGAGTCTATGGGCTGGCAGCGACGAGTGTGAAATGTAAGATGATAGGAAATGACGGAAAACTGGAATGAAACCGAAACTGATTTACCGTTACCACTTAATGACAGTAGCGCAGGGTTGAACCTGGACAGATAGAGCACGACTACTGTTACATCTGCGGTTATCTGATTTTTACTTCGTAGACGTAAAATGTACATATGTAGCATAATGAAAAATATCTAGAAAGAGATTGTATGGCTATGTTTAACCAGACATTGCGTGTCCACGATACTAAAACTATTCCATCATACTATAGTCAATGCAAACGTCTTCTGTTTCAACCATACACACGTGTTTTATTCCCATTATATTCATCGTTTCCGGTATCTCATTGCGCTACAACCTAATATTTCGCAAAGAATTTCGAGTATTTAATCGACACCATTAAATACTATTTATTTTGTACCATTGGTTCTAGTGTAGAATAAATATTCCGTTTTGTCGATCGTAACGAATTAATAGAAATTAGTTTATGTTATCGGCGCACAGGTTCGATCTAAAATCAAGGCAAAGCAATTTTGCGATTTAAAAGATTTTTCTCAACGTTTCGATCCAAGTACGGATCATCTTCAAGAGAATTTTGCGTCTGAAAAATATGTGTGTAATTTTCGTCATCCATGATAAATATTCGATTTTGCTTGATTTTGGATGGAACCTGTGCGCCGATAACATGAACTAATTTCTATTAATTCGTTACGATCGACAAAACGGAATATTTATCACGGATGGCGAAAATTACACACATATTTTTCAGACGCAAAATTCTCTTGAAGATGATCCATACTTGGATCGAAACGTTGAGAAGAATCTTTTAAATTACAAAATTGCTTTGTCTTGATTTTGGATCGAACCTGTGCGCCGATAACATAAACTAATTTCTATTCTAGTGTAGAGTTGGGTTATGAATCCTTGGATATTCTTATATGTTAAGTAGACTGCGGATCTTTATGGAAAATAAAAAATGTTCGCATTGATTGCAGGACACAGAAGCCAAATAAAAATTCTGTTCTTCTTTTGATGATCCTATTCAGCTGAAACGAATACATTGATGTCCTTAAATATTTTTAGCATGTCCACTGCTTTAAATTGTACGTGCCCATTTTTGTCATAAATGCATTAAATTCGCAGTCTACCTATAAGTCAAAAGACAATGTTGGTGAAATTAATTTTTATGCAATTCCTGTTTTTTGAGATCGACGAACAATTTTTTTTGCATACAAATCCGCACTTCCCTAACGTTTTCGTGACGTTCAGTTCGTAGTGTTCACGGTCTTTCCTACATATTACAGTAATCGCGCGTTTTCTGTCGGGGATCGTCTGTGCAATCGAAGTCCAATGCCTACTCACTCCACTGCCGGCCAAATCTGTGTCAAAGATAAAGAACTTTCGATAAAAATGAGATAGAGCGATGAAATTTTTTTAAAATGAAAGCTGAAACTTTGCAGAATATGGGAAAAATAGGGAGATTATGGTACGAACGTTTTTTAATCTTGAGAAAATTCGTTGAACTTGCACAATTTCAAGAAAATTGTGGTTTTTCCAATACCACGCGCGGAAAATTTTTTTTTTATTATGCTATACATCATTTCCCGTGAAGTTTTTCACGCTGATTTCAAATCTGGTCTCAAAATTTGTCTACGACCTCAGGATTTTGCAAGAAATCGATTTTTGTGAACACAACTTATGAAATTATTTTTTCGTTGAAATGAATTGGTAAAGTTTGAAGGAATATTGTATTCTCATTTATAAAACACATTAAAAATAATCATAAAATAATCATACAGCGTGACTGTAATGCATTACAGTGTGAACACCACACTCGAGTGAATCGAATTTTCAAACTTCTTAATTTTCATTATTTTTTTATGGGACTTTCACTAATTTATTTCTGGCATTTCTCTGATTAAAATGATACCAAACACAATATAGTTTCAACTGTATTTGAAACCATGAAAGCATAAAATTCCGCAGGCTGTTGGCACCAATTAAACTAAAAAGGTTTTGATGACCCGGGTCGGAATCCAAAAATTCTCGGGTACCCGGGAATTTCGCGTACCCGAAGTCGAAGTCGGGTCGGGTCGGGAACCCAAAAATCTATGACGTTTCGGCGAACCCGGGGAAGATACCCGACCCGACGTAAACCCGAATTTCCAGGTACCCGCCCACACCTACAAGAAACAAACAAATCCTTATGTTCGCAGAAACAAGCAGAAACAAAATGCCGAAAGTCGTCCTGTATTCGATGGAAATAAGTCCGCCATGCCGAGCGGTTCTTTTAACAGCAAAACTGATTGGTGTTCCACTGGAAATCCGCAAGTGTAACCTGTTGGAACTTGAACAAACGTCGGAGGCATACACAAAGGTACAAATTTCCTTCGGATGAAGTATAACAAATTAGTTACAACTGTCCCGTTTTCTCGACAGGTCAACCCTCAACAGCTGATTCCAGCTATGGACGATAATGGCTTCATCCTCGGGGACAGGTAACACAGTCCAACGAATTTCAACTTTTTTTTTTGTATTTCGATTCCCACTGTGTTATTGTTATAGTGTTTTACGCGCTGATTCTGTCCTTAGTTTTTCTCCTAGACGTAGAGTTTATGAGGAACATGGCTTTGAAAAAAAGACATATTTTTCAACTTTGAACAAATATTGTGATGTTATTATAAAAGATATTGAATTGTTCTTTACAGCAACAGATTCTCTGTAGACTTTCCCGAATACAATGATATCTAATATTAATACATTATGTTTAAGCATGTTTAAATAATCATTAAAGATGGAGAGACGCCACTTTTGCACCAATTTTTGCGGATATTTTTGAATTTATCTAAAAAAATAAGGGTCCAGCGGAAAATCGAACTACACCACGCGAAAGAGCAGACTTTTATCTTGAGAAATCACCCTTTCCAGTTTGCATGGTCGACGTTTCTTTCGAAACAGAAAGCAAAATATCTTTGCCCGGTATGAGTTGCCGCCAGTGGCGCTCACCACTAGAACGGGCGTTCGCCGCGCCGCGTCATATTCGGGAAAATCTACAGAATCTTTTGCTGCAAAGAACAATTCAATATCTTTTATAATAACATCACAATATTTTTTCAAAGTTGAAAAATATGTCTTTTTTTAAAACCCAATTTTCTCACAAACTCTACGTCTAGGAGAAAAACTGAAGACAGATTTGGAATCGGCGCGAAAAGCTCTATAAGAATCGTATAGTGGGAATCGAAATACCTTTTGGCTGTTGGACAGTGTAATCGATAAAACTTCTCACGAACGTCCGTCTGTTTCTACCGTTGACGATCATGTTTATAAAAATGTTCGCAGCCACGCCATCAATTGCTATCTGGTGGATAAGTATGCGACGAACGATGCTTTGTACCCGAAGGATCTGCAGAAACGAGCTCGCGTCAATTGGTTCCTTCACGTGAACTCGTCCGAGCTTTTTGTTGCCCTGAAGACCGCCTTTGTGAGTTGTTGGGAACATTTCCTAACGTTTTATTGTTAAGCTGTAGACTTTATATCGTTGCAATGAAAATGAATTGGCGAGGTACAAGTCGTACCACTCGATCATCGAGCGTGATAACCGATTGACTGGTTGCAAGGGGCGTCCCCCAGTGATGGGGATAACATTTTAACAGTTACGGTAGAGACCTCTACGACAGTTACGGAGATAATGGTGTACCTGCTATGACCTAATATTTCAACTAGCCCTTTTCTACAAATAATCGTGGCGCAAGGGGTCGATTCCCCGAATAAGCTGCACGGTACATAGTGAAATCGAGGATTCGCGCACGTATTCGAAGGGAGTTGGGTTTTGCAGAGGCGAAGTCGGTCCATCGTGGCGGCCGATTAAGCCGCGCGAAAGCAGGTTAATGCGATTCGCTTTTCCGCGCTTGTATACACGGGGGCCGGGGCATTATGTGATAGAGGCAGGAAGTTACTGGGCGTCCTATCTGCCTTTTACGGCGTCCAATAAAGTCGGCTAACTGCGCATTTTTGCGCGGCGATGGTCCAACTATGTACCAGGACTCGTTTCACGACGCGCACGTTTAGAAGTGGCAGCCGGCTCGAACTAATTTTACGCGGGGAGAAAGGTGGCGGAGCGTCGTGAAATCTCTCAACAGCCACCCTCAACTGCTCGTTGTTTCCTTATATTTTCGAGGGGACGCGAGGGGTGGTATCGTCCGATGGATTTAATACCGGTCTCTCCCGTGCGCGAACCGGAACCTCCCGCTCTCGTCGAGGATTTTTATTCGTGATTAACAGACGGCCTCGCACCGTAAAACTTTTACAACCGCCAATCCTTCCGACGACGCCTCTTCCTGCGCCGCCGCTTTTGTTGCACTTTACTCACAGTTCGGTCCCCCTCGCTTTAATCAAAAACGCCTCTGCTTGATTGAGTTTCGTTCTACGCGCTTCTTCGACTGAAAGGGGGCCTTAATACTAAGTCGCCTGTTAATTATCTATACGCAATTGGCAATTATCGTACAATCGATAAAGATCTTGAAATTGTGGAATGTAAAATTAGTTCAGCGAAAGCATCGATAATAAACGCGAAGAATGAAATGTCTTGAAATTTGCCGTTCACAACCGTTCACACCGAATTAACAATTCGTTTTATTTGACCGCAGAAACCCTTGTTCTTGGGATTAACGACTACGATATCCGACGAGACGATGGACAAGCTAAAGACAGCGTATAGCAATTTCGACAGGACACTGGAGGGTAAGAAGTGGCTCGTGGGTGATTCCTACACCCTAGCAGACATCAGCTGCGCCATCACAACAGCGGCCGTAACTGTAAGGACTTGATATCGTAGTAATTCAGAACAGGATTATACTTTCGTGGTTTTCATGTCCCGACGATTCGCAAACGTTGCAATTAGTTTCTTCAGGGCCCCAGGACACGTTGAAGACTTTCCGTCTTCTGGTCCCTGATGAAGCTAGTTCCAATGCGAGGCGGAACCTGTACAATCCAGAAAGAGTTTGAAGTTCCTGAAGGAAGTTCCTTCCTTGAAGTTTCCTGAAAGCTAAAAATGATTTTCTATGTGTTTTCTAGGCTGTCCTAAACTTAGACAACTATCCCAACGTGAAAGCTTGGCTCGAGAGAGTCGAGAAGGAGATCCCGAGCTTCAAGGAGATAAACGATACTGGAAACAAAGTGTCAATAGAGCACATACGCTCGATACTTGGTTAACATGTTTAGCCCTCGCCAATTACACTATCCGATGGACGTAACCCTAAAATAATGTCGATTCTAATCTAATCAATAATAATACATATTTGCACGTACTTATTGTACTGATTCATCTACTATACTTGCGAAAATTTCAACAGCAGCCTTTCAAGGATCAAACGATATGCTATTTAATTTCATATCACCATATTTGGTGACCACTGCGACAATCAACGTGCTGAACAGACCTGTATGTTTAGATCACATATATGTGTTTTTAATAAATACAACGCACACTGTTTCTCAGATAAATTCAAGCTTCAATGTCGTTAAATTCACTCCTACTCCTCTCCACTACTACCCGTCCACAATGTTCTATCTTTTTCCATGAAACAATTCAGAGCTCCGACGATCTGCCGAGGATCTGCGATGTTTTTAGCCATCATTGTTGTTGACTGTCATCGGAATGCTCGTTCGATGGCAGTCAGTCCGCAGTTCGTATCGTTCGCCGGACACGGAGTTCCCGGATGAACAGATAACTGACTGATTAGCGCGCTTTCACTCGTGTCATCTATCATCTGCATCCTTTCAGCGTAATTTTACTCGCGACACAAGCCTCTTGGTATCGCAAGGAAACAAATGATAGATGGCACGAATGGACAAACAGGGAAACATCCGGAGATCACCATAACAAACTGTGAATATCATTAGCCATACTGGAGATAGGAGAAACGAAGTAGAAAATTTACATTGACTTCCTCTCATCTTTCCCCCTAGTCCAGTCAATAAATGCTCATAAGGGGGGTGTAGGGGGAAATGGAAGGAACACAATTTTTAACTTTGGGACTTTGTTTGGACTAGTTAGGAGGTAAACATCTAGGAGGTGAGCGGGCTACAAGGGAGCACGTAGAAAGTCCCCTTTTTCGGTTTTCCGCTTATATCTCGGAAACTATGTGTCCTAGCGATAAGACCATTCTATACCAAATTAAAGCTGACAATATGTGCCATAAGATTGATTTGATCCAGTTTTTCGCTATTTCGTATAGTTTCCGAGATATCCGCGCTCAAAGTTCACTAATTATGCTGAAGAGTTCTTTTTCACAATTAGTAAACTTTGAGCGCGGATATGTCGGAAACTATACGAGATAGCGAAAAACTGGATCAAATTAATCTTGTGGCACATTTTATCAGCTTTAATTTTGTATGGAATGGTCTTATCACTAGGACGCATAGTTTCCGAGATATAAGCGGAAAACCGAAAAACCTTCTACGTGCCCTCCTTGTAGTCCGCTCACCTCCTAGGAGTAGGGACTTTTAGTATGTTTACCTCCTAACTAGTCCAACCAAAGACCCAAAGTTAAAAATGGTGTTCCTTCCATTTCCCTCTACAACTTTTCATTGACTGGACTACCCTTTTACTTCGCTCGATCGTATGTATAACAGACGTGACATTTTCTTCGACGCTCCTCTTAATTCGAGAAAGATTTTAATATTGTTCCATTCTTTATAAACGAATGAGAAATTAAAGTAGACAGGGTCGTTAGGTCATTCCTTTTTAATAGAGCCCGAAGCTAAGACTCTGTTTAACGAGGATCAATTTCATAGGAAGCATCAGAGATTGTTTTCGAGTATTCGGCACGCAATGCACGCGGAAGTAACGAACGGACAGGTAATTGCCACGTAAGAAAATACATGGTCCCCGACATCACAGGGGAGTCAAAACAGTGTTAAAGATAGCTTGAAACTGTCCACGTAATTCTGCACGTAACGGTCGACATTGAACCTGATGCTGGAGCCTGAGACGTTTCGCGTTATCCTCTTTTTTCCTCTCTCCTCTCTCCTCTCTCACTGTCTCTCTCTCTTTCTTGAACGCGTATGCCGACTCTCTTGCGCGTCTCGATTGCCGTTGCTCATTCGACTGCAATTTGCATGAATTAATACCTTGCATCTTCCGGCGATTTTCCTGCTTAACACTACTTACTATATTTTCTCTGACGATGCCGGGCCTCGAATGTGGGTCAGCATCGTCGTTTCGCGAGTGCACGCGAATCTCCTCTCGTTGCGCTTTGTCGCGAATTGACGCGAATCGATCGGGGGAAATTGTTTTCGCGATCTCACCATGGGCCTCCTGCGGAAACCATTATGCGAGGAGGATGATCCGTTTCTCTCGAGGCAGCGAGAATCTATAAACCTGTTTTCAGAACGGTTATATACATATTCATGATCGTAGAATTTTATAAAACGTACTGCAACCCTCATGGGCACAGCTAACGAAAAAATGACTGGCAAAATACCTCGAGCATTGGGAAAAATATAGTCCAACAGTCTTCGAAGGTGTTCTTTGCTTGGCAATTAAAGGAACGATGATTTAATACTTCTTAGTTAGTAGTTCTCAGACGATTTAATTGTCAGCTGACTGAGGATCTTCATGGGAACTGGCATTTTTAGAGATTGTTGCATAAACAACAAAATGGAAATTACTTCTTTACAGTGTACTATTAGTACACGTTAGTGCAGATTCGGCAGAAACGTTATCGAGACTTTATAATTTCAACGTTCCTCTCTGTTTCACAAAGGCTTCATGAATGCATAAACTCGCACAGCTTGACTTTCGTAGGTAAACAGGATATTTCCAGGTATTCAGCTGTCTTTAGCCACGCGTTCGTTAATTCAATAAGAACTGAAACCGATTTCTTAGGAACGCGAATTGGAAGAGCCATCTGCGTTTTAAGATATTCTCAGTTGATCGAACCATTTAATTAGTCAGCATTGTTTATAGACAGGGGAAGAAGACATTTGAGGAACGAGAAGTGGCTTGGCAGAATCGTTCGATGTCAATGGATGCGTCGACGCGCGTCAAGTTAACGCGCATTTCGCTGCATCGTCGATCCGTCCAAGCTGCTAGATACGCCGCCATTGTTGTCGGAGACATTGTATGGAAAACAGTATTATCGTGGGAAATTTGTGCTTTGTACTCTAAAAGTCGGTCAATCACTAAACACGTTCAAGTTAGCGCAGCGACGTTTACCTTCAATCTGTATAAAGGCCTCGTACAGACTAGAGCTGTAACTTTCCTTCGAAGTTCCGAAGTTTCGAAGCTCGTGAGTTTCGTCAAGCGCCAAGCCTGTCTTGCCTTTCTTTTCATTTAGTCCGCGATATCCGATTTCACCGAATTTGATAAAACTGATTAAAATTTTGTTTGCAAAGTATTATTTTTTAAATACATTCGTGATATGATCCCGAAATTTATTAATAGAATGCACTCTTTTCAATTTAATTTAATTACGAAAAATCAAAACGGAAAGTTCAGTGTCAGTCACCGGTGACTGAAAGTTAATATTTTTATTTATGAAAAATCGTGACATGGTATGGAACTCGTAAGTTACAACTTCATACGTTTCGAAGACTTTGAAATTTCGAGCACTTGGAAGACTTCGAAGCTTCGGAACTTCGAAACTTGGCTCCAGTTTACAGGATGTTTTTGTTGGGATTTTATTCACCTTTATGTTCGCGAACCTGTATGACAGATCTCGTAATGGAATAGTAGAAAGTGATAGTACGCAGTGTGACCTTGGGGCTACTCGACACCAGGTACCGCTGCATCCATTCGCAATGCCTATATTTCTAGCTGGATCGTGTTGCTTCGATTCCGTATATCTATGAGATTACGCAAACGCGATACATAATGGAGGAACGGTTAGATTTTTTTTTTTTGTTTGATTGTTTTAAGTCGCTTCTTCAACTGCTATATATGGTTATTAAACGACCGACTTACAGTTTAAGGTGGTTGGAACCCGACCCGACCCGATATTTTCTAGTCATTAAGTGTGCAAATAAGTTCGGTACTTTTTGTCAATAAGTCGCGATTTTAATTGAAATTATACTGCCTTTCCGTGCTCGTGATGATGTCTCAAAGTAGCGATCTTGTATAAACCCATACTTGATCTAAGCAACATGTTTGCACAACGGAAGCAGAATCCGCTATTTCTTCCTTATTTTCCCTGAATGCTTTCTCCGTTGTTCGACGTAAACAACCGTTTTTTTTTTCTGCAGAACGGATAAGAAAACTATTGCCGCATCATTCGATACCGGTCTCGTAACGCAGCGCGCATGCAGTAGCCACCGTTCTCGATTTCTACGAACGGAGACGCGGTGCGACCTCCTGTCAGACTGGTTCTCTGTTTTTTGGCTCGTTTTCTTAATATCTTTCGCCTCGTATTTTTAGATTCGCCTATTGCTGGCCGCGCGATACCGAAAAAAATCGGGCCTCTCGACTCGATTACATGGAAACGCTCGGACATCCCCGTTGCTAATAGGATTACCACCCGTGGCTGATGAGGAAGAAAAAAGGCCCGTTCCCGACAGCCTCGCGACCCGAAAAAACTGATCCTTGCTCTTTTTTTTATTATTCCCGGCGCTGTAAACTATAAAGTTTCGCGGAGATGAAATGTTTATGTATCGCCGGTTCTTCTTCGTTTATTTCGTTACATGGTCGGAGGACATTAGGCATTCGTCGGCCCTGAAGGTAGTCGCGTCTGATTTATGCAGATGAAAATGAATACCCGTATATAATAGAAATATTATAAATGAATAGTATTGCAATATCATTGTGTAAAAATGCAAACATTTTATATTGTAGAAATTAATTGACGTTTGGCCAGCTTTTCGGGCCAAATACTCCACTGTGCGTCGACTCGCACGTCAGAAGCGCCGATCGCGCGTATTTACCGAGCGCACCGAGTCGTTGACGTTGCAGACATTTTTTCTGTATGCAAATATGATTCATCGCGTCGCGTTTAGTAAACTGCGACCAATTCGCACCGTCCAGTTACGCTATCTAATTAAACAAGCCATTTAATAGCGATCGAGGCCGGCTCGATGTCCAAGTTAATAGCCTTCCCCTTTGGAGAATCGATTGCCAGTACGAACGAAAGAATCCCTCGGTTCGGACGATGTTTCCGGCAAGATCGAACGATAGAGTGACTTAAACGCCCTGGGAATCGTGTCACGACAGACTCGCGGGTTCGTTGGACGGGTGAAAATTTCAATTTTAAATCGTCGATGTTCGTGCGCGTCGAAGGTGTATCGCAATTTCCGCGTGAGTTCCTCGAATCACGTTTCGCCTCGAAGGGACGACCTGTAACTCCCCAACTGCTGGGACGTTTCGATTTCCATAGAAATATAATGGGCCGTGTTCAGACAGGGAACACCCGCGGTTCACCCACGTCATGGCACCTTTTCGTTTTATGGGATGCCATTTTGCCTAGATCGGGCCGCTTTACCGGGAACTGTTTCCAGTTACGTTCTAGTAGATCCGAGATCGTATAAACTGCCAACAGAGAGAAAAATAAGGGACAACGAAATTTGGAACAAAGGCTGGGCTAGATCCTCTGAATACGCGTAGAACGGTAATATAAACTTCAATCGAATCAAACGTTAGTTTTCTGTGTACGCGCAAATGCATACTGCACACTCTCTGATTTATAGATCACTGTGACTCACGGTAAGTTTAACTTCCGGACATTAGCAAATGTCACTTGAAAATTGCACTGCTAATGTACCAGCTAATTCCACCAGCAATTTAATTGTCATATGGCAAATCACCGTTTTCTGTAGGACTTCCGTGTTTACGTCGAAATCGCACAAACTCCTGCCAAACTCCTGCGACTAAATTTCTACTTGAATCGTTAATCGCAATTAACAATTAATCTCCTCGTTTAGTCGTTAATTGTGGTTACCGATCAAATACTTATTAATCGTTGATGGTGATAAACGATTATTAATCGTCAATCGGATAATTGATTAATGATTAACACGTTCCGTGCCACGTGTACCACCGGTGGTAAGCTTGATCTTCAGGCCACAAAAAAGGGCTTGGCACGGAACGTGTTAACTGCTGAAATGTCGAAATTAAATACGTAATCGGAACTGTATGAATACTGAAAAGAATGTAAACTGAGTTTAGGTGTATCGTCATTTGGTCTATAATACAAACTCTGTTTACGTGCTTTTATGTTTGAAGTTATTATTCCTGGAAAGCTACGACCATGTTTTTGTTGAAATATATTATCTTCTTATTACAATTTATTACAATTTATGGGTAGACCGTGAGGCGATTAACTTCAGCAATTGATTAAATCTTCCGATTTTTCGATGATTCCTTTTTTTAATCAACGATTAACAATTAAATCAATCGATTGACGATTAACTTCATCAATCTACTGAATCAATCGTCGATCTTCCGACGATTTCTCTTTTTAATCGTGCACATTAATCAATCAATCACGATTAAAGTTTTAATGGTATCGAAACTACGGTAATGGACTTTTTCCTCGTTATTCATATTGATTCGCTCGCGTCACGTCACACGACCTTGTTAATAGACTTCAAGTTACCATTCTTGCGATCATTATTACTGCAACGACGCGTGACGTTGATCGTCTACGGATCGTAGCGTCTTCGGTGAAAGACTAGCAAATTTTTAATCTCTGTTTCTCAGTTTGCATTTTGGTGTGGAATACAAATGTGTCGGAGTGAAGTGTCTTCGGGATAGGGCTGTAACTTTCCTTCGAAGGTCGACGATTTCGAAGGAAAGTTACAGTCCTACTGAATACGTGAGTTTTGTCAAGCGCCAAGCCTGTCTTGTCTTTCTTTTCATTTAGTCCGCGATATCCGATTTCACCGAATTTAATAAAACTCATTAAAATTTAGTTTGCAAAGTATTATTTTTTAAGTGCATTCGTTTTTAAGTACATTCGAAATTTATTAATAGAATGCACTCTTTTAAATTTCATTTAATTACGAAAAATCAAAACGGAAAGTTCAGTGTCAGTCACCGGTGACTGAAAGTTAATATTTTTATTTATGAAAAATCGTGACATGGTATGGAACTCGTAAGTTACAACTTCATACGTTTCGAAGACTTTGAAATTTCGAGCACTTGGAAGACTTCGAAGCTTCGGAACTTCGAAACTTCGAATCCTTCGAAGCTTCGGAAAGGTTACAGCCCTACTTCGGGATCCCGGGTTGGCGGTCCTCACTTTTGTTTTCGTCGGTCGTCGAAGGTCGGCGCATATTTGCAAAACGAGCAATCGAAGGGCCAGAAGAGAGCAGTGAGTAAGGCAGAGGAGGAAGGACGAAGGAGGACGTACGCTAACGAGAGGTCGAATTATCGGTCGGTGGGGATGATTTGGGCGGTGAATAGAAGCGCGCGGGTGCGTCGCTCGTGTGTACGGGCCTATAAATACATATTCACGAGCGGATGTTGAGGCATTGCCGAGGTCCACGTGGTCGTGCATCACGGTGCTGGCAACAGTTGGTCTCCGAGCGTCGTCCACAAGTGTGCAGAAAACGCGAACCGGTGTGTTCTCGTCTCGGGACGAGCAGAAGAAATAGAAAAAGAAAGACATGCGAGTGAGAGAGATATAGACACAGAAAGAGAAAGAGGGAGATCGGACTATCGGACAGCCGTTGAGAAACCAGTGTTGTTGGGTTTCGTTTGGTGTCGGTATTCTCGAGCGTTCGCCAGGATCCTCGTGGTTTCATAGTGGTGCACCGGCGTGGATCGTCGACGGGACGCTTCGGTGTGGCCCGCCAACCGCGTGATCTCTACGATCGATGCGATCGACGCCGTGGCGGACGGTTCACGGTTTCGTGGCTCTGCGGTTTCACGAGTTCGCGACCCGTCAGTTCCATGAGACTCCAGTGACACTAGGCAGCGTCGCTATCCAGTGACAGCCGGCGCGTCGGCTTTCGTTTCCCAATAAGGCGGAAGCTGATCCATCGATCCGATCTATCCAAGTTCACCGGAGAGACACGTAAGTGACCGTGATCGCCGGGACCGCCGACATTTAACGACACGATCGGACGCACGTCGATCGTCCGATGGGCTCAATCGCGTCACGTGGATGTCGTAATGGAAAAGTGTCCTGAACCGACGACACATAGCGTGCCGCGCGCGAGTACGATGATGCTTGATAAGAAACATCGTCTGCGGACACGCCACAGAGACGGCGTGATCGGGAGCTGATCTGTTCGTGTGACAAATGCTGGATTTAGGCTGAGAGAGTTTAGGGAATAGATGAAATAGAAGATTTAAGCTGGAATTTTCAGCTCTGTTTGTGTTTCGTCGGGTAAATGTTCAGTCAACGAGCGAACTTGGTCTCTGAAGGTGACAGATGCGGGCTAGATCTATTTGCGTTTAGTTTTTAGCGGTTACGGTTCGCAGTTTAGAGAACAGATCAAATGGAAACCAGTTTTAGCTGGCGTTTTCAGCTCTGTTTCTATTTTGTTGACTAAGAGTTTATTCATCGAGTGAATGATCGTTTGTTCATCTTTAAAAGTATTGTGACACCCGGAACGGTCTTACGTGCGGTGATACAGCTGTTTCAATGTTTATGTGAGTCTCTGATGCAAATTTGCATCGGTCGTTGAATATTATATATTGTTTGACGCTAAAGTGGAAGTTCCGCGTAGAGCAAATGTCCTGATCGATAATGTGGAAAGTGTGTTAGCGTAAATTAAAAGTACTTGTTCGTTAGAAGGCTATTTATAACGTGTTTACCGGTTTACCTCGAATTGCGTGAAATTGACATTGAGCAGCCGTATCTGTGCGCATATGAAATATCTTTCCCGCGGTCTAGATCGAAATGATCACACGTAACACAGAACGCGTCAATATTTCGATCCAGATTTCAATGGCGGTTTAAGCTTCTTCAGTATTCAAATGATCGAATGGTCTGATTCATAGCCACATTAAAGTACGTTAAAAGTGTTTACATGAAAGTTACTCGCCACTTTTTCTTCGAAATGATATTAAAGATAAAATGTCCGTGTGACCACATTGAATGATATCAAAAGTGATTACTAGACTGCGGATTTGATTAATCTATAAGAAAATGAAGTGTGGAAAGAGAAATCGAAAAGTGTGAAGACATTAGAAAAGAATCCAAATGATTCTCGTTGAAATGATTAAAAGAAGAAATACATTTTCGTTCCAATCAACATACATAGACAGTTTTCATTTTGCATGAAGATCCACACTGTAACGATCACATGAAAGAAATTTCCGATTTTCTTCAAAACAAAAAAACAATCGGAACGAAAATGTACACTTTCGATTGTGCGAATTGACCTAATTAGATCCTAGAAAGTTCATTCGTGGGCGGTTAAAAGCAAGTATAACCAAACGCCACTGTTAATTGGTCGATAATTGACCGTCACCGACGAATGGCAGGCTGTTTAATTGATCCCGACTAGACGCAAATCACCGGGAACGAGAATCGGAAAGGCAACGTTTCGGCCGGCTAGTTTGCTAGTTTGCGCAACCGCCGGAATATTTTCTGCAAGGTGGATGCATTCCGTCTTCGTGTCTTCCTGCTTGCAATTCAATCGTGGCTGCCTCTGTGTGCCATCGGTTATGCATAAAGCAAGAGTTTTTCGCGGGGAACGACGCGACGCGACGGTGTGTTGTCGACGTTTAGAAAATTCCGCTCGTTTTCCCGCTCCGGGATGTTTTTTGGAGAGCCGCAGGAACTAGAGGTGTGTCAGAACTTGAAAATATCGGAAATTTTTGGGATCTCCGAGAACAATTCCGAAAATTCTGGGGAATCCTGAAACTTTCGAAAACCCGACTCGTCTCGATCCGATTTCGCGAAAATTTCGGGATTCTCGCACACACTAAAGAATTCCGGTATATTCGAGAATCTAAAAATTTTCGAAAACCATTGCTGATCCCGAAAAACTCTCGAAATTCGCAGTCTAATCATAACTTACAAAAGTTTGTTCCAGCAAAATACAGTTGATTGAAAGGTACATAAACCAATCACGTACATAAAACAGGATTTCCCGTCGACAGAGACTCCCAGTCAAACGGCCTTATGTATACGATGAACAAATTACTGTAGAAGATTTCCCTGGTATCTATGAAATCGTTAATTACGCTTATTGTTTCCCGCCTAGCTACGTGTCGCGTGTACACTGCAATCTCGATGGATCTCTTATGGCGATCGCAAACGTGTTGGTACTGACGATAAATCACATTTGTCATTTTCCAGTTGGTATCCCTCGGTAATATCAAATTTCGCCAGGAAATGTTCAATTTAATGATGCTTTCGGCGCTACCGTTTCTATCGCTTGGTAAATCTAACAATTTTGCAAAAAACTTTTCTTCTTTCCTAACGTTTCGATTCAGTTTTGAACCTTTTTCAAAGGAATATAACGATATATTGTCTTGTAGACGCAAATTCTTCCTTTGAAAACGGTTCAAAACTGAGCCGAAACGTTAGGAAAGAAGAAAAGTTTTTTGCAAAATAGCTAGATTTACTAAGTGATCGAAACGGTAGCGCCGAAAGCATCATTAAATTAAATATTTAACGTTTACGATCGATAATTGGGATTATTTTTTCACCAGGAAAGTTGTACTTTCTTGGAGCTTTGATATAAAAAGATTTTAATCACGCGGGAACATGATTTTTCCCTTTCATTTGAAGCTTTTTCACTTTCGTCCTCGCCGCGTTTGTGAATGGGAGATGTTGCGGTTGCAGTTAATGCGGAAGAACGATAAACAGATGCTTCTCCCGCGATGGTTGTAATTACTGGACTCCGTGGATTATTTAATACTTGATGGAATGTCTTTCCGTATTGGTGGGAATCGCCAGCCATTTTCGTTCACGGTGGGGCTGACACAAATTCGCTGTCTAGCTACAGAGTTTGCCAGTTAAGAAATTTCCACTTCTACATTCTTTCAATGAAGTCCAATCGAGGAGATTCTTATGTCTTTAAACTGACAATAAAATACGAACAGAAGCAAAGGTAATTTTTACAGATCCATGAAAAAAAACGCACGTAATTTGAGTGCTAAAAAATTAACTGTTAGCTGGTTGCATATTTTCAGCCACTTTCTTCTGAATTACAGCGAAACCTTGATTGCGCGTCACACTTTCATCATCTTTGCGGTTCCCGGCGCCAGCATCGCAACAAATTCGTTTCCATAGGGACCCTTAAGACTCTCAAAGGATTATAAACTATAACTTCCAACTAAAACAGGCTCATTAAATTTTTAATTAACCGAAGGCATCAGCAAGGGGAAGAAAATTTCGCTCAATTTCTTCAAATTCGCCGGTAACTTTCTCGAAATTTGCATGAATTTCCGCAGGCTGGCGATAACGGCTAATAAAGTCTTCCTGGCGTGGCGGAGCCGTCCACAGTGATCAGTCAGGCGGATGATTTATGCAAGTCGCCACAGCTGATTAACTCATTGTTAGCGAAACTGTACGCGACGTGCCGCGTAATAAAAACATATCGGGCTGAATGTTTAGAGTAGGTACTTTCTCCGCGAGTTTCGCGGCAGCGGTTTTTCTTCTGATCACCTAAAAACGGAGGACGGGAAGAATTATCAGTTCGGAGGGTCCACTGCCGAAAATTCTCTTCGCACTTTCCATTTCCGCCACTTGCCATTTCTGGACTGGTTTTTATGCCAGAGGAGATCGCGAGGAGTCGTTCCTCGTCTTGGATATGTTTCGTCCTCCTCTTGTTTTCTTCCGTTCGTTCACGTGGTCGCGATCGAGAGGCGCCCAAGGCTTTCGCAAACCCGTAATGTCAGCGATTACGCGAAATGACAGAGTGGGGATGCTGTTTCCAAATCAATAATTATTCAGCATCTTCGTAATCTTGCACCCGAATAATGACGGGTATGCGAACAAGCTGGTGTGCGTGGCTGCGCTCTCGACCGTCGATTTGGAGGCCGCCGCGTCGTCGGACACGACAGTGTCTCGAACATGATTTTGTCTCAAATCAAAACCTTCCTCCTGAAATCACAGATCAATCGCGTAACGAATTCTCTAGTGCGCGAACATCTTATCCCACTCTAGGTATTTTTTACCAGAAAATCTATTCAACCTTCTGCAGTGAGATTCTGCATAATTATTTTTAAGTAACTTGGACAGCTATTCGTGTAATTAATTTGTATTAATCGCAAGTTCTAGAGTCGGTTGATAAGCTAGTGTATTTTTCGAGTCGTCAGCGGCTGACAAGACAATACAATTCCACAGCCAATGAAGAGCTGTCACAAGTTCGGCGAACGCAGCGGCCGAAGCAATATTTAATAATCTCGTTTGCACGGTTTTTGTCGATGTCATTCGTGTAATACGGGCCCTGCCCGTTCAAAAGGATCACGGGCTTCCGCTCCATTAACGTTTATTGCATTCTTCTTTATAATTTCGTTGTATGTCTTGCTCGCTACTGTGAAGTAATTACTGCCTGTTTCCCTCGAATACCCGCTCTTAACAATGTTTAATGCAGCCCTGTCATGACGGTAGGAAGTGTTGCACACCTGCAATCGGTAGTTTTGTGCCAAACCAACACTTTAATAATACTATCTGGGAATACAAACGTTGCACAATTAAATACAAAATCTAGTTGCCCGTCGGCAGTCTTGAGTGCTTCGCAGCGACTCCTTTTTAATCTGCGGTTTATTAAATAATTTTTATATTATATTTATATTTACATTTATATTTACATTTATATTATATTTTTATTATATAGATTCCTAGTAATGCTAATATTCTTATACTAAACACCCTGAGGGCCTCCCTCATGTGAAAAATTTAAGAAGTACATTTAAGTTATACAATTTTATTAATATAATACATTTTCTCTTTCATCACATAAAACATTGGCGAAACCTTTTCAAGGTTCCTGATGTCGGCTTCTTACGAATATTTATTACTTACAATTGTCCAATATTTTTCTAATATGTTTCATCTTCAGATAATCTTTAATCTAAAAAGTTGGTTTAACTTTTGCTGTTGTGTATTACTCAAAAAAATTTGTTGCTCCCCGTCTGATGTTCCAAAGTTGCACAACATTTTTGTTAACCGTCAATGTTGTCTTCATCTCGCTGTAACTTTGTAAAAAGTCAACATAGCAACAATTTGAAACAGAGCATCCGAAACTAGAGGTTTCAAGCTTTCAAACCATTGTTTGAAACCATCGATACGGCAATTATTGATGGAGTTATGATCGCGTAAAATGGGACCAATTTTTCGGGTTCGCACAAGTGATCCCTTAATTCGTTTGAGGAGTGTAGTTTTCTACTTGTGCTTTTATAAAAGTCGACGTTATGCTGTGAAGCTGGTATTTTGCCGAGTTCGAAAATCTTTGAAGCAGCGAACGAAATTGGAATTGAATTTTTCGAAATATATCGGGCAATGTTTTAAATCTGTCTGCAATTTTTCTCCGATGTTTTCATATGGAACGTGTAGTTTTTAGCTTGTTTTAACCGTATGAAGTAAGACAAATTTTCGTGAACCCATTCTTGCATCTACAAGGGTCGATGTATACAAAAAATTAATTGAGCGCGTTAAACGTCAAAGTAATCCGAAGCTCGTGTTCTGCTGGTTTCGAAACTTTCGGAGCTGCGAATGTACACAGACCCACTTCTGCCGGTTGTTATCACGGCATTCTGCGCGAGAGACCATCGGTTTCGATCTCCTACGAAAGCAATCCTCTCGTTTCATTGTTCCGTTTCCCCGCAATGGAACCCGGCAACAGCACGCGACAGAGTGAAGCGCATTTCCGGTTGCCGGTGTATCGACAGACACGCTTGTTACGCTCTTCAAATATTTGTTCTGCCCTCCGTGGTGCATCAGCGCGCACGGTTTCACTGTTCGATCGTGATGCATGGATCGGGTCTCATTCGTACAGAGCTTCACCGTACAATCTTCTTTGAGCAGTTTTCAAACGGCGGTCAAAAATCGTCAAACGAAAATCAATTCGTCTAACTAGCGCTGGACGTTCTCTCGCGAACCTTTCGAAGAACGTCACGCAATTTCTTCCACTGCTTAATTCTGAGTTAGTACACATCCGACCATCATTTTTCTCTGTTCATTCTTCTGCTAGATGATTGCAAAAATTAGTGTTTGTCTTTAATATAAAACAGAAACAATTTTATTAATCAATCATGCAGCCATCGCCATTTGATTTATAATATTCAATATTCAAAATGGACATAGTTATTGCCCCACCCTGTATATTATTTAACCCTTTGCACTCGGAGCTATTTTCACTGAAAAATTACAGATTTCTTCGGATCTGGAATATTTCCATACCCTGTGATTTTTAAAATTTTATGGATACGAAATTGGTATACTACCTCATACAATACCTAAATGTTTAGTGATCGATTAGATGTCGATACATATAATAATGTAAACAATATTTTGAATAATGGTGTAGCAATTTTTAGTGGTGCCTCGGAGGGGACAACCGAGTGCAAAGGGTTAAACTTCATGTGTATACTGTGTTCTTATTTTAGTATATATTGTGTGTTTATTATTATTATTTAGTATTTATTTAAGTCAATAGGTGAATTTGTTGAAAAATGAAAGCGTGTTAACAGAATTTCAAACTACCGACAAATTTCAGTGCTTTATGGATACATGAATGGGAAAACGAATGATGGGAGATTGTTCCTCAGTTATTCAACTAACTCGAGCCACAACAATTTTACAATTTATGTAAAGTTTTAAAGATTGAATTTTGACCGCTGAAATCGGCCATACAGCCCACTGTGCGCTGTGAAAGGAAATCGTAATTAGGGTGAAGTCCTGTGTGTGTGGAAAATCATTGGGACTGTTTTCGCAGATTGAATCTACTCCGGCCAAGATGAGGGTCGACCAGATTGGGCTGCTGTTGTGGAAGAACTACATCGTCCGCAAACGTCAGCCGGTAACTATCATCCCCGAAGACAATGTTTTTCGTCTCGCAGCCGGTTCCCCGCAGTCCAGGAAGTTTGCTAAAAGCACGACCGCAAATTTCAATGTTTAGGGGATATTGGCTCTGGTGTTCGTATGGCCCGTGATCGTGTTCATGATCCTCTACACGATCCGCGACAACGTGGACCCGGAGTACTATCCGACTTGCCAATTTCCTGCGAGGGCGATGCCGCGGAATGGCCTGCTCCCGTTCGTTCAAAGTTTCATTTGCAGCCTCGGCAACCCGTGCGATCCTCTCTCGGAATACGAAGAAGTCCCGTCTTACAAGAACGCCACGTTAGTATACACCGAAAATATGAATATCTCGCACGCAATCCTATTTTTCCCGGCCCCAATCCCATCTCGATCCCTTCCGCCGCGTCCAAACCGGAAATCGTTCACGGTATCGCAACGTTCGCGAATATTTCGAACAATCGGATACTTTTTCCAGGTTAAATGGCTGAAATGTACACCACCGATTCTTTCTTACCTCTATATTAGCAGTGAATTTTGCATTTCATGAACGATAATCCGGGCCAGTAATTAAATCGAAATCGTACACTGTCGCTCGAAAATCTCTACATCAAACACATTTCATTCCTTTCTTTAATTGAATGGAGGAATTGTTATTGTACACGAAGACTGCGAGAGAACCGGAGTAGTACGGAAGCCTATTAATAGGATTTTCAATAATTCTGCCGTGCCAAAAGAAAGCATAGAAATTTTTATTTACATTGCAATCTTGAATGAAACTATTAGAATACGTTATTGAGGGTGAATTGTTAGTTCACAATGAACATTACTGTTACTATTGACGGTTCCGTTGAAAAGTGTTTAGCCATGTACCATAGATTTTTCAAAATTATGCAATAAACACCTGTCGGTAATAGAGCTGTAACATTCCTACTGAATACGTGAGTTTTGTCAAGCGCCAAGCCTGTCTTGTCTTTCTTTTCATTTAGTCCGCGATATTCGATTTCACCGAATTTAATAAAAATCATTAAAATTTTGTTTGCAAAGTATTATTTTTTAAGTGCATTCGTTTTTAAGCACATTCGAAATTTATTAATAGAATGCACTGTTTTAAATTTAATTTAATTACGAAAAATCAAAACGGAAAGTTCCGTGTCAGTCACCGGTGACTGAAAGTTAATATTTTTATTTATCAAAAATCGTGACATGGTATGGAACTCATAAGTTACAACTTCATACGTTACGAAGACTTTGAAATTTCGAGCACTTGGAAGACTTCGAAGCTTCGGAACTTCGAAACTTCGAAGTTCCCTTCGTTCCTTTACTCCTTCGAAGCTTCGGAAAAGTTACAGCCCTAGTCGGTAATGTGTTATCTTCGCAAAACGATTAAGAGAAGAAATACATTAGCTCCATTGACTCGTCTTCTCTTTAACCGAAGCAGAGAATGTTGACATTGCGCGGAGATCATTGCTTTAGCAATCGGTGAATCAGAATCCTCCGAATTCTCGAGCGACCGCGTAGATCATCAGTGAAAGAGAAACGCTTGCATATTGTTGTTGATTACATATTTTCTTTTCTCCGATGCGTTACCATACTCGCGAACAGTCTGGGCGCACTGATCACAGAAATACAGCCCATGTTGAGCAACGAGACGGTTTTATCCGCCGTGAAAACGCTGCCGCACAGTATTCAGCTGCTGAAGTCAATGGCGCAGATACTCACGAAACCGGAAATCAAAGCACTTTTCGGTAAGGACTGCTCTCGACACCCCGCTCGCTCCCGTGAATTCGAATCTGCCGATTTTACTAGCGACCATTCAACGAATTCATTGCTTTCTAGATCGTGGCATACGATTGGGCGATCTTTTCAACAACCACGACGAAATCAAAAGAGTTCTCCGCGCCCAGATGCCAGACGCGCGCCGGGGATTGGTGGACGATTTGTTCGACTCGTCCATAAAATTAGTATACGTTAGTATCGTCGCAAGAATGCGACACCTTTCTCTTTAACACTAATTCTCCGTCCTACCGCGTTACCAATTATTATAATTCAATTTAACCTTTCGCACAGTGCGCCGAAATGCCTGTTTCTTGGACAAAATTCAATAACATCAATAACCACAGTCAAATCTCATCTTTCTACAAATGGATATCCGCGTACTCGCTTGCTGACCAGTTCTTACTACATATTTTGTTAAATAACTCTGATCTTTGCAAGTAATAGCAATTCTAACTTATTGTATAATATCAAAATATACTATCTTACTAATACGACGCAATCAAAATCGCAGAGTTGCTTGGAGTCACTTTTTTTATCCTCTTCTAAAGATTAGGGAAACCAATAAAACTGAATAGTTTCATTTCAGGTGAATTATTATATTGCATAAAAGTATTACAATTAGCCAATCCTTAGCCATACTTTTCTAAAAAGATTATTTCTTACAAACATCTTTTGTTCATAACACAATGGAAAAAAGTTACGCTATGAACTGATGTATTATTTGATCTTCCTAAAATTCGCTTACAGATTCGCTCGTAACTAATTTCCTACTGAATTCTTTTAATTTTTTTTCAAAAAATGATTTATTGGGACATTTTGACATAGTATGAACATAGTTTTAAATCGATATGAAACTGTGACTTTTTCGATTTTTGTCAATGGTTCGGCGCACTGTGCTCTGGTGCTATCTTACTTTTACAGTCTTTCTAAGTATATCTTTTTTAAGAGCACCTTTGCCACCCCAGAAATGTAGTATGGCCACGAAACTGTCTTGTCCAGCTGCATTTTTTGATATTTTTTTATTCGCAATTGCCAGCTGGTAGAAGCATTTGGCAGTACGAACGTCGGAGACGTGATTTGCTCGCCGGAAATCTTGAAGAAGTACCTGATCCTGCCGACGGAGAAGGATTACGTTCAAGTCTCGAAGATCCTCTGCGACATCGACTCGGAAACGATACCCAGCATCCTCGAAAACTTATCCAAGCATCTGGACTTCTCCGGAATGCTGAAGATGGTGGACAGAGTTATGGCCAAGTTTCGGGATTATGATATCTTCGTGGACTTGAGACGGGCAGTGGAAACTATCCTTGATCTAGACACCGCGAAGAAGTTGATTCCCGAGTACCTGAGAATCCGGCAATGGTTGCCGAAGATGATTACGATGTTTAAGAACGTTACGTTCAAGGAGATCGATCTTACCTTGTGAGTAGACTTGCCAAAGGAACAGCGTGGATATTAATACTTACGGTCCGATTTTGTGGAACAGAACAATATTTGTGACTGTTTCCGTAGGATTAACAAGACGTTGGAGATCCTCGATCCAGTTTTCGAATCAGAGGAAGACTGGCCCATCGCCCGGCAAGCATTTTTGAGGCTGCAGAATATATTGGCCTTGCTGAAAGAAATGGGGGTGGACCAACATAGCGGCTTCACCGGGGACTTTTTCACCATGGTAGAACGTTTCGTGAGCTCGATGCAATTCCTTCCTTCGGTTCCTGCGGAGAGCATCGAGAAACTGGCACGAATTGCGGACGCCGGGTTCTCCATTTTGCAAAGTGGAGCGCAACTGAGTTCGAAGATATTGGACCGGCACAAGGACGATCTTCACCTGTAAGTGTCTTCAAAGTACACAGTCCTCGACAAAATAATAAGACACCTAGCATATTTTTATATTTCTTGTATTTAAAGGTGGAAAGGGTACACTCCGTTATATCCTCAATACTACATACTACCTTCAAATTAAACACTCAAAATCTTAGGATTGTATCGCATACTATAGCAAAATTAGAGAAAGATATGTGAACACGGACTGACGTTGCTTCGACAAAAGTATAAGACATTTGGCTTATTTTCCAATCATGTGACTTCTACCATAAAGTGTTCCACTGCGAACGTATTCAGACATTGAATATTGTGATTTCCTTATATAGTCCAGTCAACGAAAAATTGTAGAGGGAAATGGAAGGAACACAATTTTTAACTTTGGGTCTTTGGTTGGACTAGTGAAGAGCTAAACATAGAAGATCCTCTTTTTCGGTTTTCCGCGTATATCTCGGAAAAGATTAATTTTGTATTTTTATTTGCTTGATCAAACATTTTTCTCTTAGCGTCTTCTACTTTTGTCGAATTAACGCGATGCAATCCTAAGATTTTACATGTTCACTTTGGAAATAGTATGTAATACACAGGATACAACGGAGTGTACATTTTCGACCTTTAAATATAAGAAAGTAAAAAATATGCTAGGTGTCTTATTATTTTGTCGAGGACTGTAGCTTTCTTAAAATTCCAGAGACTTTTACTGTGCTACTTTTCTGCAGCGTCTATCGTAATTATCGTAAATGACTAAAATCCATTGACCACTAAGCAATATGTAATCAATAGATATAAACTCTAACCGACAGATAATAGTACAGCGTTGTTCTACTTTATTTCCAGACCGCCGGAAGTCTGGAAAGGCCTCAAGGAATTCTTTTCGGACAGGATTATAGCAACGTTGAGTTATGCTTTCGCGTTCACGCAGAGCGTAGTCAGAACGGTCCATCACGCGGCCATTATTCACGAAGATTTAGAGAACAGGTTGTACCATGTCTCCCTGGCGAACAAAGATGTTGTACAACAATTACTCACCAGCGTGGATCCCAGTGCTTATCGAACTGCCGTGCGCTCCTTCTCCAGATTAGACTTCGTCGAGGTTGATGACTCTTCTTTAACAACCTTCGCTTATTGTTGAGGACCACTTAAACGGTTCTGTTGTCTCTGTCTCAGAAATTCGTCGAGGCCGTTACAGACGCCAAGCCGGAGGACTACTTCTGCCGGAAGGATACGCTGAACGAAGTGTTTGATGATTTCGAGGACTCTGGCCAAGGAGCAATCGCCAGCGAAATACTTTGTAGCGATAAGGGGAAGAAGTTTCTCTCCGAGGTCTACGGAACCATGGAGCTCCAGAAATTCGAGGGCACTGTACGTAAATCATGTTATCAATAGAACGCTCTTAGCTAGTATTTATTTATTTTCAGCCTCGCGGCCAAGAAATTGGACTTGGATTACAGATCTCTAAGTCATTCATCCCTCCATCCATCCTATCCCGTGCCGCATCAAATGTCTTATTGTCTATAGTCTATGTTGATCTATCCAACTGTCCTCCGCTAATCTTGTCTCTCTCTCTCCTTTTGATTATTTCTTTCCTTTTTTCTCTATACTCCTAGGCCATTCTACTGTTTCACTCTTTTCTCCTATACTATCTTTTCTATACTTATGTTAATTCTTTCTACCCCTTCACAGTCTTTTGCCAGGTCTTTTAGATACCCCAGGTGTTCCTCACATATCCCCCCTACTAGCACGTCGAACAAAATCATTCTTTTCCTAAATTCATCCCTAAACAATCTTTCACCTATGCCCCACACTTGCCCTAATACCATATTTGCTAGTTTCGCTCTTTCTTTAACATGGCCCGCTATGTCCCCATTCTTCTGCAATTTTGCCCCCAAGTATTTAAACTCTTGCACTTCCTCAATTTCTTCTTCCCCCCACGTCCACTTCCTCTTCTTCTTGCTCCCCCTACCTTTAACAGACACCATCATCTTTGACTTTTGTGCATTTAATACCAGCTTTTTCTTTCCCAGGTGTGTCTTCAACCTTTTTAGCATCATCTTCATATCTTCTTCTTTCTCCGCATCCCTAGTGTCCAGAATTTCTCCTTCCCCACTCTTGTTCCACCTAACTGCACCCTTTCCATCTCTGATTCCAGGTCTGATAGGGAGATTGAAAGTAAGGTGGGACTTAGCACACACCCCTGCCTGACGCCCTTCTCCATCCAGAATTCCTTCGATACTGTCCCTCTCACCCTGACTACATTTGTCACCTCTTCGTATATTTCCTTTACTCTCTCTATTAGCCCATTCCTTACTCCTCTTCTTTCCATCCCTTCCCACAGCTTCTCTCTGTCCACGCTAGAACGCTCTTAGCTAATAGCATGCTCTTAACAGGCGAGGGACACTTTGGACGCTGCTATGAGCATGATATTCAAACAAGCTATCTTCATCGAGAAAGCGAATCTGACTGGAGTGGTCAGCAGTGTGAACGATTTTATGAGCTTCATGGACAAACCGAGGAAGTCGCACCCCAATTGGTCCGTCTTCACAGTCGACGAGATGTGGACCAAAGTGTTCGAGGATACCAAACCTCGAAACAGACTGAACGTGTGAGTACTTCTTCAGCCTCGACTCCTTCCATCTTCTTTGGACTCCTCAATTAACAGATTCGAATTTCTCAGTCTCGGCCTCCACCTGAGCATAGCGAAGATGATCGGCTGCTGCAACCTCAGCTTCCAGGTCATCAAGTCCGACATGAAGAGCATAGATTTCATCGCGCGAATGACGCTGCAGGATCTAACGGAGAATAAGGACGATTGGGTTGGTGAAGTCACGCGTCGCAAATACGAGCTGCTCGAAACGTTCTATCTAACAGCGACGGATAGAACAAAGGTCAGTGATTGATTGTCTTAAATCTGCGGTCTACACTGTCTTCGACAATTCTAGAATATGACGTGAGAATATTGGAAACGTTAGATGGTTCTATAGTCCAGTCAATGAATGCTCGTAAGGGGGGCGTAGAGGGAAATGGAAGGAACACAATTTTTAACTTTGGGACTTTGTTTGGACTAGTAAGGAGGTAAACATACTAAAAGTCCCTACTCCTAGGAGGTGAGCGGGCTACAGGGGGGTACGTAGAAGTCACCTTTTTCGGTTTTCCGCTTATATCTTGGAAACTATGTGTCCTACCGATAATACCATTCGATACAAAATTAAAGCTGACAAAATCTACTATAAGATTGATTCCATTCAGTTTTTCGCTATCTGGCATAGTTTCCGAGATATCCGAGCTTAAAGTTCACTAATTGTGAAAAAGAAATTTTTGCCTCACGTATTTTGCCTTACTTGACTAGCTAACTTTGCAGCACAATTAGTGAACTTTGAGCGCGGATATCTCGGTAACCATGTGAGATAGCGAAAGACTGAATCGAATCTATCTTGTGGCACATTTTGTCAGCTTTAATTTTGTATGGAATGGTCTTATCGCTAGGACGCATAGTTTCCGAGATATACGCGGAAAACCGAAGAAGGAGATCTTCTATGTTTACCTCCTCACTAGTCCAAACAAAGACCCATAGTTACAAATTGTGTTCCTTCCATTTCCCTCTACAACTTTTCGTTGACTGGACTACTAGTACAATGCTCAGGAGCTGTACTTATCAGGTTGTTGCATATAAAATGTCGAACTTTTCACAGCAACGTTAAAGTAACAGTTTTCTTCTAGGTGAAATTTAATCAGACTCTGACAATGAATGAAAAGACGTTGTTACATTTGCATTCTAAAATCGGACAAATTTCATATGTGCCAACCGAATATTTTCCTAAGATTTTAACGGAAATGTATCACAGAAGAACTGCACGAATTTCTCTGATACACACTTTGATAAACTTAGATAAACACTTTTATCCGCAGGTTTTACAAATTTTAGAGTACGACAACTTCACGAGATCGTACTGCGTGGACCCGAGTCCGCCGCCGTTAATTACCTTTCCAAGGGATACGAACAGCACGTTGCTGAAGACGTTGATCTGTCATCTCGCGAGCATCGTGCAGAACGACCTCGACTCGGATATAGAGATGATCCGCGTGTCCACTGCCGGCACGAAGTTTAACTGGACAGCGTTCAACGAGATCACGATCGGGATCTATCGGTACATCGACGTCTTCATCCACGAGAAGACTCCTCCCCATCAGCTGATGAATTTGGAGAAGCTGAAGAAACACTTCAGGGCCTCCTGGAGCACGGACTTGAGTGTTAGGGATGGCTTCGAGATCAGGTTAGTGGATGTTGGAAACAATTAATACCATTCTCAGTTTGATTCTAAAACCAACAGGTTTCTAAAAAGCGTGAAGTTCCTTGTTTCGATATAAGCCTTCAGCTCCGGATAATTTTTTAACAGGGCTTAAATGAATGTATAAAAATGTAAGAAAAATAAAAATAAACATTACTTTACTGAATTTGCACTGTTACGTTACGATACGAAGTTTATTTATTTGTAGATATTATGGCACGAACATTAATGTTTTATTAAAAATTTTGGCGCCTCCCCGGTTGGAAATCGCTGATATAAGGCGAAGACTCGGGACAGATTTACACCGTGTTTCGAATCAGAGTGCCTATGCGGTTTGACTTTGGTCTCGGAAGCTGAAAAAGTTTAAATGATCCGCAATCTACTTGCGAGTTGATGGGTGTGCATCTCTGGTTGCATACTCTGGTGACAAGTGCCGTCTTTTTGCAGCGTAGGTCTGATCTGCAAGTTCTTCAACCTTCTGGAGAGCCCGTTGTTTAACATCCAATCGAAAAGCGGTTGGAAAATTATGGACAGCCTCGGTTGGTTGTTTACGTTGATCATGGACATGCTGCAGAACGCCTTTCTAGAAGTTTCCAGAGCGGATTCTGGAAGGGTGAACTATACCCATGATACCCTAGAGCTGCCTGAAACGAGAGACCTGATCAGTGTTACTCTCTTTAATCTTCGTGATCTGATTCTCGACGTGATCGACATCGTAACCATGAAACCAATCCACCTTGTACGTTCAGTAATTTGTATTTAGATTATACCTCGTTTTCATATTGCTACAAATAACCAAGCTATTCGACGCGGACGAAGTTAATGCTCTACTCTGCATTCGCTGCTCTGAGTGGGCGTGGCTTTTGAGGCGTGAGTTGTAGTGGGGCGTGGCTTCGTTGCTCCTATTCTCGCCAGAGCAACGGATTAATCGGACAAATGAATTTTAACAGTTTGTTTAATCTTGTCCGGCGACTGGTGCTCATTTGTCTCAGCTGAAACCGAGTTCTTTATCATATACCGGATGTTTGTTTCATTAGATATCCCTGTTGGACGATTACAAGACTCGAGAGAACCGATGGCCCTGCGTGCAAAAAGAAAGCGTCGGGGCAGCGCTGGAATTTCGAAGCGGAAGCCGCGCGTGGATCGAGAAAATAGAAAATATATCTTGCAACCCGGCTCCGATCACCCGAGAATGGAGGGCGTATCCTACAGCGTACTATCTCGTGCACGGTGTAAGTTCTCCCTCGATTTTCCTGGAAGCACCGAGTGATGTTTTAACGAAGAGGATCGATTGATTGCAGTCCGGCGAAACACCTCCGCTGAAATTCAATTGGACCGAGGGTTACAGAGCGGTCAGAAATCTGACTGAACAGTTCGAGAACTGGGTGATCGTCACGGAAAAGAGCCTGTCGGATTCGCTGGGATCGTCATCCGCGAAACCGGATGTCCTTGGTGGACTTTCGACCCTGAAGACTATATTCGACGAGAGGTGGCAGAACTCGGAGGACGACACGAAGTAAGATCATCGAAATTAGGCTGCTCTTGCAATTTTAGTGACGCAAATTGTGATGATCTCGGCGCACAGATTCGATCAATGATGAAACACAGCAATTTTGCAGATTAATTAGACACTCTACGTTTCGATTCTGATGTGGATCTTTTGCAAGAGTAAACTTTTGCGTTTGTGCAAATCACAGTGAAATTACATTTGAAAATTATTACAGTGAACTGTTTCCATGTCGGTAGACACTTTGTGTCTAGTGAAAAAGATCCACAACAGGATCGAAACGTAGAGTGTCTAATTAATTTGCAAAATTGCTGTGTTTCATCATTGATCGAACCTGTGCGCCGAGATCATCACAATTTGATTACCAAAATTACGATCGATAATCACATTTAATTTTTATCGATATATATATATATTGTTTAGCACTGTTCTGAATCTCATCGATATGGAGTTAGACAAGACTATGCCAGCATTCCACAGCGAGCTTAGGGCTAGCGACGTCTGGAAGGAGGATGTTTCCATCGACGATCGCGTGTTGATCACTGCCAAATTCGCCTCCGATGTCGTTCACAAAGTGACGACGCTGCTGTCCAGTATCCTGCGCACTGATACCGGAGAGTATAACATAATTTCAGATTACAGCGACAGTACTACTTCATCTAGTGGTGAGTTCAAACAAAATATCATCTAGATCTAGACTTTCATTTTGAAGAATTCTTGCAAACTTCTTTGCCAATTCTAGAATCGGAATTCACCAAGGTCGTCGAGATGAAGTGGCTACCCCTGTTGGGATTCACTAACAAAAGCCCGATCGGAATACTGTACAACAAATTGCCGTACCTGATAGCCACGCTGGCGGACGGATTAACCGATCTCGACGTGGACAAACTTATCGCGAAGTCGATGTCGAACGAGATCGACGTCTCCTGCGATCAACTGTTCGACCATTGGCCGACATCCTCCAATGTCTTCACCCTCGATGACCACGAGACCCTGAAGAAGTTCGTCTGCTATCTTACTTCCTTCAACTTCAACGTCTACACGGACCTGTTCCTGGCCGAGGCAGAGATCTGGAAAACCCCGGCGAACCAGTATCGATCGCGGTTGATGTCGGTGATCAGCGACGCTTACGATCTGTCGAATATCCTCAGAAACATCACGAAGATGCGCGTGATGATCGAGGTCCCCTTCTCGGGCCACTATTTCAAGTGGCTGCTATCAGAGACGCTCTCCACCTTCGAGAAATCCGACAAATATTACCAGGTAAGACATAATTCTGCACGTGGTTCTTTAAAACTCATCTCTCGCATTGTTTTGAATACGTGATCTGGTAGAAATAAAGTATTTTTTTCATATTACTGTTTCTAATGGTGTAGTTAGAATTTCTAAGGTTGAGGTCATGTGAAGGCAAACGGAATAACCGGCAATAATAATAATAATAATAATAATAATATATAATAATATAATATATATTATATTATATATAATAATATATATTATATATAATAATATATAATATATATATTAATATATATAATAATATATATATTAATATATATAATAATATTATATTAATATACATATATATAATATAATAATATAATATAATATTATATTATACATAATATAATATAATAATAATAAGAATAATTGGCAATTCAAATATACACATAGTGTCGCTTAAAATACTAAGGTGATGTTAGGGTCATTCCATGCCAAATCGATCACTTTTTGCAGGCAGCATCGTCGATTTTGTTCTAAATGAAGTATGTTGTAATCCATGGAATGACCTCTTGATATTTTATTTAAAAAATATTTCGTTTCTGTCAGCGTGTAAGTCAGCCGCTTATAAATTTGTTGACAATTTTATCAAACTGATCGTCCATTTTCAAGAACACCACGACCCAGGTCCCCGCCGATTTGACCGACTACAGGCTCATCATCGAAGGCGTATCCGAGTGTCTGCTTCACATCGCGAACACCGTGAACAAGATTAACGATGTCGACAAGCTACAGAAAAATCGTATGAACATCTGGGACTTCGTCCAGGGTACCGAGGTGCGACGATTGCTGAAAATTCTCGACGCCCACCCCGAGGAGACGATCGCTCTGGTAGCACAGATGCTCGAGATCGGCTCGAGGACAGGCAACTTTTCCTACGAGAACATAAGGAAGACGATCTGTAATACAAGGAGTCCTGCGGCGTATTGGTCCACTCCGAACAAGAGTCGATTCATCCAACAAGTGTGCTCGTTCGATCCTTACCAGTTGCTGAGGTCCGTCACCAGCGAGGAGTATTACGTGAGTGGACCCTTTCCTTTGCTTTTCATTTCATGGAGTTGATTAGTTTGGCATCCGAGAAGGAACGATTCCGAAATTCGGATTTACAGTGGCCGAAATAATGATAGGTTCGCTAGCCGCATCGGCTGGTTTACTGCTTCTACTTTTATTTTCGTTTTCGGAAGTGCACTGTGGCACATTTCTTTCTATTTCGCACTTCTATTTCGACTATCAACAGTATTAGTGTAAAGATGTACTTGTTTCAAAAATTCTTTGAAAATTATCGAGTACGAGATACGACACGCTGTTTGTTAATTTTATTAGATTGAATAAATATTATAATAATAAGTAAAATCCAAAATACTGCATTAAACACAGCATTATGTCAACAAATTGAAGTGAACCTATCATTATTTCGGCCACTGTACATACACGTGACATAGGTATCTCTAGTTGCTACCATATTACCAAACACAAACACAATTTACTCAATTTCCAGATGGCCCTGACAGTCCGAAGGTCCAGTTTAACAAAACTAACACCTCTAAACACCTCGGTCGGTAAATTGGCGGAGGCGATGTTGTCGCTTCTGTCCAACATACCGCACTTAAAGCTACAATCAAACATCTTCGATCAGAAAACCTGGACAAGCCTCTCGAACGACACTGTGTCAGAGATTCGTAGCGTTGGACGATCCTGGGTGCATTGGTACGCGACAGAAGCCAAGAACGCTAAACCGGGGCAGTCCAAGCTGGATCGTTTCTTTCAGACGGAGGACACTTTCGCCAAGATTACTCGTGTTTATCAGCTTCTGGACGCTTCGGTCGATCTGATGATCGGCGGAGATGTCTGGCAGAAGCTTCGGTATCTTTACGAGGGTTCGAAGGTGAAACCTGTCCTGACTCTGATAGAGGACACGCCGAACATCGTCGTCAGCATCGTCGACACTTTCCTCAAATCGGACAGACTAGACCAGTTCCTGGAGAAGCTGGCGACAGGCAAAGCGCATCCGTGCGATCTCGACAAATATTTGATCGTGCCCGGCTTCGTCAGGAAGAAGGTCCTGCTGTCTAGCATTGCCAACTTCTGCGAGAAGCTTGTCTTCTCCGAGAAACAGCTGACGTGGCTCGATGTGCTGCCTCTCGACGCTAAGTACGAGGTATTCGGCCGATTTTGCGATCCTCTTTCGCCAATGCACATGCATAACATACATTTTATATCCATGAAATGCGTGAACGATTGGTAAAACTCTTCCTTGATCAAGTAAAGTTTATCAGACGTTTTATTGTTTTATTATACAGACTTTTTGTTATTCCGTTTCTTACAATTAACGCAGAGAATTTTTATTTCGTACCAAGGTCCGCAGTTTATTAATAATTCTGTGAACGCGTCGAAGTCACAATTGTGCCCCACAGTTTTGGAGAATGTTTGGTTGCGATGTTCCACACCGAACGATCGATAATGTTTCCAGGAAGCCCGAGTGTCTGGAACCGGTGAGAAGGAGTTCAACGAGACTTTTCTTCTGGAGAGAGCAGATCGCATGCAATCAACGATCATTCGCATAATATCGGAGGGCCCGAGGGAGCCGAAAGTTCCCACATGGTGGACATCTTTCAAGGAGGGAGCTTTCAACGATTTCCTAGCCCACTATAAAACAGAGGTACCTTGAAATACCTCAATTACGAGTTCTGCTCAACATCATTACGAGTGATGGATGTTTCATTGAAATGGTTTCAGGACCCCAGAGCTCTGGCTCACCTCACAGTGAAAAAGCTCACGAAGATCGCCTTGGACATTCTGAATTTCGATACGGATTCGAAGTAAGTCGCTCGCGGAATCCGTTTGCCGCTCGTGGCTCGTTAGACGACATTCCCCTTCTTTTTCTTTTCTTCAACTCTCAGAGACTGTTCCTGGTGCTTCTCGATGTTCCTGATCGATGTCCTGAATTCCCAGCTAGAGAACCATCGGCTCTACGCGGAGCTGCCCTGCAAGATGAGTCAGATGAACATATCGGAAGTTCAAAGCGTTGTGCTGCGTGATTTTCACTGGAACGAGACCACCCACAAGGTGATCGATACAGCTAACGATCTGTCTCGCATGCTAATTGTTCTCTGTGCAATTGTGTAATCGTCTCGCGGTTCCAGATCAAGAATTTCAGGACTCTGTACGCGGGACGGACGCAGACCGAGTGGATGGCGTCGATGGAGAAGATGCTGCTCCACATTGTGGACATGGTGGTCGATTTCCAAAACGAGACTTACAGTGACACGATCGGAGAGTGCTTCCGGAAGTTCTTCGGAGACCCGCCGATGTCTAGACCGGGACTGTAAGAGCCTAACTAAAAATATGTATAATATTTCGGTTGTTCTCATTCTAACGAAATCCACATTGTTTAAGGTACATGTCGCTGTTGCTGGGGATGTTGGAGAGCCTGCAGCAAAACGTCTACATCCTCGACACGTCCAGGTACCACAAGGCAATTGACGAGATGAGCAGAAAGTCGGCCAAGTTCGTCCCGATTTGGAAGGACCTGAAGGAGGTGACGATCCCGAAATACGCGGAAGACGTCGAGTCGTTCTTGCCCGGTGCGACGATCAACGTGAACGCAATCCTGAACGACAGAGATGGTTCTCTATGCAGGACGAAGGCGGAATGTCGGAACGCGGCGGTTTTGCAGGAGCATCTAGGCTCGAAGAGAGCGGGGAAGCTGTTTCGATACGATCCGAAGGCTGCCGCTTATCCTGCTTCGTCGGACATTGCCGAACGACTGTCCTGGACTCTGGATCTGGATCTCATAAGTCGCGAGGCGAAGGTCTGGAGGATGGACGCATCGTTGGAGTTAACGTGGCTCAAGGAGATCCTGCGCCACTTGGCCGCCGTTATTGCGGAGGGCCGTGATCTCCTCGACGTCGCCAGTAAAATAGACTTCGAGGACATCTCGAACGTTCTGGGCGTCCCCGATGTCATCGACGGGGTGCTTAATATCCTGAGGGAGAAGACCGTCGACAAGCTTTTCGACGGGTGAGTTTGATCCGAGGATTTCCGCGAATTGAAACGCGCCGATCCACAGTGTTTCTATAAAATAGCTGGAGTCAATTCAAAAGCTTCCTGAGTTTTCTCAGTGCAAAAATCAGAGTACAAACTCACTGGTGTCAATATACACTCTTCAAAAGAATTAAGCGATCACTTGTGCGAACCCGAAAAATTGCTGTATCGATATCGTTAAACAATGGTTTGAAAGCGTGAGACCTCTAGTTTCGGATGCTCTGTTTCAAATTGTTGCTATGTTGGTTTTCTACAAAGTTATAGCGAGATGAAGACAACATTGACGGTTCACAAAAATTTTGTGCAACTTCGGACATCACACGGCGAGCAACAAATTTTTTTTGATAAATCGTGTTAATATCATTTGGAAGGGCTATCTTTCCTGTATAAATTGTGTGGTTGTTGAATATTGTGCGATTTTTTTATTCGAGTTATTCAACATTGAAGTAAATGTTGGCTTTTTAACTTTAACTGGCTCCAGAAAGCGACAACATTATCGTAGAATCTTGTGCAAAAAAGCAATAGAAAGAGCGTTTCTTTGGGAGTGTTTCTGAAAATATGCTTAAAAAATGCACAATTTCCACTTTCCCTTTAACTCGTAGTATCTCGGCGAGAAATTATCGTAATATAATGGTCCGAACGTCAGATTGAAGCAGAGATTCTGCCGATTCGATTGATTATAATTGATCGAACCTGGCGCCGAAATCATAAATTCGCATATTTCAATTCCGATCGAGAAACAAATTTCTCCTTTAGTAGTGGAATGCTCGACTACGAAGCAGATGGCACAAGTTATTTTATTAGAATTTATTAATGACTATCGTTGGTTCGTTTAACCAAACAACAATGAAATCGAACCTTCCGTTCCACAGGATGAGAGAAATAATAGAAGATGCGAAACCATTCATCGAAGACCCAGGAATGTTGGACGACATCTACAAGATGATATCAACCCTGGAGTCGATGGACATCTTCAAGAACCTGGGTCTCCTCAATATGAAATGTAAGTGCATCTCGAACTGATTGTACGATGCTAGATATCTTGACCATTCGATTTTTCTGTCAAGACGTTATCAAGGACATGTTCGACAACTGGGGCGTGGTGAGCTCGTACCTGAATGATAAAATCAATGTCTCGAACACTGTTCTGTCGATGCTCAGCGAGGCGAAGGTCGACATGATCTCCGTGTTCATGAAAGAAAGAAAAGCTCTCAGCATGAAGGAGATTATTTGCTCGCCGAAGAAGCTTAACGAGATGCTGATCTTCAACGGTCGGATCACCGCTGAGGAGATCAGCGCAGCGGTTTGTCAGCTGGAGGACGCGCAGGCGCAAAACGTGACGATCGCCCTGATCAAGAATATGAACTTTGATTATATTTTCACAACGGTGTGTATCGATAGTCTGACTATGAGAGAAGGTAAAGATAATAGAGTGTAGGTAATGATTGAATCTCTGGTTTCAGTTGATGAGCGCCAACGTGAAGAATATACTGGCAAACGCGAACTTGACGGAAACTGAAGGGAGGATGGTGTTGAACAATTTAGGCGTGGCGGCTGAGCTGATACCTTTTTTCAAGGAGAAGTTTGCTTCCAGTATGCCAAAGGCTGAGAGCTTGAAAGCGAACGCGGAGAGAGAAGAAGAGGATCAACCGATGTCCAGTAAGAAAATAATGCTGTAACAAACTTGTAAGATCTTTTACTAAAAGTTATAAATGATTTTACAGCTGCGAAGTTCCTCGAGGCCTCCAGCAAGATGCTGTGCGGCCAGGCGATGGTCTCAGACAATGGTGACCTGTACAAGATTATTTCAAAGATCGAGGACAACAGCAAACAGCAGGATCAGGCAGAACTCGATTCTTTGCCCAGTATGTAGAAAAAGCTAGTGTCACCAGTTCGATTAAAAGTTTCTTCATAAAGAATTAATGGATCCCTCCTCGTCGCAGCCGACTTTTGCAGAGACACCTATAAGAGTTTCATCACCATGGGAGGCGGCAAGATAATATGGTCGTACGTGAAGCCGCTCTTACGCGGACAGATACTCTACGCGCCTAATACAACGGCAATAAACAAAGTTATGGCTCTATCTAATAAAACTTTCGTCGAGATGGAGAATTTCGGTGTGCTGATGGACAGCTTCGTAAGGACCCTCTCTTCCCTGGCGAATCTCTCTGACATGAGCGACAATCTGAAGGATCTGCAGGATATGATGTCCTCGGACGTCATGAAGATCGCGATCAAGTCTCTCGGCGGCGGGTCGGGTGCGACCGGTGAGTGAAAACCTATTCGGACATGCAGCAGAAGACAATCGTGATCTGAACATTGTTGTCCCTTGTTCCAGGAGATTTATCGAGCATGGATTTCGGCGAAATTTCATGGCAGCTGAAGAAGAATAAGCGCATGGTCAAGATGATCGGTATGCTGAACGATTTACTAGGATGTGTGCTCGTGGATCGAGTCCGAGGATTCAAGAATGAGGACGAAATGGAGGCTGAAGCGCGGATGCTGATGGACACGAGGGAGTTCTTGGCCGGCGTCGTCTTCATGGACGAAGATCCTGGGAGATCTAGGAGATCCGTGAGCGAACAGCTGCCTGAGAACGTGGTGTACAAGATCCGGATGGACATTGACTACGTCCAGTCCACCAAGAGGTTGAAGAATCAGTTCTGGATCCCTGGCCCGGAGAGCAGCTTCATAGAGCACCTTCGCTACGTTAGGGGATTCGTGCAGCTCCAGGACTCTATCGATCGCGCGATCATATGGGAGAAGAGCGGCAAGGATCTAGAGTGGCAGACTGTCACACAGCAGATGCCTTATCCATGTTGGAAACTAGTGCCGTGAGTGTCATTCTACTTCAGGGGTGGCTAATCTTTTGCATACCATGCGCAAAATTTTTTCACATACGAGTTCAGGTGCGCCATTCAACTCAAGCACTTTTTCTACCTTTTCACGTTCGTCCTTGCGGTTGGAAAATAGGAATACGGGTAGGATCTGCTTCGGTTAGGGGAGGAAAAGGGATAACTCAACCGCGCAACTAAATTTAATTAACTTACGCCAGTTGGAAAGACATACGTTCATTGGAGCATTAATCTACAATAGTGAGAAATTATTTTTTGAACGATAGGGCGATCACTGTCTTGAACACCGCAATTCCCATCGTATAATTGTAAACTGTTAAAAAATTGCAACGGATTGATGAGTAAGAAGGCTGAATAAATTCAACTGGGAGCTCTCAGGTGTTGAAGATGGATTCAGTTATGGCGCCTACTTCAAAAGAATAAGTATAGTCGCAAGGTTCCAATGCGCCACTTGTAATCATCCAATGCGCCACAGGTTGGTCACCCCTGTTCTACTTGTTAATTTACAGAGAATTCCAGGCACAATAGGTACTCGCTCTTTGCACGAAAACGGGTCCGGAATTTCAGGCAAGATCCAGGTTTTGCGAGGCGTCTAATCAATTGCATAAGACAGGGGGACACGTTTGCCTAAATCGAGGCAAAATTGTCCCCATCATAGCGCCCACTGTCCCCTTCCAGTAAGCCCCGCTACACAGTGTGCAATATCGCCCGAAACGCGGACAAAATATGAAATTGTTGTTCGATTTTCACGAAACTTGGTATACTAAGGTTTTTTGTGCTACTGATTAAGAATCTAATACCAGATACAATAATACAGTTTGTTATAGATCTGATTTTATTCATATTTATTGTGTTATTGAATGCTACAGCTGCCTTGAATAATAATTCATCTTGCTTAGGAACAATATTGAGCAAAACTTTAGTATTACTTGTATCGTTCAGAGACAAAAACGGATAGGTATGTATTTTAATTTAGATAAATGTCAGATAAATATAAACTTCTCGGTGAAATGTGCGGTAAATAAGTATCAAACATTTCAGAAGATTTTTAATTAATTAAATGGATATCGAACTGGTAATCGATACTCTCGTGAAGTATCAAAACACTGTCAATACTTTCGTAAAGTATCAAACAGGTATCAAAACATTCGTAAAGTATCAAACGGGTATCAATACTTTCATAGAAAGTTACTTTACTTTTACTTTACTTTGGATACCTATTCGATACGGCATCATAACCTGCGGATTGGTATCGATAGTATTGATTTGGTATCGGTCTGATCACTAATTACAACTCATATAAACAATATCTGTTACTTTGCACACTGTGCGCTACTGCAAACGTTTGAGGAGGCAATGGTTCGCGTAAAAAAACGGGCATTCGGTCTGGAGTGCAATGGGCGAGAACCTACTGTAACGTAAAGGATAATTCCGTACGAGAAGGTGTTAATTGTTACGAAATGAGCAGGTTTCAAACAACCCTGTACGAGTCCCAAGGGATCCAGGTGTGCTTCTTCTTCGCGTTGATGATGTGCGTGGGCTCGGCTGTCAGACACATTGTTTGGGAACGGGAGTCCCAGAACGCAATGGTAGTTAGTCAACAACCACCAGAAACTCGAATTCACTAAACATCATTACTAAGAAGCTAATAATTTCTCTTTCTTACGGCAGGTAATGAGCGTAATGGGGTTGAAACCATGGCGCAATACAGTCGCTTGGTTCATCACCACATACACGGAGGTGATGATCGTGATGGTCTCGATCGCGATGATCCTTCTGGTGGGGAAGATCCTACCGAAGTCCGATCCGCTCCTAATTCTGGTCATGATGATCGACTACGCGTTCTCCATCGTGACATTCTGGTAATCTATGATCTCTCATGCTAACTGCCCTCTTCACGCTGTCCTCCTTTGCTAAAGGATGTAAAATTTCCAGTTACATGATTTCGACGATGTGCAGCTCGGCGAGCTTGTCCGCGATCACCACGGTGGTAATGTTTTTGCTGACATACATGCCGTACATCATTGTCATTGCTATGGAGGCCGTATTAGGTCTCGGCTATAAGCTCCTCATCGTAAGTTATCGTCCCGCCGTTGCGAGACCGTTCCCGTAATAAATAACGCGTTCGAACGATTCATTTTCGCAAACTGCGCTGGCCGCGATAAGATGCGCGCCTTTTGTGCGAACTTTCCTGCTTCGAGAGGAACGATTTACGGCGGATCGGAAAAGTATCCGTTCAATTTTCGAGGCGAGATATTGTGTCGACCCGCCGCCAATTTGCATGCTCGCTACCTGATCGAAATAATCATTTATAAGCCGTTTAGACGCATCTTCGTTTGCATAGAGATTGGGCAAGACCTAAGAAAGTGTTCCGAACGACGCTTCGCGACGGTCACATTAATCGAGTGTCGATTGACTTTGCAATGTGCAAATTCGCGTAGGCATAAACTACATACCAAACTTCCTTTCGTATTTTTAAAGTATAATACATGAAGTACAAAAACACAGTCGTACATGAATTTATAAGTTCTACAAAATGAATATTCCTATAGAACACTTACAGACTGTATTTTTATATTTCTGAAAATATGGAAGGAAATTCGCATTACGCGTGGAACGATCCGATTTACACAATTACGCGAATGCCTGATGCAAATTACCCTGATTTATGATCGTTTCAGTGTCTTAGCATGTCGACCAGCTTTTGTTACGGTTGCCTGTACGCAGCCCGGAAGGAAGTCCAAGGGGTTGGTCTGGGTTGGTCTGCTATGTGGGAGGAGTCTGCTCCTGGTGACTCGATGAGCTTAGGCTTGTCTCTGTTGATGATCGCCTTCGACGGTTGTCTGTATGCCATCATCGGTTACCTCGTCGCCAGATACACAAACACAGGTAGAAACTCTAACCTTTTTAACCTACTGGAGACCCTATCACCCTTGGAACTCTCTGAATCCATTTGTCAACGTCTGGTGGAGGTGTTCCGATTTGTAGACGTTCTACGAAACTTCTTCTCTTTTCTAATTTTTGTTTCTCTTTTTTTTTGTCACGTTTAACGATTCGATTAATTGTTCGCAAAAATTGTTTCACGAGCACAACGCGATCTTCTAACTCGAAATGTTCAGCTTCTCCGGTAGCACCCTCTATGGTATCTATGTGTATGCGACACCAATACTATACTTTGTGTATGTGACACGGATTCTATACTCTGTGTGTAATATCTCTTTATCATCATCTCGTCGATAACCGTCGTCGAGGATGTCGACAACGCTCGGAACGGTGGAGCAGAAAATTTCGATGAAAGGTCGGAAAGAGTAAAAAGACACTCGAACGATGGAATATCCCTTAGTGCTCTCTATAGGATTGGAACGTGTGCATCGCTTCCCCACTTATTGTTAATCTGTTCGAAGACCCGTCTTCGAACCGCCCGTTTGGTGGCCGCCATATTGGAGCTGGCAAACAATGCGCACAAATTTTATTTCCTTTATTAAAAGAACAAGCGACGTTTCCACGGTCTTTCAAAAATTCGGGAATTATGAGATTCTGGAGCAGGGAATTAAGGGTTATACATTTTGGACAATTACACAGTCCACAATATTTGGAATCGCATATAACTTTGCAAATGCGTTTTCAGAGGTACATTCTTATTAATTAATTTCGTATGAATTAACTTGGTTAAATTGATTGTCTGAAACTGAGTACGTAAAAGACGATTTCGCTGTTTTCGCGTCAGAGTGTCTACGCTTTCCGGTTCTCAAGAGCACCGTGTTTCAACGAAATCACCGAAATCCGCGTCTCTCCGTATTCCTCAAAGAATAGAGCAGCCGCTCGGGTGTTTCGCGTTTTCCTCGATGAATTTCGTCGCATCCTCCGACGCGTTGACGACGCGATAAAAGCGAGAAGGGCAATGGGGACCGAGTAACGATAATGCATTCGCGTGTACCGGATCCCGCAATCGTAAACTTGCCCGCGAAAATTCGCGGGAACGTCGTCGGTCCCGCCCCCATGAGAACCGCAACAACCGCACCGGGGGTTTCGAGGTGAGGTCGAGGAGAAAAGGTGGACCTCGTCCTCGAACGACCTTGGGAGACCCGAAAGGAATCTCGACGATCCTCCAGCGGAGCCACTGGAAAAACGGACCAGCTATTCGGCCAATAATTTTCCAGGCAGGGGCTTTCACGATTTGAGGTCCCGTAGCTTATGGTGGGCCGACACACGTTCTCTCTATGGCAGGCCGAGCTACCTCGCCTTCGTCAACAACCTCTATTTCACTAACGACGTTCTCCACCCTTCAGCCACTTACCAAGGTATCGCACTCGCCCAGCTCTTTCTCTCTTTCTCTTTCTTTCGCTCTCTTGCACGATGTTTTCCCTGGCTTCTCCCCCTCTCTCTCTCTCTCTTTCTCTTTCCCTCTGTTTTTGCTTCCAGCATCGCCGACACGCCTAGCTCTTTCATTCGTGGAACTCGGAACGCGTTCAGTATTTTTTCCCTTCGGGTTTTACTTGGCCACAATTCGATTCTAGAAGTTCGTTCGTTTCATCAGCGCTGTATTAGATTTGAATTGTTTACGTTGCAAGAAGTGCTCCCCTTTTTGTTGCTCCCGTTTCCCGTTTCTCCTGGACGTCCATCCGACTGTACTTTGTTTACCCTTTGCTTTTTCCTCGACACAAGATGCTTGTTCGCTCTCATCGAGACTGAATTAGATTTGAATTGTTTATGTTCGAAAAAACTGCTCCACTTTTTCCAGCTTGTACTTCCGAGTTTTCGTGTATTATGCTGGTCCGTGGTCCGCGAGTAAATTAAATTCGTATCGTCCATCTGAAAACCTTTTTTTGTTCGTATTTACTTGTATAATTCACGACACAGCGGAACCGCGGTTATCCGAACTAATCAGTGCAGCATAAAACCACGTCTGCAGCGGAGGGTCGAGAGCACTTCCTGCATCTTATTTACATTAATGTTCCTCTTAAAATGCAACAAAATAGAAAATCACGTGTTCCTCACGTGCTCCACTGGAAGCCCCTTCCTTCCTCTTTGTTCCCTTGTTATTGTTCTGGACGCTGCGCGAGCTCTTGTCTCGGAGTTCGTTTATTTTCACGTTTCTCCTGAAAGTGGGCTCCCATTTTATTTATCGAGGAGACCTATTGTTTCAAACAACTTCGGTAGCTACGGATAATTATGTAACTTCCATCGGCAAAAGTTCCATTCTTTTCATCTTTGAGATACCTCCTCCCCGAACCTTTCTGTTGCGTTTAAAGCTTTACGCAGTGATGAAACGCTCTGTAATCTTCATGAACGGCCTCCCGTCAGTTTCGTAAAATTGCTGCGAGAAAAAGCCATTCGAATGTTTGGATCTTGCCGAATATGCAAATGCCGGCTGTTGCTTGTTCCATGAAAACGAGAGCCAGAACTCGCGCGGGAACGCTTAATTTATTCAATGCCTCGAGCTCGGGCGCATCGGGAATCGGCGCTGGCGAAATTCTTCCAGATAGCCTGCATGCCCGCGTTCCCTCGATTCTCCTGCGAAAGGTCGAAACTTGCCACGATTTGAATCACTCGCATCATGTTATACATTCATTCATATTTCTCTGTGTTCACGGGGAAACTCTCAATTTACATTCGTCGATCCGCTGAGCCATCGGACACTTTGTTGATGTATACAACAAACCCTCGTTAATTTTGCTGCGATCTTCAATATTTTTCTAGCAGCCTCCATCGATTTTGTATTCATCTCGCTTCTATCTCCTGCATTTCATAATACATACTTTACTTGCGAATTCGACGAAGCACATTTTTATGCAAAGTAATGATTGAAAACAGGAAATTTCTTTCTTTCTTTGATATATCCACTCTTTTTGTCTTTCTATTGCGTTTAGTTTCCCCTACACATTTTTATCGTGGATATATACACTGAGAAAAAAAAGTAGTTACTTCAATAACACGCGTGTTGTATTTTGTAACATTTCTAAAATACAGGCACAAAATGATTGTAATCGAGTTACGATTAGGAGTCAAATGAAATGGAAACTGTACTGTGGAAGAATGAGTAAAATTATACCACGAAAATAAAAATAAAAAATGATTTAAATCACAGTCGAGGAAAAGGGAAATTTTAATAATGATCAGTTTGTTTACTATCTACACTTTTTGTAGCCAGAGAAATCCATTTACACTTAGAAACTAGTTGTTTGCACAAGCGTTTTCGTTTATTGTTCATTAAAATTGTACATAATATATTATTGTACGTACATAAATATATTAATATTATACATGCACAAAGACCAATAATAAGTACAGGAAATGATCATGAAGCATAGAATCCACTTGAACTCAACATAATGATTGAGGCGGTAAACTCATTCCCAGGATTGCAAGAGTCTGGGATTCGCCTTCTCATTTCTCGATAATACATACACGGGGTTTTTCAGTATACTGAGAAAAAAAATTGTTACTTCAATAACACGCGTGTTATTGTAATTTTTTACTTCGATGAATATCAATGTATTCTTTTCAATAGTATGAAATTTAGAAGCAAATCGTGATGTATTTGAATTGTGTATCATGAAATGATTGAAAATAGTATTTGATTCAATACCGTATATCATTATTCGTAATATTTCTTTTTTTCCTTCAATCAGATATGTTGTTAAAAAAATTTGAGACATGTATTGATTTGTACTAGAATTGGTTTGAGGCCATATCTTATTTTTTTGAAAACATTGATGGTCAAGCTATTGGCTTATATGATTGGCGGAAGTGAGTTTTGCTATTGAAATTCAATAGTATTAAATATTAAAATAAGTTCATATGATATTGCCACTATTCAATAGTACATCTTATTGAATCAACATATATTGTTTTTGTTTCGACAGGATTTTTTTCTCAGTGTACAAGAAAATTGTTTCCATTGATTTAGGAATACAATAGTCGCAGCAAAATTACGTTTAAACAATAATACTTCGATCATAATTTCAATTTCCTTCGAATCGAAGTGACCGATGGCATATCAGTAATCAGTGTAGCTGTTTGACTGTTGTGCTGCATGTTCTGCATATGTTTGGGTATTTTCTCCGGTTTTGTCGAGCACCCGAGTATCTCTAGAGAGATCGAGGACGATTTTCTGTCGACTGAAAAATTCACTCGAGATGCTTTTATTATTCGATTGGTTTGTTTAACCATGCTTCTTCAAGGATTTGAATAGCGTACGAACGGTAAGAGCTTGCTTCTCCGTTCGATATACGAATGTCGATTGTTTCACGGGTAGAAACGTTAACTGTTAATGTTGTACATGATGTAGACGAGGAGACCGACTCGAGCAGTTTAGTAGTCAACGAGAAACAGACAGGAGTTAGGTTCGAGGGTGTGAGGAAGGTCTACAACAGCGACGAAGGGGAAGTTGTGGCCGTTGATAACTTCACTTTGAAGATGTGCGAAGGCGAAGTTACTAGTCTTCTTGGCAGGAACGGGGCCGGGAAGACAACCATCATGTAAGTAAATGTTTACCCGCCTATCAGTTAAACCAGGGGTGACGAACTTCTCCGCCGGGAGCCAGAGAACACCCACTATCGATGCGAAGGTTCTCCCAATTCCGACCTCACCCGTATGCCAGAGTGATGGGCATGATACCACCCCACTCTTCAAAGAGAAAGGTGGGGATGGGAGCCACAACTGGCTCTCGAGCCGCCAGTTCGTCATCCCTGAGCTAAGTAGCCAGCCTAGAATGTCGGCGGAGACTCTGCTCGAAACAGATCAATTCGAAAAACGAAGAAATCGAAAATCTGCTGTCACATGAGTTTCCTTAAGGCGGTAGACTCGTTTCCAGAATTGAAACACCTGGTATATCGAAATGTTAATGAAATTTAGAAAACAAAAGAAGTGCCTTGAAGAGAAAGAAACGCTCTTTCTTGTCTTTCGAGTGTGTGTACTCTCGTTTCAGCAAGATGCTGACGGGGATGCTGGCTCCGACCACCGGTGAGATTTGTTTGAACGGTGAAGAGGACTGCAAACCTGACATAGGGGTCTGCCCTCAGGATAACGTGCTCATCGGTACTTTGACGCCCAGGGAACACATGGTCTTCTACGCGAAGCTGAAGCGGCCCAAGGAGAGCGTTAATATGCAACGGAGCGTGGACGAGTGAGTCGATCGGCAAACTGTCCTTATCAATGCTCCGTTTTCACGGCTCGTCGCTCCTAGCTTACCTCCATCCATCCTGGAAATCTCTAATTGGTCTTGGGAACTAACTCACGTTCATATTTCGAGCCCTGATGAGTCGGGTCCCATGGAAATCACCGACACAAATTTCCCCGACACGGTTTTCACCGACAACATTTCACCGACTCCAGATTTGACCGACAATAATTTTGGCCGAAAACGATTTTGACTGACAACGACTTGAGATGACCACAGTATGATAATACTCCGGAAGTATAGTGACACAACCGCAAAAATTGAAATTTTACAGGACAAGCAGAAGAAAAATAATTCCAATTTGTCTTAATAGAATGGCCTAAAGATTCGGTTTAATCCTTCTATGATAGTAGTTTATAGACATTGTGGTAAATAATAGAGGTGTGCGAGACGGTACACCCAAATATTTTCGGGAATACCCGAACATTTTCGGGATTCCCGGACATTTTCGGGAGCTTCTGAGCTATGTTTAAAATTCCAAGTCTCTAGCTCATCGGGAAGTTAGTTTAAAATCAATTGCAAAATTTGTACCGAACAAACAGACAGACAAGAAATCGAGCTAATAAAAACGTGGTAATAAAATGGGTGGGTGTCTCACATTTTCGCAGAGAAGCAGGTATTATAGCGAGAATGTTGCATTTGAACATTCTGATCATTCATTTTGCTCTTTTTTAAGCGCTCGCTTTTGTACTCGGTAACAAAGTATACAGCGGATCACAGTGTCCTTTCACAGCATGACAAATTCCTCGTTCACAGGATGCTAACATCCTTGGAGCTAGGTAAACAGGAACACGAGCCCGTGTATCGTCTATCAGGTGGCACGAAAAGAAGACTCTGCGTGGCTCTGGCGTTCCTGGGCTCTCCAAAGCTGGTGATCCTGGACGAACCTGGCGCAGGAGTAGATCCTGCAGCAAGACGTAGGATCTGGAGGCTAATCGATCAACACAGGATTGGGAGGACGGTCATCCTGTCGACTCATCACCTGGACGAGGCTGATATGTTGAGCGACACCGTGGTCGTAATGCATAAGGGGAAAATATTGTGCACCGGCTCGCCGTTGTCCTTGAAGATGATGCACGGCCGTGGGTACAGGCTTCTCGTCTCGTTCCCTGGAGAACGAGATGGGAATACGGATGTCGTTGAAAAGAAGAGACTGGAGGACCTGAAGAACGTGATCGAAGAGGTAATCCCGAACGCGGAGACCAGTGAAATTGCGGGCAATGAGGTGGTCGTCACGCTACCTTTCCAGGGGAAGAATGGCGTCCACAACAAGTGAGTCGATCTGTGCACAAAACCGTTCTACAGATGTTCTCTCAGATATTGCGTAGGTAAGTGGTTCGTTAAATGATATGCTTTCCAGTATCGGGCACGCAGCAAAGGTTCTTGAAGACAGTCGGAAAGTTGTGGGCTACTCCCACTTTTCCCTGGAATGCGATACTTTGGAGAGAGTCTTCCTGGATCTTTGTGCTCGAGCGGAAAATGGATCCACTGTTATCGGAGCTAGCCAGGATAGCGTCGCCACCGTAGATCACGTTGGTAAATACCATTAATTAAATCTCAGTTGGGATCTCCCTCAAACGCCTGCCTTCCGCACCGACTTCTCTATCATGCAGCGCGCGTCAGTGTCGCGTTCGCTGGTGCCTCATGTCCAGTATCGCCATTTTCCCATTTTCCGGCTGCGAGCGTCCCCACGCTTTCACTACGGCCCGGTCACGTGACAGGTTTCGTCTCTGTTTTACATGTGTCACAGTGTCACGTGCCCAATCCGGTAATGACAGGAAGAGGAGAGTAACTTATTCCCCTCAATTTCCTGGGTCTACTGACACTGCTGGTGTCTGCGTTGCCCCACCGTATTTACTAATTGTCCAGTCAACGAAAAGTTGTAGAGGAAAATGGAAGGAACACAATTTTTAACTTTGGGTCTTCGTTTGGACTAGTTAGGAGGTAAATACACGAGGCATTGTGCATTGTGGCATTGTGTTCCTTCCATTTCCCTCTACACCCCCTTATGAGGACTCATTGACTGGAGTATAAAGCAGACCTGGGCAACGCTGGCTCAAAAAACACATGCTGCTGCTACTGTGGGACTGTCATAGCGAGCAAGAGAAGGAGAGAAACAGCAAAATGTGTTTTTCGAGCCAGCGTCGCTCAGGTCTGTACTAAAGGGGCGCGCCTTCTATTGGCCGAAACGGTCACACACACTGCTACTACTACTATGCAGAACGATAGACCCCTCTTGCCTTTGTGCCGTCCCGGGGCTCATCTTGTCATCTCACCACGGTACTTGCGCGTCCTTTATCACGGTAACAACGTTTGCTGGATGAGGGCAGTGGACGTTACGGTTGGGATGGCTTTATATCAATTGCGACAAACGTTTCCGGGCCTACTGTATACTATCGTTGTAAGAATGCTCTGCCGTCGGAGAGTGAAAAGGTTAACGAGCTCGAACGATCTACAGGATTATCGATGCCGACCGACGACATCGATCTGATCGACGGCGAGCCCACCCTGAGCCCGTCTCCCATAAGACAGGCGAGAGCTCTGCTGAAAAAACGAATGTGGCACTTCAGAAAAGATTGGATGACGCTGTTCGCCGGTCTCTTCCTGCCGACAATATTCGTCGCAGTTGCCATGGGATTTTCTTTGATAAGACCTCCATCGCAAGATGAACCAGCGCTTCCTCTCACGCCGAAGCTCTACGACACTCATCCGACCTACTTCTACAGGTACGCAGACTGTCGATCTTTCGGACAAACTCGCCCGTCCTAAACGCGCACTCTACTAAATGCTATCCTTCCCTCGAATTCCATTCAGCGTCGACGACAACTACGACTCTTTCCTGCAACACGTGTCTCTGCAGCTGCACGATCGATTCGGGGATGATTACGCTGGCGCTTGGCAAACACTACCGAACGTATGACAATTAATTGCGTTACCAAATAGCGGGATAATTAATTGCTAGACTGTGGACTGTGGTTAATTAATTTTTTGCCCGACACTGGTATCGATTGAGTGACTGTAGAAAATATAATAATAAATCAACTCTGTTGACGAAGTCCACAGTCTAGTGATTACACGTCCAAGGACACTCGCTAAAAGAAGTTGATTGGTTAATTAGGACACGGGCACTTGCAACTGCGTGGACGGCCAACAGGTGTGTCACGGAGTGTCGCAGCCTGTCGAAGGACTTCTTCAGGTTCTACCTGGCAGGCCTACTCTCGATTGGATCGTATCCACCCACCACACATACATAGAAAGGAGGTACCTTGTTCGAAACGCGAGTTTCCAACATTTTCAAAAACCGACTACCATCATCAATGTTTACATGTTTGAACAGATACGGTGGATGGTCGTTGTCGCACTTGAAGGAAGATCCACTGTTCATCGTTTGGTTCAACAACAAGGGTCATCATGCACTGCCCTCGTACTTGAGCGCCCTAAACGAGGCGATTTTACGGGCGTCGGGGGTGCAGGGACGTTTGACGACCCTCAATCATCCTTTGAGGTTATCCAGCGATCAATTGAACCGGACAACCCTGTAAGTTGCACTTGCTTCCAGCATCTTCCATTGAATTTCACGATCTCACCCTCGGACTGCGACAGGCGCGAAAAATGACGGCTGGACGAGGCATCTTTTAGGAATTTATTTTAGGAGAACTGTACGGCGTATTTTTTGGAACCTTTTCAGGTATGCTACGGCACAAATTTCCTCGTGGAGAATATTTTTCTTTTCGAGAAATATGAGTGTCGTTGAATACTGCAGTAGTATTTTCGCACGACGCGCTGCAGCGTACGTTCTCCCTGCTTTAATTTAGAATACTGAACAATTTTGAGAGAAAGCAAAACTGTTAATGGTACGACCACGGAGAAAAAGAGTTGATATTTCGACAAAAAATTTCACCCCTCATATAAAAACAATTCGTAATAAGATTATCAAATTTAATCATTCAAATTGAAAGTTTATATTCGATACAATGATTCAATAATTGCGCTGCACCAAAAGGGAGCTCAAAAATCTTATATGTTACATATTAATACAGAGCGAAATTATTAAATTTCCATATTTTCAAAAAACACGCGTGGGAAACCACGAATGGCAGAAGAGAAACTTCTTGCAGTCTAGTAATGTTTAGATGTAAATTAAGATTGGAAATGGTAAATAATCCTAATGAAGCGACGACAAGATCAGGAACAACTCTCGATGCAGTATTTGCAAGACATTTAGACAAAATTGAATCAAGAATATTTATATCATATTTTAGCTATCACAAGCCAATTGTTTCAATAATAGAATTATAGAAAATCACAGAAAAAATAATGAACGATCAAAATTTGCGACGCAAAGATGGAGAGCGTATGGGAAATGCTATGAACTAT